>LPNX010483082.1:19492-89316 GCA_001517045.1 Pseudotsuga menziesii
ATTGGGGTCTTGTGTTTGCGACGAGGTCTATTGCATATTTTTATTACATCTTTCATCTTGGTTGTGAAAAATATTTACATGATATCATTTCCAATGTATATACCACTGGGGCCTTGTATTTGTGACAAGATCTTTTGTACATTTCTTTCAACTATCAATTGATTTCCAATTGTGATGACTATTGTTGTGTCCTATGAATTTTTTTGTTGGATCTAATATCCACTATGGCTTCTCTTCTAGTTATAGAAACTTTGTTGTTAGATCTTGTAGCCGCTGTGGACTTATCATACAACTTGGTTCAATATCAATTTCATGATTCAGTGAGAATCATGTGAGAATAAGTTGTTATCTTCATCTACTCCATGAGCTAAAGTATATTTTTCTTCGTAGCTTATGGAAATTATTAAAGTTGTCATCAAGGGGGATGCTATGTAATTCCATATTCCTCTATTTTTATTATATATCATCATTAAGGGGGAGTGTTGGAATATGTAATGATGACTGATTATGTCAATTTTGGAAGGAAATAGTGATCACTCTTATGTATAATATTTATCTCACATGTTTTATGTGATAATTTACTCTTGTTACCTTTTATTATATAAACATATGAAATTACATTTATCCTTTATGTAATATTGGGATGTAATTCCTCTGTAGATATGGGTATATAATAGAGTCAAGAGGGTTTTATCAAGGCATATGAGACAAACTGAGAGACATCTAATGATCCTATTGTAGACAAACTTCATGTGTTTTTGTGAAAATGGAGTGTGATGTGTGGGAGCTCTCAATTTTGAGATGGAATATTATTGATAAATAAGAATAATTTTTCCTTCGTATGGAGATTCCCCATTAGGGGGTTTACCACGCATATCTATTGTTCCGTTTTCTATTCTCTTATCGCTATTTTTTTTATGTTTTTGTTGTTTGGTTAGATGGAAGAATAGAATACTTCATGCTATGCATGTTTTGTATTGTTGTATTATTTTTTCATATTTTCAATATTTAACAAGCCATTGACAGAGGATATATTTTTTAGTATGAATGATTAATATAGGGTTGTTCCATACAAGGTCTATATCCTTGATCATGATACGTTGGAAAGAGAATTCATGAAGGATGAAGTATTTTCAATGCTCATCTCTATTAATAATAGGAAATATGCTGGGTTGGATGGATAACTATGTGAGTTCTATAAGGCTATGTGGGAAAATTGTGACATGATGTTTAAAAAACTCTATTAATAAGGTGTTGATCAAACTCATTTCAAATATTTCTATTACAGTTTCCATTACAAAATGACGACCAATAACATGATAAGTGTTTCCTACAAAATTATGGCTGAAACATGATAAGTGTTTCTTATACACAAAATGATTGTGTATAAGAAGCAAACCGGTTTGGATCAGGTGGTTGATTCTCGACATAGTGATTTATGCTTGGGAATCCATTTAGTGGGATAGGGAATTTCAGAAAAAATCTCTCCTCCTTAAAATTTATTTCAATAAAGCATACAATAAAATTGATTGGACCTTGTTTACACATATGTTGTAGTATTGGGATTTGATTTGAAGTTTGTGTATATGGTCAACACTGTATCCACTTTCACTTTATATTTTTTTTATTGAATAATGCACTCTCTGCAAGTATTCTTCTCCATTAATCAACTAGGAAAAGATGCCCCTTAGCACCCTGTCTCTATGAGTTGAGCACTTACACACTTTTTTTATTTATTGGTTTTTTCTTTATTTGGGAAGATTTAGGGGATTTCAATTCCATGTGACTTTGAAATGGTGAATAATCACTTAGTAACTAAATCCTTATTATCAACTCAAGCTACCTAGGAGTTGGTGGATACTGCTTGAGATTGCGTGTCCATGTTTTGTAAGGCATTTGCAACCAATATTAGTGAGCATAAGACTAAATATTAGTTGGGGTATTGATGAGCCTCCTAATCAATGTTGGGGCGCACACCTTAATGGTCCTTAAGTTTGGTAACTTCGGGGTTTTTGTGGAAGATTATAAGTGGAGTTACGGCTCAAAATAATCTTAGGGGTGTCGAGGTTGAGTCAAAGCCCTCTTTTTGTAATTAACCCATGGTTTAAGTACAGGGTTTATGGGTTCGGGGTGCCCATGGTTTAATCCCATGGTTTTGTAATAAGTGCACTGTATAAATAAGCACTCTTGTAAATGAGTTAGGTTAGGCCTTTTGATGTAAGATGAATTGATGCGAAACTAAGTCTAGTTTTGTAAGAAAGGTTAAGTCCCAGCTGTGTGCATGGATGACCTCTGCAGTTGTGTGTGTAGAGGGTTTTTGGGTGATCAAGAAGATCTGCAGTTGTGTGCACAAAGAATTGTAGCTAAGTGCTCAGCTTGAGGACTGAAGAGATCTGCAGCTGAGTGCGTAGATCAAAACTGTGGTTTTTCTAAAGAGTTGAATAAAACACAGTTCTATGGACGTAGCCCCTAAACTGGGGCTGAACCACATTATATCTTGTGTTGTGGTTCTTCTGTGTTGTTTCTGTTATGTCTTTTATGCATTGATAAGTAAATAACAGATAAATAAGATCACTGCTAAATAATAACTTCGCTGTGAATTCCTAGTAAAGGGTTAAGAAAGGCACTGTTTGTTTATCTAACTGCGAAGTTATATATGTGAATGTCAAGCTCTGTATTGTATGATTGTTATTTGTTAAAGGATAAAGGTACAGTAATATCCCTCTTCTGCTTGCAGAAACTTGGTTCTACGGCACCCCATAGCTGTTTCAGGTGAGACTGCAACCTGTTCGCAGGTTGTTGCCGAAAGGGCCAACACTATGGGTATTTTGTTGGTGCAAAGATAAGAGTATAAAACCAAGGTCTGCCCATAGCCCAACAATCAGATTGATCCTACTTAGACCTTCACTCATATATGTGTAACAATCAGGTATATTGGAATATTTTTTGTTATGGGGATTTCACCAATGTCTATGTGGAATAGGTATTTGAAGTGTCTACAATGTAAGCACCTCTTTGAGAAGAACAAATACCTTCCTTTCATTGAAAATTTGATTATTGTAAGTAGGATTCTTTAGGCCTCAGATATTTATTATGTTTCTTTTTGGATTCATATTAGGGATCCTTTTCATTGATTGAAGCAACTTATATGTTCAAACTTATGGTTTATGATGGTGGTTCTAGAGGAATTTCTATCGCACCTTGGCGTGTTTGCATTATGCTTAATGATGAGATAAATCCAAGTTTCATTAATACTTTCACCCACAATAACATATTGGATACAACATGGGTGACTAAGTGTTTGGAGGTATGCTTTCCTTAGAAGGTTTTGTTTTTGTATAATCTTCTAATGACACAACATATTGCTAGGATCAAGCGGTCATTTGGTTTATGTGATATAATTTCATGTCCTTGCAACTTTCAAGTCTCAAGTATTTTTATCATCAAAATTATTTGGGACACATGGGAAAAGGTATATTGTTTCATGTGGTTCCATATGCTAGGTAGGTAGGTAGGGTGATATTTGGAAAAAATATATATCTGGAGTTTGAAAGTGTAGGGAATCTATGTTTTAAACGTTCTTAGTTTTCAAGGGTGATGATTGAGTAAGAAGAGGATTTCTTACTGAAGGGATTTGTGGGATGCCAATACTTGATATTGGAAGGACTGATGAACCCTTGATTATGAGTTTTCCCTATCTTCTATGTATATATAAATAATATTATGGAGATTATCAACCTTATTCCACATGAGGATGTTTTGAAAAGAAATATTAATATGAATTACCCCTTTTAGCATGACTAGGAATGGAACTTTGGGCACCCCATGGCACAATATGATTCATCGAGGCTATACATTCATCTTCATCAATGACATGAGATCAAACTTATTTTGAATTCATGCCGGATGCCCATAGATGAAGAGAGAAGGTGGATTAGGAGATTACATAATATGTGATTAATTTGGATATGTTACAAACTTTATCATGACTAGTGATTTAGAAATCCGTCCTACTAGGGAACTAGTAATAAAAAATGGTCTCTTAGATGAATTTTCCCCTCCCTTAAGTTCGAAACAATAAAACACCTATATGGGAATGTTTTTTTGCCATGTCTTATTGAGAATTTAATAAATTTGATAATGCAACCACATTTGAAGGGAGGGTGCATTGAAGAGTAACTTTGTTAGAGGATTATGTAGATGATTATAATTTGGATATTTCAATGCAAATATGTTTTTGAAAATTAGGTTTATTATTTTCTTACATTTTGTAACTATGGAAGGAAGAGGTATGCTTGCAACTACTAGCTAAAGGAATTTTTTTAATCACAAATCCAAGGTGAAGTTAACTTTGTACATACCCTACTACTTTGTTTTTATTATTTTGTAAGGATATATACATTATATTATATTAATAAAGGGATTGGGTCATACATATAGCATCCCCACTGAAGATTTCCTACCCCAAAACACAAGATTGGCTAGCTTGCAGGAAAACATGAATATTCTTTCCATTTAAACAAATTAGAGTTCTGTCACATGCCCCAATTTGCAAAACAATTTTATGTTTTTGAAAAAACATTATGTTATATTTTATGTTAAAGTTTGTAATTAATGACCAAGTGGGGTAAAGAATAACTTAATGTATTGCAGAATATTTTATTAATAAATAAATAAAAGACGAGACAACAACTTAGGGAAGCTATTAAATGAGTGTTTACTGGTCACTTGGTGGAGGAGACTGGGTTGAGAGCATATTGACAAGTGGCAAAACCTTGAAACTACTTCTAACTGTTGCAGGTGGAAACTTCCCTATATTTGTGGTCATGATTCCCGAAAGAAAGTGGAACATGAGCAAGTGGCTCATTAAGTAAAAACTAATCCAGAAGACTTGGGAATTCTTATAAAACTTCCCATTGAAGACAGTTGAGGGTGCTCAGTCTGGATTTGTTATCATTCTGAGTGAATGGAGTGCACATGTGAATTTGATGGAGGGGACTAGTTGTAGTAAGTTTGAGGGGATAAGTGCTGAAGACTAAACTTTTGCATCTATTCTAAGCTAAAGTTATTACTGCTATAAGTAGGACTTATTTACTACTGAACACTTAATGGAGTTGCATAGAATCTCAAGAATACATCTCTCACCCAGTACTTTACCAAGAGGACTAGGAGGCAGGCTTGGGGGTCCTGATAATTGTAGACTAGCTTTTCTCTGGGAGTTGGTTGGGAGGAACAACCTCCTTAAGCTGTTGTCACCTCATCTATTTGACAGGTTCTACTTGTTTAGGTTCAATTATTATTTTATTTACTGTTTCAAAAAAGTTTAAGAGTTTCTCATGATTGGTATATTATTATTTTATTGTTGTTAAGGATAAAGAAAGAACAATTGTTTATATTGTGAAAGTTAGTAAAGAAAGAAAAGTTATGCATACTGTGAAACTTAGTAACTAGTTATATTAGGGTGAATCAGGAGATATATTGTTGAGTTAATTGATAGATAGGAAAATTACCCAGACTGTACTTTTCCATGCCTCTTACAAGGTAGTACTCTAGTATAACATGTATGCTTAATTCATATAAGTAGATTTAAATAAAATTGAATGCAGATGTAAATGATTACTTATACAGGTGTTTGTGTAATCTAATTGCATAATTTTAGTTGTATTTGTAATTTCTATTGAAAATATCTAAATTATGTAATTATAGGTAAAGAATAAATTAAAATAATAAACGCTAGTATGTAAATTATTTACACAACCAAAACTAGTAAAGTACGTATTAGTCAGTCATTCATTATAACTAGGTTTACTGTAAACAAAAAGTACTAACGCTGAAAACGTCTAGAAATAACTAGGGTTTACAAGAGATCTGTACTATCACACTAAGGAAAAAATTCACAAATTTATAATACTAAAACCTCACAGTATTTTTCCAGAATTTACTACAGTAATAATTAATTTTACTGCTAGTAAAATAATTTCTAAACCAAAGATTATTCAAATATAGTCCTTTAATAAGAAACAAAATATCTTACTGATCTAGTAACTCTGTCCATCGAAAAAGTAAATAAAATTAAAATATTTACAAGAAACCAATTATACCTAAATATAAACCAAACTGAAATACTGTTGATTCAACACTAAGCTGTGAAAAATTTCTTTTTTCATAAAAAATGAAACTGAATAAATATAGTATGGCCTGTGGCCTTTTATATTGTCTGTCTAGGCTTTAAAGCCTCACCAAAAACAACTTCTTCAATTTTAAACAAAAGTCACAAAATAAAAAATAAACAACCATCAGTTACAGCTATGAAAACCCTTCACCATTTCAAAAATTGCTAAAATTACGACCATTCAATCTTCTGTAAAAACCAATTAAATATTCAATAAACCACCAAGTGGCCTAATAGTATAGTCATGGCTTAGAGCCAAAATCTTAAAAACTATTACCATCTATGTCAATTCAGGCCAAGAAGGCTCAAACTAAAATCATTAAGTCACGGCTGTGAAAGCCATATCCATTCAATACAACAACCACTAGGTCTTTTGAAACTTGCAAAGTAAAAGAACAACAACATAACTAATAACCACGGCTGAGCCATCAACCACCACAGACGAAAGTGATTTCATTCTTTCCACCATACTTATGTGAAGGAAAAACCCCAGATGTCACCGAGGATTACTAGGGGAAACGATCTTGCTGAAGACTGTGGGTAGATATTTATTTTTAGCTTCAAGTTCGAATCTAGAGAAACCTACACATAGAAAACACTAGCTTTGTTAGTTTACCCTTATTTTCAAAATAATAATGGAATCCTTGCTATTTAAAATTGCAAGTAAAATAGGGTGTTTTTACCTTATAAAGCTTA
The DNA here is from genome assembly GCA_001517045.1 of Pseudotsuga menziesii. Lineage (NCBI taxonomy): Eukaryota > Viridiplantae > Streptophyta > Pinopsida > Pinales > Pinaceae > Pseudotsuga > Pseudotsuga menziesii. The sequence continues at coordinate 26,361 of LPNX010483082.1, forward strand.
GCAGCAGTGAATTTAAGATAAACTAATAATTTATACAGAATCAAAGAAAATAAATTCTCTTTGTTATTTTTAACTGTTTGAGTATCTGGTAACAGTTAATGGTTCATTGGCAACGAAAACCTTGTCATTTTATGTTACATGAATTTTTTTAAAATTTTACGAATTTTTTGGGTTATTACAAGTTCAAAGAAAGTAATTTGTTTCGTTGCATTAGTAATCATGAATGACCAAAAATGCCAAAACATACTACTATCGCTTAATTATGATAGGACCCAAGAATATCTAAGAATAACTATCAGAATTTATATGAGATAGCCATCACATGCACTTGATATTTTTAGAATAATCAACCCATAGTTAGCTACCTTAGACATTAATTAATCCATTTTTTCTTATTTGCCTAGTTTCCAATATTCCACTCTATGCAAGTTGTCTTCCACATGTCCTAGAAGTAAAAATTGCTAAAAATGAGTCATGGAGCACTTGGGAAACCTCCTGGAATCCATATTTAGCATATCTACTTTATTCTAGATCCTCCCTAGCGCATGTTTGCTTTTTCTGCTTTATTTCCTGCTTTACTGAGTTTTATGGCAAAAGGGAAAGTAAGACTAGGTGCAGTTGACTTGTTTTTTCCCTCATCATCCTCCATTATTTTCTCCTAATAAAATCATGTATTTTTTGTCTTTCCATCACCTATTAGCTTTCCTACTTGAATTTTCCAATTCGTGAGATTCTAGGTAGATTTGGAAACTGCTTTATGCACCTATGGGGGATTTGACTAGATTTAGTAAGCCTTCTTTTGACTATTTTGAAAGGCATCCTTATGAATTCGAATCTCTCATGTAATTATTTATTGCAGGAGCCTATGAATTCACATGGTTGGCTATTGTACACTTATTCAATACAGATTAGTGTTATGCTCCAATTTCAGTCTCCTTTGTGTGTAAATTTGCATGTTTGATTAGTAATTTTGCGAGTGCAATTGATCTATCATTTGGGTTCAATTTCCACATGGTATAAGAGCCTTTTTAGATCAATTTATCTCCTTCCATATTTCTATTGCAGGTTTGACATCTTGACTGGGAGCTATTCTGCTGATTGAAGGGACAATTTCTGAGCTATGGATCAATCTCAGAAGATCATCTTGACTCCATTTAGTTTCTTTGAATGTAAAGAAGAGATGGAGATACTATTGAGAGCAAAAGGTATCTACAGGGTGACTATGTAAACTGAAGTAGATCCCAATGCAGCTGCAGAGAAAATTAAATGGCACAATAAGAGGGATGAGGCTTATGGTCTCTTGTGTCTGAGCATATCTAGAGACCTCCTCTTCCATCTTGATGGATTGACATCACCAAATGAAGTATGGGAGAATATTTTAGAGCTTTTTGGTAAGACAGATGAGATGAGAGTACATAAAATCAAGAATGAATTGAACTCCTTGAGTCCCAGCAGCTTCGAATCCCTGCAACTCTACTTTTCCAAGTTTAAAGCCCTTGTTTTGCAACGAAAACAATGTGGAATTGAAAAGAAGGAGGATAAAATGGTTTTTGCCATAATATTGAAGCTTGGACCTGACTATTCAGTGTTTGTTTTGACCTTCCATGCCACAAAGTTGATAGCTTGATCCTGGAAGATGCCTAAACTTGCAGATTTCATGGAATCCCTCACACAAGAACAAGATAAATTGGTGATGATGGGCACCATCAAACCTTCCAAAGACCAAGTTGTGGTTGTTGGAGATTCAAGGGTGGATTCAAAAGGCAAGAATAAAGCTAAGAATCCACCTGAGCATAACAGAGACAAGAACAAGTCTCAGGAGGATCCCCAAGGCTCCAATAAGAACTTCCAAAAGAAGAAGAGCAAAGGAGAAATGAGCAAGTGCGCATAGTGCAGTAAGGGCTTTCATCCTGAACACTCCTGCATGAAGAAGCAAATTGACATGCTGACCCAAATCCTGGAGAAGAATAACATTTCCCTTCCTGATAGCTCAAAGAAGAGGGAAGGAGGATCAAATTTAGAAGACAAAGAGAGAGTTTATGCATTGGTTGCTAGCACATAAAGCTCACCTAGCTTCATCATAGACTCTGGAGCTTCAAGACATATGGTTTCGACCAAGGAGGCATTATCCTCTCTTGACATGTTGAAAGGTCCACCAATAGTGCTGGGAGATGACTCTCTCACTGATAGTTTGGGCAAAGGAAGGATTGATCTTGACCATGGTAATTTCAGCAATGTATTGTATGTTCCAGGTCTTTCCTCTAACCTCTTGTCACTATATCAGATGACCCACACAGGGTCTCCAAAGAAGTTCATATTCTCCCCTGATGATGTTGAGATCATGGAGATCTTAAGTGGTAAATTCATTGCAAAAGGAGTTGTAGATCACACTTTGAAGGTATACCGGTTTTTACATTTTCTACCCTACTCAAACCCCTCTACTCTTCTGATTCATGCTAAGGAGGCAAGCAAGATTTGGCATGAAATATTTGGCCATATTAAATATAAGTATATTTATGATCTAAGTGAAAAATAAATGGTCATAGGGTTACCAAATATTAAGTTTTCCAAGGGATTCTATCAAGGTTGTGTCCTAGGAAAACACCCAGAGCATAAATTTGAGAGAGCTAGTCATGAGAGAACCTCTGCAACTCTTGAGTTGATCCACAGTGATGTTGCTGGTCCATTCCCTCATATTTCAATGATTCAGGACAAATATGAATTAAATTTCATAGATGATTTTTCCAGGTACTGTTGGGTTTACATCCTGAAGCATAAGTTTGAAGTTTTTGGCCTATTCAAAGTCTTTAAGGCTTTGGTTGAAAACTAGTCTGGGAGGAAACTCAAGATCCCCATATTTGACAATGGTGGTGAGTATGTCAAGTATGAGTTCATTCAATACTGTGAAGATGTAGGTATTCATATGCAACATTCAATCCATTACACACCACAACAAATGGTGTTGCTGAGAGAAAGAATAGATCATTGAAAGAGATGGCAACCTGTATGTTGGAGGCTAAGACTTTTCCACCAAATTTTTGGGCCGAGGATATAAAATATGCATCTTATATCTAGAATAGGGTGCCTCGTAAACATATTGATGGTATGAATCCTTTCGAAGAATGGAGTGGGCACAAGCCAGATGTGACTCATTTCAGGATTTTTGGCTCAAGGGCTTGGGCTTGAACTCCAACAGAAAAGAGGAAGGATTTGCAACCCCAAAGCCAAGAGTGTCTATTTGTTGGGTACTCTAAATATTAAAAAGGGTACAAGATGATCAATTTGAGCACAAACAAAGCCTTCATTTAAAGGAGTGTTCAGTTCCAAGAAGAGCCTTTAGCAGCAGTTGAAGTTGGAGAGTCTTCTTCACCACCAAAACCATTGAATGCATGTGAAGAGACAAATGAGTTTGCTGATTGTAATATGTTTGATAATGATGATTTAATTGCATATCATAACATTCCTACAATACCAATATGGGCAGAAAATACCATTCATGCAGCTGGGGAACTAGCTGGAAATCCTAGTGATCCTAGGAGGACTAGATCTCAGTATGAGAGTGGCCTAAGCATGAAAGACCATTTTTTTGTAGAGAAATGCTATCTGATGGTTGAATAATACCCATATAAATATTAATATGTAGCACATGATCCAATATGGCAAGCATCCATGAAAGAAGAATTCATCTCACTCCAGAAGAACAACACTTGGGAGCTGGTTGATCTTTTCTCAGGGAGGAAGCTAGTTCAATGTAAGTGGGTTTTCAAAATTAAGTTTTATACTGATGGTTCACCTTTGAAATATAAGGCAATATTGGTAGCCAAGTGATACTCATAGGTACATGGTATTGAATACAATGAGACCTTTGCATCAGTAGCGAAGATGGACTCCATCAAGCTAGCCTTTGCCATTGCAGCTTCGAAGCAGTGGGAGGTACATCACATGGATGTGAAGTGTGCCTTCCTGAATGGATATCTTACTGAATATATTTACATGAATCAGCCTCAATGTTTTTTTACTAATCCATATTTTGTGTGCATGCTAAAGAAATCATTGTATGGGCTTAAGCAAGCCCCCAGGGCTTGGTATGCCAAGATTGATGGCTTTCTGCTGTCATTAAGTTTTGTTCGATGCAAGTATGATCCTAATGTTTATTTGAAGCTGATTCATGGTTCTTTGATGATTATTTTCTTGTATGTGGATGGCCTTCTCATTACAGGAAGCTCAAAGAAATAAATTGCCTCCTTGAAGGATGCAATCAACCATGCATTTTCTATGACTTATTTGGGGTTGTTGAGAAAATTTTTGGGTCTCGAAATTGCTCAATCCCAACATGGAATAAAGGTACATCTGTCCAAGTATGATTCAAATTTGTTGAAAAATTTCAACATGAAATATTGCAAGCCAAGCAAGACTCCCCTCCTTTCAGGAGTTAAGCTTGAAGAAGCATGTTCTTCTCCTATTGTAAATAATACACTGTATAGGCAATTGATTCTGTGTTTGCTGTACCTTACACACACTCGACCTGATATTTCTTATGTAGTAAGTGTGGCTTCAAGATACATGGATCAGCCTCATGAGATCCATTGGAGAGAAGCCAAAAGGACCGTTAACTTTTTTTACGGAACAAGAACTCATGGGATCTTCTACAAAGCTAAATCTGATCTTGATTTGATTGGGTTTACTGACCATGATTGGGTAGGTGAAAACACAGATAAAAATTCAACATCAGGATATGTGTTCATGCTTGCTGAAGGACCAATCAACTGCTCAAGAAATAAATAGAGTGCCATTGCACTCTCATCTAAAGAAGCAGAGTACAAAGGAGTTGTAAATGCAGCAACTCAATGTTTATGGTTGCAGGGGTTACTTGGTGAGTCTAGCTTAGAATCACAGTTCTCAACTATTATCTATCATGATAATCATAGAACCATTTGAATCTGCAATGATCTAGTTCAGAGACAGAGAAGCAAACACATTGAGATCCATATGCACTACATCAGACAGCTTGTGCATGATGGCACCATTCACCTACTCTTCTGTGCATCTTCAGAACAAGTAGTTGATATATTCACCAAAATTTTTTGCGAGAAGAAATTTAGCAATCTCAAATCACTACTAGGGATTGCTTATCATGCTATGAAGCACGATTGATGACAAGATTTTCAAATTTTGTTTTACTTCCCATGTTTAAGGGAGGATTTTCCCACTGGGTTTTTGCCTCTTTCCTTGGTTAAATGGATATGCAGTATGTAAAGGGTGACTAAACCTTGTTTCTAGGACCTATAGTTTTTTGACATTTACTCATAATTCAGGCTCAAGGGGGGGTGTGATAATAATCAACCCATAGTAAGCTACCTGTTGGCGGTCAGCAACAACCCCTTCATTTCTCATTAGGATGAAGGGAGATCAGCTCTCTTTTATGATTTACCAATTTAAAAATTATAAAAGAGTGCCTTCATAATCTTTGATTATGAAGGTACTCTCAATTGGAGAAGAGTAAAATGACATGTTAGAAGTTGATGAAAATATTTTCATAAACTTGGTAATTAGTACCTGTCAGTTTCATAAATTTTTATATAATCAATTTGATCATTAAGTTAAATTTATCTGATTATATATGATTTAAGAAACTTAAAGGGATAGTATGCTAAATGGGTTCAACAAAACACATTTAAAAACTGACTATTGATAAGATATTATAGTTCTAAACTCCTAGAACTAAAGGTGACTTATTAAATTAAAAGTCTTATTGAACCTAATGTTCGCATTTCATATGTAATATCTTACCATGACTTTGTAAAAAAATGTATATATGTAGTTAGTAAATAAATGAGTATCATATGGGAATTTTCATATATTATAGTTTTATAACTTAGTATCCTATCAAATTCGATGTAGGATATTAATCGATGGGATTTCGAAAAAGTTTAAAAACTAGATTTATGAAATTTTATGTATATCATACCTAATGTTAATTCAGGTCATTAGTTAGTTGTCATACAAAACATTAGGTTGTATGGTTTCGATACTATATCACCTTGTCAATAAATGCTACCACCTTTCATGAAAAAAATGGAAGAGACCATCAATTGATAGCATTATGAGGTTACATGATCCATATGTCAAATTAATAACACCTGTTACTTGGATTGCTGTGTTCGCATGGAGATTTTGCTAACAACTCATGATTAACTGACAGCTGTGAATATATTGATGAATCGTATCAGCAGGATTTAATTTTGATAACCATTTCATTTCATAACAATGTACGTGTTCATCATGACCACTGTGTGTAATCAATGTCTTGACTTACGATCCATCAATCAAACGATCCTTGATATATCGAATTGGTTAAATTTAACTGTTTGTCGTGGATAAACATGCATGTATCATAACAAAACGTTGGCTATAGAATTCATCATCGCCAAGTTCAACAAAAATGGCCAAATTTAGAGCCCTCATATCTGTCAGATTTGAAGCATGTGAAGTTTTGATATTTCGCATCATGCCATGCACTTGGATACCTATCCCCTCCCTCTTCACAACTCCATTCATTCCATTTCGAAACCAGGATAATGTTGAGGAAGCTATGGCTCCGTTGAGTCGTTTTGAAATCTCAGGTTCAGATCTAATAGAAGCATATGATAAGGTTGCCTCGCTATTTAAAAAGGTTGGGGGGGGGGGCAGTTCCTTAAGTGTTTTGATGGCCATAATGCAGAGGTGACCAAACTGTTTGTTTTGAATTTAAAAGAAGACGTTACACAGATTGGAGGTTTTAAGTTCATCATTAACGAAGCCAAAATCGCAGAAGCTACAAAGCTCCCACAAATTGGAGAGCGCTGGTTCAAAGGTGGTAAGGTTAATAAAAAGAAGTGTCTATCCTTGCTACTGCCATTGCCAGATAATGAAAAACTGAAGATAGGGGTTTCTGTCAAGTTCTTGAATCCTGAATGGCGAGCCTTCTATGAAATTTTGCTTAGGTATGTGTCCTGCGATGGACGTTTTTCTCACTTACACTATTACCACCTAAGACTCCTGCTAGCATTAAAGGGCTGCAGGCTTAATCTACCATTTTATCTGTGGCAAATTTTGAAAAAAATGTCGCATGCAGTTCAAAGTTTCGATAACCATGATAGAAGTTTATTTCACAATGGTTCAGTCAAAATCATAATACAACATCATCTATCTTTGAATGGTAAATCGTGGGATGAATTTTTAACTAAATGTCACTTGGGGCCGACTCAATATTGGCCGAACCCCTCCCCAAAGACCCGTAAGAAATGAAAGGCTACTGTAAAGCCCGAGGTCAGTAATGTTCCTGAGACTGAATTAGAGGGTAAAGGGACTGAGGAATCCAATCTACCCATAAATGCTGGTATCAATAATGATGATGTTGGTAATATATTTCCCTATTGCTCCGAAGCAGCTTTGAACCAACCCCCATCTGATAAATGTCGTAGTACTCCTGCAAAAACAGAGGACAGGTTAACCAAAATCAAAGATATTAACGCTGTTGATTGTAAAAATCTCTCCGACCCAAATAATCCTTGTAAACATAGCAAAAAGTCTATGCATAAATTAGACCAACTTGCACAAGTATGTTGTGATAGTGGAGGCTTTGAATCAAAAAATTTGGTATTTGTTCGTTCGAGAAGGTTTACTAGAAGCATGAACAATGTATCTACAATTTTTTCCCCTATAGCTAATCAACGGGGTGCTCAACCTCGACTGTCCATATTGAGGACGACGTTCCATCGTCGGTCCCTGACACTACTCATATAAATGATCCCACTTTTATAAAGGATAATAGTGAAAAACTGGGTAAGGCCGAGGTTGCTCCATCGTATATGGACATCTGCAGTTCAGATCCTGAACCATCGTTTATCAATATTCAATCATATGGTCAAAACATAGATAATCCTGATCCTCCTCAGGCAGCCGATTCGTGTCACGAAAATGAAGAAGAAACTCTTCAACAAGTTTTCGACAGGGTATACAAGACCAAGATTATAGAATTGAAAGATGAGCATAAACAATGTCAATCTAATGCAGCTTTGATAGAGGAGGAAAATAGGACATTCAGGGAGGAATTGTTGAACTGGATTAACAGGTGGAAAGAAATAAATATAAAAAGGAACCAATATAAAAAGGCGAAAAAGTCAATGATAGGTACAAATCAACATCTACTTGAACAAGTAGAAAAACAAAAGTTAGTGATTATCAGGCTTAAAGCCAAGCTAGTCGAAGCTAGAAGGGTGGTCGATTTGCAAAATAGAGCTTAATGAATATTTCCATTTTCAGTTACGTAATTCACCTCTCTGTCAACATGTAAAATAACTTTGTTGTGCATGCTTGTAAAATCGAAGATTTTACAGGCACACATATATGAATTATAGTTTCTTTTGTTATTTATGTTTCAATTGGGTTTTAATGAGATGCTTTGTTTATTTTCAGGTGGATATGTTCGATTTTACAGGCACACATATATGAATTATAGTTTCTTTTGTTATTTATGTTTCAATTGGGTTTTAATGAGATGCTTTGTTTATTTTCAGGTGGATATGTCATCGCTCTTCTCCATAGTTTCAGGACGTTGTTAATGTGTTGGTTGGAAGACGTGGCTATTCATTGGAGACTGGAATTTCAGCAATGACCACGAATTTGCCAGTTCTTTTAAAACCAACAAATATGCAGGCTAGTCGTTTTTATTTTTATCCTCTAGTGACAGGTGTCTGATAAAAGGAGATTCGATTCTCTTTGAATAGTTATAGGAATCCTATAATGTTGCATGTAGCATTGATGGGAAAAATGAATAGAAAAAACTGATAGTATTATATAAGTCATGAATTTTGATGAACGAGGGATGGAGTGACTGAAGATAGACATACTTGAGATATATTTTGATACTGGTTTTATTTCCTTACTGAAGTTTGATCTTTGGATATGGGATGTAACTAAAAATCTCCAAGTTGATATCATGATTGGTATTGTTTTGGATACACTCTATATTTCAGTATATGATCTTCTATTTTAATATTAATCTAGTATGCTTTGTTATACTTGTGTTTATTTCTAATTTTCACTTTGTCAGCCCAATATTATATTTGAATTAATATATCATTGTGACTGAATTTATTAGTAGTTTTACTATAAATTCAGGATATAAGGACATACATTTATGTCTGTTAGATATCATTTGTATTTTTGTAGTGGTTTCATACTAGACATTATCTTTCATTCAAATATCTATGTTGGTTATTAGTTATTAATTAATTAGACACTTCAAAAAATTGAAGTAATTGTTTATTTTCAGTTTCTTTGATAAGTTATGTTATAGAAGAATAGTTTAATGAGTATGGCTTAAATATTTTTATTTAGATCATACGATTTATCTTTCTCTTCATCTTATATTAATTAATAATTAATATAGTGTTCAAAATCGCTCTCAGCTGAGATAGGATAGATAGGATAGTTAATATAGTTTAATTATTTATTATCTTAGCATAGTTACATTTATCAGTTGTTAAATCAATTTGTGTAATTTTTAGCATAATTTTAATAGTCTTTATATTTAGAAAAACTCTTCAAAAATTGGAGTCTTTCCTTAAGAAAGCAATTATAAGACAATTTAGGTAGTTGAAATTAATTATAGGATTAATTTAGGTAGAAATAACATTAGGATAGGATAGATTTTGCTGAATTTTAATTTCTCCTTAAGAGAAAAATCAGCTGGTAGCAGGACCATAACCTGCGAGGTTTTGCTATTCCAAACACACTAGATGCTGCTTTAAGCTGATTGTGTGGGCATAACCTCTTTGTTGGCCTAGGTCATAAAATCAGGCCAGCACTACCTTAGACATTAATTAATCCATTTTTGGCTTATTTTCCTAGTTTCTAATATTCCACTCTATCCAAATTGTCTTCCACATGTCCTAGAAGTCAAACTTGATAAAAATGAGTCATGGGGCACTTGGGAAACCTCCTGGAATCCATATTTAGCATATCTAATTTATTCCAGATCCTCCCTAGCGCATGTCTATTTTTTCTGCTTTACTGAGTTTTATGGAAAAAGGGAAAGTAAGACTAGGTGCAATTGACTTGTTTTTTGCCCTCATTATCCTCCATTGTTTTCTCCTAATAAAAGAATGTATGATTTTTCTTTCCACCACCAATTAGCTTGCCTACTTGACTTTGCCAATTTGTGAGCTCCTAGGTAGATTTGGAAACTGCTTTATGCACCTATGGGGGATTTGACTATATTTAGTAAACCTGCTTTTGACTATTTCAAATGGAATCCTTATGCATTCAAATATCTCATGTAATTATTTATTGCAGTAGCCTATGACTTCATATGGTTGGATATTGTACACTTATTCAATATAGATTAGTGTTATGCTCCAATGTCAGTCTCCTTTCTGTGTAAATTTGCATGTTGGGTTAGTAATTTTGTGAGTGCAATTGATCTATTACCTGGGTTCAATTTCCACAGAGATTCCATCATCCAAGAAGCGGGATATTCATTCAAATCCTACAACGCAAAGACCTATCTAGTACATATCCTAGATATCACATTAGTTTGATGAGACAATTCCATGATAAGGCTCACTATCATTTGGAGGGTGGAGTTCATTCATATTTAGAATCTAGTTGATGTCCCAATCATCCAAATCAATATCCTTTTGTATAAACTCTCGCTCATCACATTGCATTTCCATCAGTTCTCTACCCAATAGCATCTTTATTTTCCAGTAAAGAAAGGAGATATTGTCATTCTTTGTCTTGTGAGTTCTTGATGAACCTACATAAATATTTTTTTAAACCCACTCCCACTAATCCTCCACCACCTCATCCTCTTCATTTTCCTCCTCAATATCATGTTCAAGACACTCTAGATACTGCCTCATACTCAATTACATCTCGCTAAATAATTCTTTCTTATCCTGTTCCACCTCCCATTAGAGGAGCACAATATGGGTGGCTCTACAACTCCCCCCATGACCCATAGAAATACAAGTTAAATCTGTACTTCACTCCCTCTACTCAAAAACCCCGACGCTACGATCCCACACAGAGTGAAAATTCGGTTAGGACATAACGCTATTAACAACAATCACTAATACCATTAGAGGAAATTTCAAATCAAAACGGGCCTCCTAAAAAGAATTAATAAAATAATTGTGCAAATTGAACCCACTGATAGATTAATTTTACTCACAACAATTAACAATTGATCATGCAAAATCACTCACAAAGAGACTGAAAATTGGAGCTAAACACTAAAATGTATTAACTCAGTGTACAATAGCCAAACCTATAACATAATAGGTTGCTGAATAAATAAAATACATCAAGGATTTGAATGCATGAGGAGAAATTCAAATCTAGCATAAAGCAGACTTACTAAAAATAAGCAAATCCCCCATAGGTGTAAAAAGCTGATCCCAAATCTGTCATGGAGCTCACGAATTGGAAAAAAGGATTAGGAAAGCTAAAGAGTGATGGAATGGAAGCTCATACATGATTTTCCAAGGAAAAAAGAGTGTAGGATGAAAAGGACAAAAAACTAGTTCACCTCACCTAGTCTAGCTTTTCCATTTGCCTTAAAACACTGAAAAAGTAGGCAATAAAGCAGAAAAAGCAGAAGGGTGCCTAGGAGGCCAGGAATAAAGCAAAATTGATTCCTTGAGGTTTCCCAATCACTACATGAGTCAAATAAGGTAAGTTTGACGATTATGGATAGGCAAAAGACAACTTGCACAAGGTGGGACACATGAACTAGGCAAATAAGACAAAAATAATTAAATTAATGTCTAAGGTAGTAAACTATGGGTTGATTATTCTAACACCCCCCCTTAAGCCTGACTTATGAGTAATATATTAGAAAAATATAGGGCCTAGAAACAAGGCTTAGTCACCCTTTTACATACTGCATGTCCATACAACCAAGGAAAGAGGCAAAAACCACATGGGAAAATCCTCCTTTAAACATGGACTGTAAAACAAAATTTGGAAATCTTGTCTTCACTCATGCTTCACAGCATGATCAACAATCCCCAATAGTGATTTGAGATTGCTGAAGGTCTTCTCACAAAATGCTTTGGTGAAGATATTAGCTACTTGTTCTGAAGATGAACAGAAGAGTAAATGAATGGTGCCATTATGCACAAGCTCTCTGATGTAGTGCATATGGATCTCAATGTGTTTGGTTCTCTGCTTCTGAACTGGATCTTTGCAGATTTGAATGGTACTCTGGTTATCACAGTATATGGTAGTTGATTACTTTGATTCGAAGCCACACTCTCCAAGTAAACCCTGCAACCATAAACATTGAGTTGCTGCATTAACAACTCCTCTGTACTATGCTTCTGTAGATGAGAGTGCAATGGCACTCTGTTTCTTGCTTGACCAGCTAATTGGCCCTTCTACAAGCATGAACACATATCCTGATGTGGACTTTCTATCTGTGCTATCACCTTCCCAATCACTGTCAGTGAATCCAATCCAATCAAGATCAGATTTTGCTTTGTAGAAGATCCCATGTGTCCTTGTTCCCTGAACAAAGTTAAGGATCCTTTTGGTTGTTCTCCAATGGATCTCATGAGGCTGATCCCTATATCTAGAATCCACACTTACTGCATAAGAAATATCAGTTCTTGTATGTGTCAGATACAATAAACCTCCAATCAATTGCCTATATAGTGTATTGTTTACCATAGGTGAAGAATCAACTTCTTCCAGCTTCACTCCTGAAATGAAAGGAGTTTTGCTTGCTTTGCAATCCTTCATTCTGAATTTTTTCAGCAAATCCAAGGCATACTTGGACTGGTGCACCTTGATTCCAGCTTTGGTTTGAGCAATCTCAAGCCCCAAAAATTGACTTTATAAGAGCCCCAAATCTGTCATGGAGAAGGCTTGGTTCATAGCACCCTTTAAGGAAGCAATCTCATCCTTTGAGCTTCCTGTAACGACGAGGTCATCAACATATAACACAATGATCATTAATGAACCATTAATTAACTTCAAATATACATTTGTATCTAATTTGCACCGAACAAAATTCAGTGATAGCAAGAAGCTATCGATCTTGGCATACCAAGCCCTGGGGGCTTGCTTTAGCCCATACAATGAATTTCTCAACCTGCACACAAGAGAAGGGCTAGTAGAAAAACCTTGAGGCTGATGCATATATATCTCTTCAGTGAGATCTCCATTCAGGAAGGCACATTTTACATCCATGTGATGTACCTCCCATTTCCTTGAGGCTGCAATGGCTAAGGCTAGCTTGATGGAATCCATCTTTGCCACTGGGGCAAAGGTCTCATTGTAATCTATCCCATGAACCTGTGAGTAGCCATTGGATACCAATATGGCCTTGTACTTCAGTGGTGAACCATCAGCAGCAAATTTGGTCTTATAGACCCACTAGACTAGACTAACTTTCTCCCTGGGGGAAGATCCACTAACTCCCATGTGTTGCTCTTCTGGAGTGAGCTGAACTCCTCCTTCATGGAAGATTTCCATATTGGATCTCCTGATGCTTCTTCATATGTTTGAGGATAAGACTCCACCATCAAATATCATTTTTCAGCAAACATAGGATCCTTCATGCACAGGCCACTCTCAAATTGAGATCTAGTCCTCCTTGGGTCATTGGGATCCCTAGCTAGCTCTCTTGCTGCATGTAGTGTCTTGGCTGCCCATTTTGGCCTTGTAGGGCTGTTAGGGTCTATAATAAACTCATCCCCATCAGAAAAATCAGAATCAGCATGTTCAACAAACTCTTCACTTACTTCCCGAGGTTCGGGTGGAGAAGAGGCTTCTCCAACTTCCACTGTTGCAAGGGGTTCTTCTTCAAACTGAACACACCTTTCAATAAAGGCTTTGTTTGTGCTCAAATTTATCATCTTGTACCCTTTTGAATCTTCAAAGTATCCAACAAAAAGACACTCTTGGCTTTGGGGCTGCAAAGCCTTCCTCTTCTTTGTTCAAATTCTAGCCCAATCCTTTGAGCCAAAAATCCTAAAATGGGTCACATATGGCTTGTGCCCACTCCATGCTTCGAAGGGAGTCATACCATCAATTTGTTTCTGGGGCACCCTATTTTGGATATAGGCTGCATAGTTTATAGCTTCGGCCCAATACTTTGGTGGAAAATTTTTGGCCTCCATCATGCATGTTGCCATCTCTTTCAGTGATCTGTTCTTCCTCTCAGCAACACCATTTTGCTGTGGTGTGTAAGGGATAGAATGTTGCATCTGAATACCTGCATTTGCACAATAATTAATAAAATCAGAGTTGACATACTCACCACCATTTTCAGATCTGAGGACCTTGAGTTTCCTCCCAGACTGGTTTTCAACCAAAGCCTTTGAAGAGGCCAAAAACTTCAGACTTGTGTTTCAGGAAGTAAACCCAGCAATACCTGGAAAAGTCATCAATAAAAGACAATGCCTATTTGGCCTGAATCATGGACATATGAGGGAATGGGCCAGCAACATCACTGTGGATCAGCTCAAGGGGTGCATAGGTTCTCTCATGACTAGCTCTCTCAAATTTGTGCTCTGAGTGTTTTCCTAAGATACAACCTTGGCAGACTCCTTTGGAAAATTTTATCTTGGGAAACCCTATGACCATCTCTTTTTCACTAAGATCAGAAAGATATTTGTATTTTAGGTGGCCAAATATTTCATGCCAAATCTTGCTAGCCTCATTAGCATGAATCAGAAGAGCAGAGGGGTTTGAGTAAGGTAGGAAGTGTGAGAACATGTATACCTTTTGAGCATGATTTGCAACTCCGTTTGCAATGACTCTACCACTTGATATCTCTATGATCTCAACTTCATCAGGGGAGAATATGACTTTCTTAGGAGACCTAGTGTGAGTCATCTGGTACACTGACAAGAGGTTGGAGGAAAGACCAGGCACATACAAGACATTGCTGAACTGACCATGATCAAGATCAATCCTCCCTTTGCCCAAACTTTCAGTGAGAGAGTCATCTCCCAGTACTATAGGTGGTCCTTTCGACATGTCAAGTGAGGAGAATGCCTCCTTGGTCGAAACCATGTGTCTTGAAGCTCAAGAATCGATGATAAAACTGGGTGAGCTTGATGTGCCAGCAACCAATGCATGAACTCTCTCTCTGTCATCTGAACTTGATCCTCCTTCTCTCTTCTTTGAGATTTTTGGAAGGGATATGCCATTCTTCTCTAGGAGTTGGGTCAGCATGTCAATTTGCTTTTTCATACAAGAGCTTTCAGAGTGATTGCCCTTATTGCAGTATGCGCACTTGCTCATTTCTCCTTTGTTTTTCTTCTTCTGGTAGTTCTTCTTGGAACCTTGTGGCTCCTTCGGAGACTGTTTCTTGTCTCTCTTTTGCTCAGGTGTATTTTTAGCTTTCTTTTTTATTTTTGAATCCACCTTCGAATATCCAGCAATCAGAGCTTGATCTTTGGATGGTTTGATGGTTCCCATCATCAACAGCTTGTCCTGTTCTTGTGTGAGAGATTCCATGAAATCTGCAAGGCTAGGCATCTTCCAGGTTCGAGCTGTTAGTTTTTTGGCATAGAAGGTCGAAACAAACACTGAATAGTCAAGGCCTAGATTTGAGAGAATGGCCAAGATGAGCTAATCATCCTTCTTTTCGATCCCACACTGTTTCAGCTGCAAAACTGGTGCTTTGAACTTGGAGAAATATAGCTGCAGGGATTCAAAGCTATTTGGACTCAGAGAAATCAGCTCATTTTCGATTTGATGTCCCCTCATCTCAGCTGTATTTCCAAAAAGATCAGCAAGTTTCTCCCATACTTCATTTGGTGATTTCAATCCATCAAGATGGAAAATGAGGTCTTTGGAAATACTTAGACATAGGAGACCATAGGCCTCATCCCTCCTATTGTGCCATTTTATCTTCTCTGTAGCTACATTGGGCTCTGCTTCTATTGCCATAGTCACCCTATAGAGTCCTTTCGCTCTCAACAGTATCTCCATCTCTGCTTTCCATTCAAATAAATTGAAAGGAATCAAGATAGTTTTCTGTGATTGATCCATAGCTAGAAATCTTGTCCCGGCTGTCAGTAGAAGGCTCCTAGTCACTGATGTCGAACCTGCAAAACAATTTTGAAGGAGAGAAATCGATCTAAAATGGCTCTGATACCATGTGGAAATTGAACCCAGTTATAGATTAATTTTACTCACAACAATTAACAATTGATCATGCAAAATCACTCACAAAGAGACTGAAAATTGGAGCTGAACACTAAACTGTATTAACTCAATGTATAATAGACAACCCTATAACATAATAGGTTACTGAATAAATAAAATACATCAAGTATTTGAATGCATGAGGATCAATTCAAATCTAGCATAAAGCAGGCTTACTAAAAATAAGCAAATCCCCCATAGGTGTAAAAAGTTGATCCCAAATCTGTCATGGAGCTCACGAATTGGAAAAAAGGCTTAGGCAAGCTAAAGAGTGATGAAATGGCAGCTCATACATGCTTTTCCAAGGATAAAAGAGTGGAGGATGAAAAGGACAAAAAACTAGTTCACCTCACCTAGTCTAGCTTTTCCATTTTCCTTAAAACACTGAAAAAGCAGGCAATAAAGCAGAAAAAGCAGAAGGGTGCCTAGGAAGCCAGGAATAAAGCAGAATTGTTTCCTTGAGGTTTCCCAAGCGCTACATGAGTCAAATAAGGCAAGTTTGACCATTATGGATAGGCAAAAGACAACTTGCACAAGGTGGGACACATGAACTAGGAAAATAAGATAAAAATAATTAAATTAATGTCTAAGGTAGTAAACTATGGGTTGATTATTCTAACAATAATATTTAATAATTTTGGGGGAAGAAAAGAAAAAAACTACATTTTTGTTTGTATTTTGACATATCTCCCTGTGTTTTTACTCAAATTTCGATCAGAAGAGCTCGTTGGATGTAGAATTAAATTCCACATCCAACGAGTACCCACTCAACATACTTTTCATGGACCCCACTACCCGAACGAGCTCTCCCAATCAAAATTTGAGTAAAAACACGGGCAAATATGTCAAAAATACAAACAAAAAAAGTATTTTTTTTTATGATACCTATCCCCAAATTTATATTAAAAAAGTGTTTAAGACCTATATGGTATTTCAAATTTAAAGCAATTTAATTGGCTAACACATGATGACATGGAATTTGAATCAAAGTTAAAAGGAAGATTTTGAGTTGAAATTTCCTCTAATGACAATATCAAAATTGTGATGGTTTTTTCGTTTCTCTTTATATGTTTTTCCTTCATAATTGTCACAATAAAGATTGTGATGTTTTGTGGCACTTATTTTGTGGATCTAATGATGCACTTTATGCGCCATTGATATAGATACGAAAACTAGCCGCACCGTGTCTTCTGCACGATGCCCTTGAAATTGATTTTTTAGAATTGAATTTCTACGTTTCTTTGCTCTATCGACAAACATTTCGTCTATATAGCGATGAACATATGGCCAAAATTGCTTGAGGAAATTTAGTTTTCATGCCAAACCATGGATAACTTTCGATGAACATTCATCTCTATCGCGACAAAATATGAAATTTGAGCCGAAATTTATTCCATTAAAAACCACCACATGTCTTCTCTGTGACGGCCTTTAAATTGATTTTTTTTAATTCATTTTCTATGTTTCATCTCTCTATCGACGAAAGTATTGTACCCATAACGATGCAAATATGGACAAAAAATGCCACGCAAATTTTTTTTTCCACACAAAACCATGGATTATATGTGACGAACGAGTGTCCCTCTATCAACGAATTTTGGAATTTGAACAGAACATTCTTCCACAATAAATCATGGAAAAATAATCTCTATTGACAAAATATGCTTTTTGAATGGTAATTGTTCCATGAAACAATGTCGATATAGAGATGTTATTCATGGAAAGCAACTCGGGGTTTTGACAGTTTTGTAATACCTGTGACAAAAGTTTGTGAATATTGAAATGAAACCTAGAGGTTTAAAAAAAAAACATGGAAAGTCACATTCCTTTCCATGGTTTTGGATATTTAATAAGTACTTTTGATTGATGTGCAGTCTCATGGACCTTTTAATTATGTTTTAGACCAGATTTAATCAGTGGTATGAAGCAGATTTCTAGAAGGTAATTTCGAGCCACAAACTAGGGAAAACCTACCATGTGATTCAGTTAAATGACTTTTTGGGATGAGTTTAATACTTGTAAATGATAGAATTTTTTAGATCCTATAAAACAAAAAATGAAAGATGAATTAAGATTTAAAATGGCATAAAAGTTGTGATTAGTGCCTAACAAATCCAAGTTAGGAAGATGGGTAAATTGACGATCTCATGGAGGATTTAGTGATTAAAGAGTATATAGGGTTGAATGGTTCAAATCCAATATGCTCCTTAATAACTAGATCCACTTCATAAATCATCAATAGGAAAATCCTAAGCTAGACATTAGATATTTGTCAAACAAGAGACATGAGGTGGCAATGTCACCGCAATTCCTAAAAATTATTACTACAAGAAAAATGGTATAGAGTGGAAACATACCTCTATTTGAACCCCAACAAAGCTTCCCATGCCAAACCAAGAAATCTATCACAATACACTTGTAATATACTCACAAATGGTAGCTTCAGAGATGGAGGATAAAGGATAATTGCTCTTACTAGGTTTTAAAACTCGAGACTTCTCTTCCCCATGAGAAGGTTGGAAGAAGCTTGGACGACAGGAAAATCACCTCCATTTCCACCCAAAAAGGATTCTCATGCAAACTTTTGGTTTGGTAGAAAATAAACAGGAACAAAAGCTTCAAATGTCTTGGTAGAAAATGAAGAACAAAACACAATTTTGAATAGTAATTTAAATAAATGATGAAGTAATGCAGCCAAAAGTTGAAAACAAACTGTTCTGATAGAGGGAAAGTGGTTAAAAAACAGAGGTGGGAAATGCACAGAGAGAACATAAGAGTGATAAAAGTAGGGAATGGTACAACAAGAACACAACAAAGACAATTAAGACTGATATTCTTATGTTTCTTTAAAAACATTGGATAGGAAGCATGAGGAAGAGGCTAGAAATGAAAATAGAAAAGTTATATTATACAACAGGTACAAGAAAATCATATAAAATATTAATCCCTAGGGAGAATGTAGGAAATGCAAGAACCCTTACTTTATCAATCTCCTTTCACCATGTCCATTGGACCATGCCGTTTGGAAAGAGTTGTCCTAATAAAAAAAAAACCACTGTGTTTGATGGAAATTAAATTTATAAATTAAATAAAAAATTCATTCCTAGACCTATACACAACTGGTCATTTTGCTAGCCATGGAAAATATCAAAATACTCTATGAAATAAAAAAAATGGGAACACAATTAAATTAGCTAATGTTGTCTGGAAAGTGTGTTCTTAGGGTAATTCCATCAAGATATTTGGTTCTGGAGTTACATTCCACATGTTTTCTGAAGGAAATCAACAATCAATATATCCAGCACACATTTTCCACCAGAATATCAACTCACATTTAAAATCTATATTACAATACCATTTCCTCACAAATGTGAAAACTTGTGTTTGTATTCGACAAGATTTATTTAACCATTGTATTAAAACAAAACAAAAAAAATGCACACATTTTAAAGTTTAAGACAAAAATATATTAACTACACATATAAATATGTTTTTACTGAAAATGTGTGGACACTATTAATACCACCATCATGTCAAACAATATAAAACAAAAAATAGAGGAAAGATTCATGTTGTCTTACTATATGAATAAAATGTCACTAAATACTCTAGATAAATCTTTGTTATCTATGAAATGTTAACTTTCTAGTAAATAATAGCCCTCACAGGTGTGACTCATTGGTGGTTCAGTTGTTATGAAGTTACTTGTTGTAAATTGGAAGTCATGAGATCAAATCCCACCCGGGTTTACCTGTGTCCCATGTCTTGCGAAGGGTGTGGGGAACCTAGTTGTATAGTGGTAGAGGGAATGGGGCTCCAGTTGCCAATTCCCCTAGTTACTAAAAAAAAAATTTCTAGTAAATAATATTTATGTATGGAAATATTTGTTCTAACATAATGCACTATGAGGATCTCATTGAATGCTTTTGTACCACACACATTAATATATATTTTTTTAACTTATAAAAAAAACTAAATGAATGGTTTAGGGGAGGAAGTTCAGGGATTAACCTGCAGAGATACAAGCATGGGCTTGTTGTGAGAATAATTGCATATGATGTTTGGCATCATTATTCATTCTCCCATTGCATCTTCCACATAGAATTCGGGACCACAGTGGATATTTCTCAGCCCTTTTCTATTATTTATTTCTCATATTTTCTCCTAAATGTCCATACAAACTCGGAGATAGAAATATTTTCAATGACATCCTCCAACTGTAGAGTCAAATTCAAGCCATTTAGAAGAAAAAACCTAAACATGAATTTGTTGTCCTTGGGTTCAGCCTTGGGTTTTTTCTATCGAAATGCTTTCCTACGCTTAAAATTTGCAAGAATTGATGCATGCAACGAGATTTCGTTAGTTTATACAGAGAATGCTATGGCTGGCGTCAATGTCTCACTAATTACTCAAAACAATTATGAATGTACAACTGAAGACAAGCTCTGGTGTTCCACAATTGGTACAAAGCTCCGATCAGTAGCCTCATGTTCACTCTAAGAAAAACAAAATAGTTTTCTATAGAACATTCAGGCTTCAAAATACAAAAAGTTTCCATTATCAAATAAAAACTAACAACCGTGCTCAGGGTTTAATTAAATTGCATCACATTGAGCACATTCAGTTGATAGAAGAGGAGGAGGCAGAGCTTATGAAAAATGAAAAAAATAAGGATGGTGGAAACACGCCCGATCCTTTTGTATATGCAGCTATCAATAATGGGGTAAATTGTCAGTTTGCCCGTACTGGATGTACATCTCCTGCAATTGATCACTCATAAGCAGAACTCACCAATGCTGGTTTCTCTCTCAACATCTTTTTTATTTGACTATAATATTACTTGGTCTATCCTTTGTTGGTAATCTCTATCTTTTTCCTATTACTGCACATTGCCCTTTACAATGAGTATTTCCTTGCTTCTAGTTTCATATTTAATATTATATTTGAAAAAGGGTTTATTGAATTCTAGTCAAATAATGGGTAGGGAAGTTCATGGTAGTGCCACAAATTTAATTGCAATGAAGTTAAATCAATTCCATTAATGGTTGTAGACCTAAGTTACACATACGTGGAAACAGGTATGTGTTTCCAAAACTGAAACAAACTGGAAACATGGCCACTCATTTATAAATAGAACATTATATTGTAACTTTGAAAGGAAGGATTATGAATAAATGAGAAAGAACATTTAAATGGAAAGCAAAGTTCCATCATTTCTTATATTGGGATCCTCACCATTAGTATCACCCTCTGCCTCCTCATCTAGCCTTTGGATCTACCTCAATCCTCTAGGGTGTTACGGAGAGAAATTTCGATGGCTTGGGGTACCACAATAGACAGATTGACTCCAGAAATCAATCCTTTCCAATATGCAATAGAAATTAAATGTCTAACACTAAAGGATCAGACCTTGTACATTATTCCAGATGGTTGAAGTAGATCCCCTTTGATCTTTCCAATCTTCATCTTGAATTGATAGATTACTTCCTCAACAACAAGTAAACAATAAAAGCATTCTATATATCATGGTGTTAGATCTATTCTAGCATATATAATCAATAATGTACAAGCACTTGACATAATCCCATGGATAAAATATTCATTCAAACACTCATTATTGGACAAGAAAAGATATTTCTATTAATATAAATCAGAGATTACAAGATACAACCTCTGATTGCACATCTATGAACCGGAGAAACTGAATCCCCCACTTCGGCCTCCACCACCTCAATCCTCGATCTCTCGATAGCAAGCTCACAAGCAAAATGCAAGCTTGGGAAGAACACACTAGTGCTCCAAGGGACAAAGGGATGCAGACTCAAGCATAAGTTTCAACAACAATGGACTATATTTTCTTTGCTCTCAATTCTCTCTTATGCCTTCAATGTACCAAGGGGTTCCTTATATAGATTTTCAAAGGGGTAATGAAAGGTCGAATCTAAGTGATCTCAAGGCATAGGGAAGGCTAGGATTCAAATGAGTCAGATCCATGTCAAGGAAAACTCCAAAAGGATTTGGATTATGCACACATCCCAATGTACACGGTCTTAGTGGTCAAACCTGCATATATGTGCGCTTATAGGTTTAAAAGTCACATGTATCATTTTTCATATGTTTTTAGGGATGATCAAGGAAACATAAAAGGACAAAAAATGGTCCATGGGGTCTAAGGAGTCTGCAGCGGGACAGGGGAAGGCCATACAAAGTGTGATTCACCTGGAGTGGTGAAATTAGCTATAACATATGCCCCCTAATGTGTGAGGTTAAAGGGGTCATACGATGGCCGAAATACATTATAAGTCCATCTGAGAAGTAGAGTGATGAAGGATCCCAAATGGAAGACCAACCACCGAATCAACATAGTACAATAATACAACTCTGTATATAACTACAAGTACTTATAGCAGTCCCGGATACATAAGAGTACAATGGCCATGAATAGGCATGATACATGATGTCACATATGTGGTCATAGCCATGTACAATATACATAGATCAGAATCTCCATGATGAAGATATACATAGGACCATGATCTCCATAATGGCTGAAGATATAACAGATCAAGATCTCCATAGTGGCTGGAAATATCTGACATATACTGGAATCAAGTCACGAGAGCTGAAATCTCATGAACACTGGCACGATCAAGGAGGTAGCATATAAGAGATGCCACCAATATGGAAAGTATTCTACACAAACCGCTACGAGTACATGTCCTACTATGCGAATAGGGGTGTCGAGGTCGAACATAGTAGTCCATTGTCTGATTACCGGTCATTAATGTATACCATTAATAGATGTGAGATCACTCACCAATAATGAAAATGGGAATCAAGGTACTAGAGTGCAAACTAACAAGTGTGAATAAATGTGTTGAGGTCGAACACTTGAGAGGATCCATTTATCAGGGGACATTGATGTATTCCCAAGAACTATCGATGGTGAGAGAACCTTCCACTGATGACTGCAAGTCTCAAGGCACTCAAAATGACTCTAGATTCCAATCCCAGAATAAATGATCTGAAGTCGATGGGATGAAATCCGTTGGAAGGAGGGCATTAAGGAATCCCCCATCATCCAACACGAGGTACTCAACAAAGCTGTATAATGTGGAAGAACTCGATCATAAGGTGCATGAACTAGTAACTGTACCGGGAATGGCCGACATGCAAAGTCAAGATAACTGAGCAATGGCCGACTCAGGTTTCAAATTCCTTCAAACAAGAGCATAAAAATGTATGGTGACTAAATGAATGTAGCATAGACTCGATATACAAACTGGGACATCTCTGTGACATAGGAGGCATCAACAGAGGCTCCATAGGGACTAGAAGCTTAACCAGTCGATGGAGATAAACTTAGATAAATGAGTACAGCTCCTAAATTCAAACTATAACCCAACCAATGGATGTGATATACAGTGCTCTGTTCGAAGGTGACACGAATCGACAGCTGCCAGAGATAACATCTTTACTTGTCCGTCTTTTTGGTTTTTTCATTTTTTTTTGGACTTTTTCAGTTATTTGAAAAGCTTGAAAAAAGAATAAAATAGCTTTATAGTTATAGACTAGGAGGAGACGAGTGTCATAAAGGAAAACAAACTAGTTCCAAGAAGTGGAACATACCTATGCTCAATGCAAGGATACATGTGTAGGATATCGACACTCGGGGGAAAATCCCCTCCCGGTTAAAAAGGAAATCAAGCTACGAAGGATATAAAAAATGGATCTGCATGGCTAGACATGAGACAAGCTCGGGCTATATGGCTGAAATGCAATATCAGGGGAGCCGGCATAAAGCTCAATAAGGCAAGAAAAGCTCATGATAATGCATTCACAACTTGACATGAGGGAGTCCTGAAGGAAATAGGCCAGCAAAAGATCAACAGGAGTATGAGGCTCTTGCGAAATGTCATGGAAGTACTATACAATGGACTCCCACACCCTAAAGAAGAAAATGTCAGCATGGGCACCAAATGCAAATAAGGCGCTAACTAGGGTACCCATGTATGGTAAAGCTCTACCACTCATATCATGCCACTTCTAAAGAATCAAGAAGGTTCCATGACATAATAGAGTGGGTTCGTACCTAAGGTCATGATGAGATGGTCATAAGGTCATGCAAAATGTAAACAATGGTGAAACCTAACCTATATGCTAGTTTAGACATGATACCTGAGATCAGAATGAACGGGTCAATCCAATGGTTGAAATGACACTGAAAAAGGTCTTCTACATCACAAATTATGTAAAAAACAGTATATAAATCATTTGAAACTTTTACCCATTTGAGCTCCGATTTTCAACAGCAAATTCCAAAAGATCCAGTCGACGGAATTCACTACCGTTTCTTCCAGGTATTTACTCATGCTCTCCTCTTGCATTTTGATATAATTTTTATGAATTTGCATGGTGAGATAAGTATTTTAGGCCATCACAAAATGAGCGCTGCGACCCACATGGAAATCGAGGATTTTTCCGCATATAGGGCTGGATATACGTGGAAAAGGGCCTCAAACCTGCGTACGTACACGATTATTTTGAAAACAGTCGCATGTGAGGCAACGCATATGATTTTTTCAATAAACTAATTGGAAAATTTGCAATTTTTTTTGCAGGATGGTGCTAGAGTGGAGAGAGCATCGGCATGGTGAAGTAGAGGAAGTAGCAAGGGCCGACTTAATGGCTCAACAAAATCTACGTGCATGCACACTCTACAAGTTTTGGTGTCTTGGTGGGTTGAGGGCCAAACCAAGACTGTTATAGATGCTAGTAGACTATTGGGATCCAGACTCAGAGTCTTTTCATATTGATGGGATGTCCCTCACCATAGAGGTGGAGGACATATACTTTATCACAGGGCTTTCTAGATGAGGGGAGGTGGTGAACCTTCGTTCCTGTGGTGGGCTAGGAGGTGGCCTGACTATCGACGAGTACATTGTCATGTACTATTTTCTAGACATCGAGAAGGTGGGGAGTCTAGTCCCTACCAATGCTATATAGGTGCTGGGCCTAAAGGCCATTATACTGATGTTGGGCATGATAGCCGGCTTAGCATCACTCCACCAAGCCTCACAGCCTCTGATGTTCTATGTAGTGGAGTGCATGAGACCCGCCATCTATGATTGGAGTACTACACTACTAAGCAACATGAAACACTAGCTCAGTGAGTGTAAGGCAGGCAGGGTGCGTAACTTCGAGTTCATGTATTTTGAGCATGTTTTTCTTCGAGCGTGTTCCAGAATTGAGCCATAGAGTGGACGTTCCTCCCCACGGGGTTCGAGATCCAGCCCAATGGCGTTGGGAAGATGCTATGCACAGATTGGGGGGTGGTAGGGTGGCCAACCCATATCCAGCTGACTTCTTTCTATGGTTTTGACAATAAATATTTGCCATCGATAACTACCCCCATGCAGGGATAAATTTCTTGGGGGACCCGAACATGCCGCTACCACCAGGATCGGCATATGGTGATATAGGTAACAAATCTCGACCCTCACTCTTTTTAAAATTTTTGAGTTATTTAATTTTTTTTTGTATTTTCTTGATTATATGGAATCAAAAAGACATGTTTTTGTGCAACAATACATAGTGAAATCTACCTTTTGTGTGTAGATGTGGGACCACGGTGGCCAGAAGGCTTCCCTCGTCATAGACCGAGGGGAAGAGGAGATGACATCACGGGTGTGGATGCAGAGTGAACACTCCAGAGCATTCATACCAACTTTGTGAGACTGACTCATAGATTTCCCATGGCGCAAGTTGAGGACTTTCCTGAGGCCATGCAGCGGCAGGTGGTGGGTGTACCACGCGCATGGGTGCGTTTATTTCGATGGCTAGCTAGAGACGTAGTGACATTTCATGATCACCACCCTCGTCCTCCTCCATAGGATTAGACACTTGGGAGTGTATACATTTTGTACAATTGTGTATTATATCATGGTGGCTTTCAAAGCCCCAAATTTTGTATTGTGACACTATGTATTATCACATTTTTGATGTATATATATATATATATATATATATATATATATATATAAATTTATGGTGATCGATTTATTTATTTACATGTGTAAAAGTTGTGTTTGTGATTAATTTATTGTGAATGAAACAAATTCCAATCTAACATGTAGTTAGCATATGAGTCATCAACTTGGTTATTATTTCCTAGAATGTGTATATATGTTATATTGTCAAATTGTTGTTCTAACAATCTCATACGTAAGAACCTTCTCAATAATGTCAGATCTCTAACATGGTATAAAGCATTGAGCTGTGACACTACTAACTCCGAATCAAGACGTACATCAAGAGATAGAACACCATGTAGAATGGAATCCCATAGAAGCTCAATAATGACGCTATATTCAACAACTTTGTTGGAAGATGGCCATAGACATACACCTCCTGAAGACAGTACCTGACCCATAGGAGTATAAATCACGCAAGCAACAGAGGCTGAGTGTTGAGTGTGACAACTTGCACCATCCGCAAATCCTATGTAGGTGGAAGATTCCATTGACATATGCAAAAAGAAACATAAAATAATCACAAACCCAATCACGATAAGAAAAAAAAACCTAACTATGCAACACTGTACAATAATATACAACAAGCAGCCTTGGATAAAGATTATGCATAGTATTTTTTGAGATAGAGCCCATTTCTAGGCTCTACCAAATCTGTTCCTTCGTAATCCACCAACTCATACGCACCCTTCTCTAACACACACTTGACCATGTAAGGACCATGCCACATAGGATTAAATTTCCTTGCCCCCAAGGGTTCTTTCAGTTGATCCCAGAAAAGGACCAAGTCTCCTTCACTAAATGCCCTTGGATGGACAGACTTATCATATTGGGCCTTTACGTGACACTTATTAACCTCTAGAGCCACCAAGGCATCCCAACGCTGCTCATCAAGTTGCTCAAGGTGAACCAAACACTCCTCCAAAGGTGAAGTGTCCGGTAAGAGTTCCACAGCTAGCTTCAATGAAGGAATCTCACATTCAACCGGCAATATCCACTCCAATCCATGTACAAGCTAATATGGAGAAAAACCAGTGGCAGTATTAACCGCGGTTCAATATGCCCACAAAGCAGGGTATAACATAATATGCCAATTCGTCTTGATTTGTGCGATGGTTCGTTGGAGAATGGATTTGAGTGATTTATTCACTGCCTCTAGCTGTCCATTCGCTTGGGGGTAGTAAGAAGATGAATGTTCTTTCTTATACCCTAACTTGGATGCCAATTCTTCCATCATACGGTTCTGAAAGTGTGAGCCATGGTCAGTGACAAGATCTTTTGGAATCCTGAACCGAGTAATAAATTGGTTGAATACAAAGTGAGTGGTTGTCTCACCGTCGGATTTTATTGTAGGCATAGCCTCAAACCATTTCACGAAGTAATCAACAACCATTATAATGTGATGGTGCCCCCCAGCCGAAGCTAGGTTGCAATCCAGAAAATCGAGCCCCCACTTCATGAAGGGACCGGTGGTGATAATGGGATGCAACGGGGTAGGTTTTGAGCGCATATTACATGCGAACACCTGGAAAGAGTGGCACCTCTTGACCGCATCAACACAATCCTTAAAGATCGACGGCTAGAAATAACCTGCTCTCAAGATATTTTGAGCTGTAGAATGCCCAGATAAATGACCACCACATGCCCCTCCATGGAAATCATTCATGACAAACTCAGCCTCCTCATGAGTTAAACAATGTCGTAAAATGGAATCTACCCCACAACGGTACAAAGTATTGTCCACAATGAGGTAGTTCTTAGAGATGTGACGTAATCTTCATTGTTCATCTCGCGAGAGGTGAGTAGGGGTATTCTTTGTTTGTAAATATACTATGATATTCCCATACCATGGGTCTAATGTTGAGATTAAGAAGATGTTTTCATCAAAAAACGTATCTTCAAAAACCAACTCCTCGGCCTCGCTCGGGAAATCCGATATAATCTCTGCAAAAATTAAAGACTTCTTCGATTTTGCCGAAACAAACTCGAGATCAAATTTTTACAGAATGACAATCCATTTATTATACTTTCCCCCAATCATCCTTCGAGTGAGGACGAATTGAAATGGATTGACATGGGCCACAACCAAGGTTTGGTGAAGGAGAATATAATGTCTCAACCGCTGAACCGCATGCACAGTAGCTAAAGCAAGCTTCTCCACATGAGAATAATGAATCTCTGTGTCAATAAGGTTCTGGTTCAGATAATATATGACATGCTCTTGGAGCTTCTCATCCTCTTGAACCAAAACCATACCAATCGTCTCTAAGGATGCCACCACATACAATATAAAATCATGGCTATAATCTGGAGGACTAATCACCGAGGCCGATGCTAGGGCTCACTTGAGTGCATCGAAGGACTCCTGGGCTTGCTCATCCCAATAAAAGGGGGTGTCTTTCTTCAAGAGATGCATGAAGCCTCTAGTCAAATTGGAAAAGTTGACAACAAATATTGGTAAGAATTTTTCCATGCCTTGCAAACACTGAAGATGATGAATATTCTTCAGGGGAGACAACTAAAGTACTGCCTCAACCTTCAAAGGGTCAACTCTTATACCCTCTTTAGACACGATGAATCCTAACAAACACCCTGATTTCACACAAAAGATGCACTTGCGAGGATTTAATCTAACCGAATAATGCTAGCATCTTTCGAATACCAATCTCATGTGATAGGGATGACGCATTCTCATGTGAGAATGAGCAGCGAGGTCATCCAAAAATACCTCGATAATTGACTTGAGATCATGGAAAATCAAGGTCATTGTCTGCTGAAAAGTATCTCCAGCGTTTTTAAGGTCGAAAGCCATTTTTCGATATGCAAACGTTCGCCAAGGAAAAATAAATGCAGTCTTATGTTGGTCCTCAGGTTTAATCTGTATCTGATTATACCCAAAAAAGCTGTCCATGAAGGAGAACACCTCGCTACCCGCACACTCATCCAAAATCTGATCAATAAATGGTGTGGAGAAGTTGTCCTTAGGACAGGCACAATTCAAATCACAGAAATCAGTGCATATGCTGATCGCTCCCTGCTTCTTATCCACCAGAATGGGGTTTGAAACCCACTCCATCAAGGGAACAGGATAGATGAAACCGGCTTTCAACAGCTTCCCTATCTCTACCTTAATGGAGGGTGCTTTCCTAGGATTCATTGCATGTAAACGTTGTTGAACAAGCTTAGCATTGGGGTAAGTATTAATCTTGCGTTCGACAATTCGAGGGTCAATACCTGGCATCTCGTTGTAAGAACAAGCAAAGATATCACATAACTCCTTAAATAGCTCAGTATATTCCAGAATCTCAGCATGGGAACATTTTCCCCCAATATAGACATTCTCTATCGTACCAAGATCGTGAGAGATGTTGATAGGAATCGTTGAAAATATGTTCGCCATGTTTCCATTAGCCATCGAACCAGGAGAGCTTAATGGAACCACAGGACTACCAACACTCTGACTAAGAACTGACCTAAAATACTCATGCTCCAAATGTTCAAGCTCTGGAAGGAAGTACGATCTATGATGAAGTTCCTCCCATGGTGGCTCAACTCCCGACATAGCCTCAATAATCGCTTCATCCGAAGGGAAAACCGTATCAAGGTAGTCCTGGGCATGAGAAGACTATACTGCCCATGTCGGAAGCACGTAAGGCTCCTCCTCCTCCATCTGTGAAGAGGAAGAACTACGCTCTGCAGTAGACTCTAGATTAGCTTGATAAGCTATCATAGCTGCAGGAAATGACACGCTCATCTCGATGGGCTCACTCGAAGTACTCGGTGTAGGAATAATCCAAGGATCTTCCATATGGGTCGTGCGAAAAGACACCGATGTCGTAGATTTTGAATCCTCATCGGAACTAGATCCTATCATGAGGATCGATGCAAGAAAACTAAAGCTTCCCATGAGGGATGGATACATGCCTACACCCACACTCCCAGTTGCCAGCTGAGAGTGCTCAACGATCGGGATCGAAGCTCCCGAAGATGCGGTAACAGATAGATTCTTGAATGCCATTGGATCAATCGTTACAATATTTTCGTTAAGTGGAAAGCATACAATGTGGAACAAGGAAGAAGCAACGGCTTGCATATTGTACATCCAGTTCCTACCCAGCAACAGATTGTAGTCGAGGGGCGCATCAACCACCTCAAGCTCTATCGCAACAGTCTTCCCTCCCAAATGGACTTCAAGGGAAGGAAGGATACCATGTGGCCTAAAAGATCTCCCATCAAATGCAGTTAACATGGTTGCTGATTTAGACAGCTCAAGAGAACTTAGACCCTTCAAACAGGCCAAAGACATCACAGAAGTAGTATTTCCCTTGTCAATCATAGTGTGCTTGATGGTCATATTCAAACATTCTACGTGTACCAAAAGAGACACATAGTAGGGAAAGCGAGGATGGAGTCCTGTGGTTTCAAATTTGATCACAGAGGAATAATCATCATCATTCACACCAAGGGAAGAAAGCAACGCCTTCCTTTGCGAAGGACAAATATGAAGCAATTCCAATGCAGACATCGCACAAGGAGTGGGGCCCAAATCTTCGACAACTGAATAATTCTAGGTGGCTCAAGCATTTTGATTATGCCCTGAATGCTTAAGGACTCCCTTAGGAATGCGAGGTGTAGCCTTAGGTTTATCCGTAGGTTTCTCAATGAGCAAAGGGGACCCTGGTGGATCGGGCTCTTTTCCTGGGCTGGGTTGTGATGAACTATAATCTTTCGCACGAGTCACAACTTTAATAGCACGGACCATGTTAATGCACCCATGAACACTACCCTCTGGTGGATCATCATCACTAGACTAGTCATGGGACTTTGAGTTCATATTTTGATTATGCGGTAAAGGGTTAGTTAGCACAGCTGGGCCTTATGCTAAGAATCTCGAAGCTTCTTCAATCTGAGGGAAAAAGTAAGTGAGGTGATCGTCCTTACATAACTTGCAAGGCAACTTAAGCTCATGTTTCGCTTGCTTGTCCCCCCCAACATTTCTACCATTCTTGTCATTATTGTTAGCATTCTCATTCTTATTCCCACCCTTTCGATTATTATTCTTACAATTTTTTCTATTCCGTCCGGGCTGTTGGCTACCCTTTTGGTCCGATGATTGCATAGAGAGTACACTCATCATTTGGGTGGGTTGAGACAAAGCCGTAGCTTGTCCCGAAGAAATTGGTTGATTGACAATTGACTAACTTGTTTTGCAACCGAATCCGTAGGTTTCACACTTGCACAACCCACAATGTCATCGACATGTGGTCCAGGTTTGACTTTGGGATCGAAACTGGAACGAGGAGCGTTGGGAATAATCTCATACAATAAACCAGACTGAGCATAGATCAAGTCCACTTCCTGTGCCCTAAAAATCGTTTGTTCCTCATTCTGCACTCCGGATGTGGAAACATCCTTTTCTATATATGGCAATAACGACATGAGGAATGGTCACTCGAGGAGGAATTTCGGTGGTATAAAATCTTTAATTAACCTGTTCCATCTACGCCACTCTTGAATATGATAAAAAATATGTGTGGCTTTATCTTGCTGAAATGTTGACAAGAGTTCAGTACCAACATCATAGCGCACTGGTAGCTGGAAGTGATTAAGAAAAGTCATCACAAGGTCGTCGAACAAAGCGAAAGCTCCCTTAGGTAACTCTATATATCACTTCACGGCAGGCCCTATAAGGGTGCGTTGAAATAGTCTCAAATGGATTGAGTCCTGATGTAATGAATTCAAAGAGCATCATAGGTGAAACGTAGTAACGTGTTCGCTTGGATCCTCTCCCAGTTTGCCTTCAAACTTAGGTATGTCCGAAGGAAGTTTGATAGGGACAGCCGGCCAAGCCGGGTCATGAGCCAGAGGATCGTTTGTTAGTCTCGATAAGTCAAGCAGATTAAGCATCGCGAGGAAAGGGAGCCTAGGATGATGAGATATATGGACCGCTCCCTAGTTCATATAGGGTTGATTACCACCATGGCCTTGGCCATAGTGCCCTCCTCCTGTATGAGCTATATAGGGTGGCGTGGAAGCACCATAGTACGGTGGACCTTGACTAGTAGGAGCTACAAAGCCATAATTAGGAGAGTAAGCAGGTTGTTGATACCCGCCTCCATAAGGTGAAGAACCCTGTCCATACTGCATCCCATAATAGGGTCCATAGGTCATTGCGTGCGATGCCCCATGATACACTCCGTAGGTATGAAGATACACTTTGGAAGTAGGGATATACATACCAGAAGCAGGGATATACACCCCGAAAGTAGCAAGATGACCTCTAGAAGTATGAACATAACCTCCCAAAGAAGCGGGCGGTATGTGAACCTGAGAGACAATCGGTCTAGTAACTGCAGTACATACTTGACTCGTAGCCATATACTGGCTCGAAGGACATCATGAATAAGGTGGAGGATGTACATTTGAAGAACTAGAGACCGAGGATGAAGGAATCTGAGTAATAATATATGTGCTACCACCTATAATCACTCATCTATGATCTGGTATCCTAATCGGATCACTAACCCTAGACCTATGAGGGATATGTGATGTAACTTCCACCACTAGGATGGAAGGTGCAATGTGACTAGTGTTCCCAAACCTCTCCACATGGTAAGGAATGAGAGTGCCCCCAGGAATAGTGTTAGGCTCGAAGTCGGATTCAACATGAAATTCCAAATCATGTGTAGGGAAACCAGACATAGCATAACTATCGTAGCTAGTGCTGGTAGGTTCAAAATGAGTCTCGATGTCCTCCAGCATTCCGTACTAGTAATGCATCAATGGGGAATCAGACCAAGTCGGGTGAAGGATTGTAAGTAGGAGTAAATTCCCCATCGTCAGCATGAATGGGAGGAGGTGGTTCAAAAATATCCTCTAAACGGTCTCCCATGGTGTGTGAATCAATGTGTGAAATAGTCCGCTTGGACTGTCTAGGTCTCTCTCCCAAAGGAGGAGGAGAAGTAGAAGGTGGAAGTCCTACTAAATGACAAGAACGGTGGGGAGCCACACTCAATTCCACAATTACTCAAAAAATAGCAAAGACTCTCTATTTACGTAAAACCTAGGCCAACTATCGTGCATAGAGCAATCACTAGTAAAATCTAAATCCAAATGCAAGCAAACAAGGGCTAGATAAGTGAGCTCCCCAATGAAGCAGGTATGTCTCACCTAGGAGAGGCTTGAGACTCCCATTAACAAAAAGCAGAGGTATGTAACCAATTATTGAGGCCCTTAGCTTCAACACGTAAAGCAAATTTGCTGTCCGACGCCAACATGGTTGGGACACCTTTGGAATAACCACTGCAAAGTACCCCCTCGATATCCTAGGTAAGGCCACTAAGGTCACCTCAATATAATAAATGCTTAGGTGGACATTCACAGGCGAGATTGACCGTATGGGCAAGGTAGCAAAGCCCAAAACTCTCGAAAGAGCCCCCAGATACGAATACAATCCTGTAAATATCTCCTGTGCTACTCAGTTATGACTAGGGGTCATCCCAATCAATAACCGCTCACACTGCCTCATGCTTAACTCCCTTTTGAGAGGAGGATCTTGAGAAACATTGGTTATATCAAGGATTTCACACACTCACCTAGAAAGACACATACATGTTTTTGCTTAGTGATCTTGGAGAATTGACTTATAATGAACTATTCCAAGATCCTAAAACCTAATCTTGTTGGTACACCCTAGAAAATAAAAGAGTGTAATTCATTTTATTTAGCATTGATTTTAGTTGGCTTTATTACTCAAAAAAGGGATATGACTGTGCAACTAATGGTGTTATGACACAACATGAAGTAAAATGCACACCTAACAATCAATGCAAATGCATTGTATCCATGAAAACAAGGTATGTTACTACGTGAAATGCACAATTCTTCTTCAAATGATGAATGCAAATTTTCCTATATGAAGTCCTAACTAGTACTCAAAAGCAAATCTAGTGCAAGTACAATGCAAAGTGCAAAATGCAATGCATGATGATAAGCAAATATTTTTGGATTTTTTGAAATAAAATGAGATGTGAAAAGAAAAAGAATGATTCTATGACCCCTAGACTCTGCAAGCACACCCAAACAACACTCAAGAAAATCACTAAGGTAAAATAACTCTAATGCACTCATCTCAAACAAAAAATCGAAAATGCCATGACAAGAACCTTCTTAAAAAAAAATTTAGCCTAAAAAAACGTTTTTGGTCAGAAACAGAGGTCTAAACAGACTCAGGCAGTGCCAAAGGAGACTTAGCAAATATCATAATTCACTCAACAACCAATTATCTTCCGCAAAAATGAAAAAGCAAGGGTATACGGGACTGTTCGTAGTAAACCCACGTGTATACGTGGAAATTGCAAAGGAAACTGCGCATATACGTGACTGTGAGTTAAAAACTCGTGTATAGGATGAAAGGTGCATAAATTCAAGGAAAACAGACAGGTTGAGATAGATTTCACACCAATCAGACTCTACTAGGCATACATGCCCCCAGTCCCGACACAAAAACAAGAGAGAAAGAGAAATTCAAATACATTGAATGCCAAAAAAACAACCCCCAAAGGAAAACTACTAGGAACTCCCCAACGGAGTTGCCAATTTTGTTATGGAGAGAAATTCCTATGGATTGGGGTACCACAACAGACAGCTTGACTCCAGAAATCAATCCTTTCCAATATGCAATAGAAATTAAATGTCTAACTCTAAAGGATCAATCCTTGTACCTTATTTTGGATGGTTGAAGTAGATCCTTGTTGAGCTTTCTAATCTTTAGCTTGAATTGACATATTAATTCCTCAACAACAAGTAAACAATACAAGCATTCTATATATCATGGTGTTAGATCTATTATAGCATATATAATCAATAATGTACAAACATTTGACATAATCGCATGGATAAAATATTCATTCAAACACACATTATTGGACAGGAAAATATATTTCTATTAATATAAATCAGAGATTACAATATACAACCTCTAATGGCATGTCTGCGAACCGAAGAAACTGAATCCCCCACTTGGGCCTACACCACCTCAATCCTCCATATCTCGATAGCAAGCTCACAAGCAAAAGGAAAGCTTGGGAAGAACACACTAGTGCTCTAAGGGACAAAGAGATGCAGACTCAAGCATAAGTTCTAGCAACAATGGACTATAGTTTCTTTGCTCTCAATTCTCTGTTAGGCCTTTAATGTACCAAGGGGTTCCTTATATAGCTTTCCAAAGGGGTAATGAAAGGTCGAATCTGGGCGATCTCAAGGCATAGGGAAGGCCAGGAGTCAAATGAGTTGGATCCATGTCAAGGAAAACTCCAAAAGGATTTGGATTATGCACACATCCCGATGTACACGGTCTTAGTGGTCAAACCCACATATATACATGCTTATAGGTTTAAAAGTCGCATGCATCATTTTTCATATGTTTTTAGGGATGATCAAGGAAATATCAAAGGACAAAAAATGGTCCATGGGGTCTAAGGAGTCTGCAGCGGGACAGGGGAAGGCCATACAAATTATGATTCACCTGGAGTGGTGAAATCAGCTATAACATAGGGACATCGATTAACACCATTCAATTTTGATGAAACTACCTAATGCAAGCCTTAAAATATCATAGAAAAAGCTCATGCCTAATCAATGATTTTGGCTTGAGTGAAGGGTACATTTTTTCTAAGGCCATGATAGAGGAATAAAAAATCAATGGCACCAACATCGACTTACATAAAGGGCTTTCTGCTCTTGATTAAATTCCAATCCCATTCCTTGATACATGATATAATCCAATAAAACGACTGTAATCTTGCCAATCCTAAAATCCTTTAAACTGTTAACTCTGTTGAATTTTGAATGGAGTATGAAATTCTAATTTCTCCATATGAAGTCTGATGAGGTTGGAAAATTTTTCAAATATACTGGAACAGTTATTGGGAATGTTAAAAATTTAATTAAAAGGATAGAAAAGGAAAGATAGATGAAATGTCAACTTTTACCAGCATTTTTGGTAAAGTCTAGTAAAAAACTGAGTCAAACCAAGTCAAAATAGGTAACTCGTAACACATTTCTAGTCTCTACCACACATTTCTGTACCAAAATGGTCATGGAACGAAACCTATTATGGTCTTTCCAGAAACTTAGCCATGGACTCTAGTACCCTTGAAAATTCATTTGGTTGCAGGGAACCTTCTTTCTATTTAATTACAAGGAAAAACAACTATAACTTCTAAACAATTGTATTAGTGACTAGTGCCGTTCAATATATCACTTCTATGAATGAATAAGACATACTAAGTTTATTTAGTTCTTATAGATGCAAATGTAAATGATATCAAGTCAATGTATTCAATTCAAGATATATGGAATTAGTAGCAAGGTCATCTAGTAGCACTATAGCATATAGGAGATCATTAGCCGTGTAACCATATACAATTCAATTGCAGTTTTTAACCAACCAATAACCTTCCGTTCAAGTATGGGGACTCATATAAATATAGCAGCAATAATACAGCATGACAGTTCTAATTATGACAGTTTTATAGTAGCAGTGAAGGTTACCAATGTAAGGTGTATAAGAGTTTTAGTTTTGCATTCAATGTAAGCCAAACCACTCTGAACCTTGAACTCTATTCTTAGCAATATAAGAAAACCACCAAATTTATGTTCCAGGATTGTAGCTATGCAAATAATTTAAATTTTTAGACTTTATTTACCTCTCTTAAACAATATCACCATCCAACTAATAGTTAACCTTTGATTCAGTTCGAAGTTTAATGTGGTTGCAAGTAGGGAGGGCTGTCAAAGTTTGACAGTTTGCAGTTTATTCCAGACTATAGGCAGCAGGTGGAAGTGTGTGATATTGGGCTGTTAATCCTTTTTTTCGAAATGGTTTCTGAAATGGTAACAACCAACATAGATCACTCTCAAATAGAATACATGGTGGCCCTTTAAAGAAAAAACATGGCATGGAGTTATCTTGGTACCTAAGAGAATTGGGTTTTCAAGTCCACAGATCACCATTTATTGTATTATAATTAACAAAATAGCGACTTACATATCTTATTAAAAACATTCTCGATCTAGCTTTGAACTATCAATTCATGGGAATTTTGACATGATGCCCAAAAGGAATGAACAAAACTAGAAACAAGCCCACATTTTGCAGAATGCCAACTAGATAAATACCCACAAAAATCATATGAATCAAATCCATGTTTTATGGTGAGGATATGAACTTGATTACCCTGATCATAAGCCATGATTTTTGCACAAATCAGAAGCACCGTTGAGAAGGTAAAATCATTAAGCCTCATCCCCATCATCAACGCTTGCCATGTTGGAGACATTTACCTTCATACTCACTCCTTCGGTCAAATTGGCCTAGTTAAACCACTATCCTAAGTTTAATGGACATCAGTGGAGCATTAATTACCATCATCCCAGTCACTCCCACGCCTACCTACAGTCAAGGAGGCTAACTTAGCCTTCTCCTACAGTCAAGGAGGCTAACTGGAGCACTCCAGGGGTGATCTGTGTGACATTAATGCACCTAATTGCTAACTGGTGGTTACTTTCAGTTCAACAAATCAGTTACAGTCAGTTAAGGTGCCTCCATTCATTAAATATATTATTTAATTATTATTTAATGAACTGGAGTTAACAAGGCGCCTACACCAACTTCTGATGGTCAGTTCAGCTTCAGTTAACCTCATCAGGGTTCTTTGGAGTCATGCAGTACTAGCACTTGATGGTTGGTTGCTATGACATGTGTTTGATCTCCTTCAGTTGAGATTAAGTCATTTATTGCACTCCAACTTCAGTTAGGGATTGGTGAGTCAATTAGGGTTTTTGTCAAGTGGTTAACTGAGTCAGATGGCATGGAAAAGAGTCAGTTAAGCTACACGCACTCATTGAATTCGAATTGTCCCTTAGGTATTTGAATTCTTCATTGAGTTAAGCCATTGCTCATGCATGGTATTGTAATCCTTTATTTTTTATATAATATACAGAGAGGAAACCTATTTGGTATTCCAATTATTGCTAATTCATGAGTATTTGTCAATTATTCTTTGATGATATTGATTCTTAGTTGCTAGATCATGTGCAAGAATTAATATGCCAATGCATCTTGAGAGCCTCTTCATCTTTCCCATTCATATAATACACTACAATCATATAGTTGCACAAAACCACCACATTACATTCAGGCATATTGTCAAATTATCTCACAACAAACAAACACAGACATGGCATCATTAAAATATCTCATTCCCTTCCTCCTTTCCCTCGATAACTGTTGGTTTTATGTCTCAGATTGAATCTCCCAAGTTCAGCTTGACAACTCATGCTTCATGCTTGCAAGGATATTTGAGCCATTTCATCTAAACCACATCCATAACAAAAAAAAACCATGAATAAAATAAGAACACAATAGGTAATCAAGAAAAACATAGAAGGAAACAAACCTGAAGGTTTAAACATTGCTGCCATTCTGGAGGTGGGGCAGGTGGTTCTAGAAGCATGGGCTCACGTGCAAAGGGAGTGGATGATGCACTAAGAGGAAAAGTCCTTCACCCACCCTTCCTATAAGAAAAACATCATATCCTATTCCAGATCCTTCATTGAAAGTTCAAAATCGAAAACCCCCAAATGGGAACTAGAGCAGATCCTGCGCGGGTATCCATTTTTGAATGCTAATGAGCTAGTGCACATGTGTTTTTGAATTCCACATTTTTTGTTTGATTAGTTGCATATTTTATATATTTTTTTGTTTTGTTTTTAATTTTTTAATTTTTCTTTTGTTTAGTTTATTTTGGGTTTTTTTTATTTGCAAATTTTATATTTTGTTGCATTTTAACAACTCTATGTTTTTAATTTAGTGTAGTTTAATTTCTTTTATTTTAATTCAACTAGGATTTTTTCATAATTTGTATTGGTTGCATTTCTTGTAGTGAGATCCTATACATAAGTCCCTTCAAGGATGAACATGATGATGACGACGATGATCATGATGATCATGATCATGATCATGATGATGATGAAGACAACAAAGATGATAGTGATGACAACAACAACAACAACGATGATCATCATCATCCTTGTCATTGTCATCACCATCGTGTCACCATCGTCTTCGTTGTCTTCATCAATATCATCATCATTATCTTCATAATCATCATCATCATCACTGTCATCATCGTCATCATGATATTCTTTATCATCATCATCTTCCTTATCATCATCGACATAATCATCATCTTCATCATCACTTAACATCTTCATTATCACCATCATCATCTTTATCATCATGATCATATCTATCGTCATCATCATCAACATCTTCATCTTCATCATCATATTCATCGTCATCCAATTCATCAACATCTCCATTATCATGATCATGATCATGATCATGATCATCATCATCATTTTTATTATCATCGCCATCATCTTCATCATCACCATCATATTCATCATCATCATTATCATCATCATCTTCATCATCTCAATTTTAGGTCTAGGGAGCTTAGTGAATGAAGACATCTACATGATAGGGGCAGCAACCTCTTGAGTGAAAAATTAAGGATTGCTCCTAACACCCATTCCAAGGACTAATATGACAATTCAATATGATCCAAGGAAGTAGTAAAACAAAATACAACTTTTTGGGCCCTGTGAACCCTCCTGTTCTTAGATTTTCTGTGCATGAATAATCAAGACTTATGGACCTAGTTCGGTGTCTTAAAAGAGGAAGATCCAAACTAAGCATTTTGGTAGTTCCATAAAGAGAGTTCTTTACAGGAGTGAATAATCACTCATAACCATTCTATTATAATGTTGGAAAAGATCCAAACAATTTAGTGAAGACCAAAGGTAAAGATCTTGTCATCACATCTTCATCATCATCATTATCTTCATCAGCATATTCATCATCATCACCATCACCATAATCATCATCTTCATCATCATCATCATCATCATCATCATCATCATCATCCTAATCATCATCATGATAATCATAATAATCATGATAATCATGATCATCATATTTATCATCCTCATCCTAGACATCATCACCATCCTTATCATCCTCATCGTCATCATCATTGATCAAAAAAGACACCATCGAGTGGAATCAATCCTCCATTCCAAGGTCCTTCCAAATTCCAATGGCTTATTTTATAAATGACCTAATTTTTCACCGACCCTACAGAGTTG
Organism: Pseudotsuga menziesii; assembly: GCA_001517045.1. Classification (NCBI taxonomy): domain Eukaryota; kingdom Viridiplantae; phylum Streptophyta; class Pinopsida; order Pinales; family Pinaceae; genus Pseudotsuga; species Pseudotsuga menziesii. Next base: position 66,815 of record LPNX010483082.1, read on the forward strand.
TCCCTTATCTAAGTTCAATAAACTATATTCTCCATGGACTGGGGGAGTAGAGACCGGTTTCTATATGTATGGTATTTCATTATCTAGAATAATAACAATGATGTATCGATGAGTGTCTCTATATTTAGGGTTTTTGTTTTAATCACAACTTAGACTTCCTTATTATCTAGCTTAACATTTTTAGGGTTTGGTTTGGTCTTAGTTATATAGTCAACATTATCAATTTCCTAATTTTCTCTTGAAATGTGTTGTTAAAGATATATTAATAAATCTTTATTCATTACTCAAATCGACTTATTTTATTGATGATGAACCTTGAAAAAGGTACATAATGTCAACATATCAAATGGAGTCTACAATTAGCTTGGATACCACTCCTCAAAACTATCAACCCATAATTTAAGAGAAGAGATTGTAAATATGTTTTTTTTTTTTCAAAATAAAACTTTTGAATCTGTAAGGTTCACAAAGAGATTATATTATATAATAGTCCTTGTTTTTTGTCTAACCTTTTGACATAAATATAAGATGAAAATTTGAAAAGATAAGTGTGGAATCCCTCTCAAACGTTTTCTCATGTGAGATCCAAATACTAGGAAGATCCACATTGAAGTTTGGAGGATAGTTTTTTCAATGTGTTTGAATAATAATTATATGCACCGAGTTTTGAAAAGAGAAATGAGAATCACTATCAATCCCTCTCATTTGACATCTAGATGTTAGTATACTTAATACTAAAGTTTGCAAGATAAAATTTCAAGTCTTATAATACTTAGGTTTACTATGGTGAAGACGATGCTTAGGGAATAGGTGAAGTTTGAAATTGAATGGCTAGTTACTCATGCACTGTGTCCATATGGCTAGTTAATTTCTCACATCCCTTCAAAGTAAAACCGCCCTTCAAATTTGATCCCTGGCGACCAATGATCAAATTTTAAGGGTGGATCTTAATTTCAATTGGAAGGGAATTTATTCTCTCAACCCTTTAGAGATGAAGGGCAATATAAATAATTGTACTTTAATTGACAAGTACAAATTAACGAAACCCTTTCATACAAAAAAAAAATGCAAAAATCAAATATTGTTCTTTCAGTGTTTGTTGTGAAAGCATTCATGTATGTGATGGAAAGGCCTAAGTAAATTGAATACTTGCAACTCATTCCATGTCTGATTCTAACAATACACCTTTTAAATTGAACCAAAATAATAAAAGAAGTTTATTAATTGCTGATTTCATAAAGTTATAGGTGTGAGTAGTTAAGTGCTTGTGGCTCTAAAATTTGTTTTGTTTTGTACTAGTACCTGTGACTACCCATGAATCCAGAATCAAGGGTAGGAATTTAAATTATTTAATGAAAACAATTAATATTTATAACCTCTATGTCGAGACCATTTTCCATGCTGATTCTTGCAACTACCCTCTTTATTGTCTTGCCAAAAGGCATGATACTGAGGAAAGAGGACCTAAAATTATGGACTTCACCTTCAATGAATTCCTTGCAATCACATTGATAAGGACTGATAAGAAGATCAGAACAGTCCAACTTGTCAAATCTCAGTTTATAGTGTTAATTAAAGACTTATAAGGTACATTTAATATAAGACTTACTTATAGCTCTCTCTTACTCTTTGCATCTTGACGATTTAATATTTTATGGTTGTATTCGGGCCTTGACCCAACTCGTATTATAAGGTGACGATGTGTAGACATAATAATCCTTAGTTATGACTATGAAAGGAGGATTTAAAGAGAAGAGGATGTAAATACAAGTAATTTTCATAAGTATTTTGGTGGTGCTGAGGACAAATGTCCTGAGAAACCACAAATGTTTAGAAGGAGTACGAAGGTAGATAACATCATGATCATGCCACTCATCAAACTATGAGCTGACCAATAATCATATCCCTCAATGCCATTTGTGACACTCCTTAGGTGAAGATGATGTCCAAAGAATCATTGATTCACTAGCCTTCTTGACTCTAGAGATCTAGCACATGGCTTCTATAGAAAATAGAGGGAGATCATGAAGTTCATATCTTTGAAGCGACAATCATGGCCTCTACATGAAGCAAAGGCAAGCAACTAGCTAAAAACGTTCTAAAAACCACCATGAACATAAGTGAAAAGGAAAAGAATGTCATGTCCAAACACTACGATCCATGTGGACAACAATGCATCATCAAAGGAGGCAGCATGACTGGATTCTCAGCAGAAAATGGAGATCCATGACCACGTGTCCACCAGTGCTACCATTATGATGACCAGTCATCTCTGTATCCATATTTATCTTCATCACCCTATATAAACACCACCTTCCCAGGCCGATTAAGATGCATAAGATGAATTAGTAATTAGAGAAAATTCTCAAAGTGTTATTCTACTAAGAGATTCTAAGAATTGTGAAAGAGTTGAAATGGTGACATGATTTGAGAAGCTTGTTAGTCTCGGGGTGTTGATGGTTGGTGAGATTGATTCCATGCTCATCTATCACCCTGGTTTTTCACACTAGGAAAGCACCAACCATCAGGGATTGGATGTGAAGCACTTTGAATGTTTCCCGATAGTTGTACCTCTTGCTTCATGGTGCCTGGGTTTTCCTGGTCCCGTGAGTGTCTCCCTAGAGACCGTAGAGAAAATCGTGGCTTCCAAAGTCCCTGTACCTAGTGACCGCATACATCTCCAACCAATGGGAGTGAATGCCCGTTCTCGGGTGGAGGGCATCTTAAGTTTTCATCACCTCGTTTGTGAACTCCACTTGCCAACTTTTTTTGAGGTGATGAGGAGGTGGAAGACACCCCCCACGGTATAACCTATAGGAGAACCCACGCCATGGGAGGTGGGGAGTAAAAATATTCCCTTCCCCATGTCCCCTCATACAATAGTATTACAAGGATAAAGGGGGGTTGTAGAAAAGGAAAAGAATAGAAAGGATATAAAGTCCTTTGCTAGTCAGGAAACCATGCAGAAAGGTTCCTTTGAGCATGAAACACACACCTAGGGAAGGACACGTTTCTAATTTGATAGACAGATGAGTGGTCGATCCCAGTGGTCCATATAAAAAGTTTGTTTTAATATATGTAAACCGTGGCAGTAGTACCACGCTCTAAGTTGTTAGTAGTTGATTATGACTAGTGTAAAGAGTTTCATGTCATGTTTTGAGGATTAGCCTTAGGGACAAAGATATTCTAAATTTCCCCCCACACAGGGGAGAAGGATTGGGAATTTTCAAGAGTAGAGGCTCACCACTGTAACATGTTTCAAGCTTTCCAGATATGAATAAAATTGTAGACGAATGATAATCCTCATGTGTCATCTTTTTCTTCAATAAGTAACTTCTTTACGTGAATGTTTATCCTACTTTTCATTCCAATTTGTATTTTCTTTTCATGTTTTAGAATTAGTGTATATGGTCTAGAATTCATGTTGTATGCTCTTAACACATTGTTCAAGCATTTTCGAACATTTTCTTCTAAAGTCATGCAGAATTCACCCTAGTTAGGTGCTCTACGTGATGGGATATTTTCTCCTATCTACTAATCACCTGCTAAATATCTCCAGATTGAAGGATGGATGACTATATTTTCTTTGTCTGTAAACTATCATGATTCCTTACCTCCTACAACATATTTCAGACTTGATTGTTGACTCCATTTCCCAATGGTCCCCTCCATGATTGTCCCACCAGAATTTATAAAAACAAACTTGTTCTATTCAGAAATCTGACCTTCTTACTTGTCCTTGATTGAATATATTACATATGAAAACTCTGTAAATAGTGAGACATCCCTCTTTGAATTAGCCAGCAATTAGCTTATTGCATGCCTATTGAGTTACAAGTGGTTTCCATTTTCATACATTGAGTTTCCCCCATCTTTATCATGATAATGGGGCTTGTGGTTGTTGTTGATATGTATATATTTAATTATCATTACTCATTGTATATCACATGGATGTAAGGATGAAAAAAAGAACTTGGGGATGAATAACAACAACCCTCATATTCATAGATAAATTCATAAAATCCAAAATACAAAGAAACTATATCAGAGTTACACATTAGAATTTACAATTGTCATTAGGAAAAGAAAATCACTTGAGCCAACTGTAGTTGTGGAAGAAATATAGCGTAGACACCACCTCGTGAACAAGAATGAACTGTCGCTCCAGCAACAACTATACCTGCAAATTCCCAAGTTAGACGAAAGCCTAAAATATCCAAGGTAAAAAACTCTTGAAGAAAAATTACAACAATAGAGTTTACCTCCAGTTGCCATGACGAAATTACCAAGGATGCCATGCAAAAAACAATGAAATCCACCCAAATATACAAATTCCACCCTTACATGAGGAAAATTTTCAGAAAAGTGGTCAAAATTGGTCCCAACAGCCTTAAGAGAATGCCCGCCACAATTCATGGTTTGAAAAGAATGCCCGCACCATGGTACCGTCCCATGGCTAGTTGGTTTGGATACCTATTCATGATTTGAGTTTTCTTTAATTTTTTTTAAGGAGGAAGATATAGGCCTGCCAAAACAAGGTGTTTCACTGGTGGATGCAAAAATGGCTAAGTAGCCTCAAAAAGATGCCCACCCTAAATTATGGGTTAGAGTAAATGCCTGCAGCACATGGGGGTCTTGTAGATTGGTCTTCAGCCTACCTGATCATATCTTCAAATTGTATTGTAAGTGGATGGAGAAACAATTATGGACCTGCCAAAAGGGTGTTTTAGGTAGATTAGACCAAATTGAGAACTTTGTCTAAGTATGGAATTGGTGTTAAATCTGCCCAAGTTACCTTAAGGAAATGCTCGTCGTGCCTCATAGGATGATGTGAAAAATGTATTGAGAATGTGAGTCTCTAGAGTGTTGTGTGGAGAATACAAAAATCTCACTTGCCTCACCAAACTACAAAATATATTTAAGGAAGGATTGGTCCCAATAGCCTTAAGAGAATGCCCGCCACAATATATGGTTTGAGAAGAATTCCCGCACCATGGTACCGTCCGATATCTAGTTGGTTTGGATTCCTTTTCATGATTTGATTTTTCTTTAACATTTATTGAGGAGAAAGATACAGGCTTGCCAAAATAGGGGTTTTAATTAGTAGATGCAAAAATTTCTAAGTAGCCTTGAAAAGATGTCCACACTAAATTATAGGTTAGAGTAAATGCTCATAGCACATGGGGGTCTTGTAGATTGGTCTTCGGCCTACCTAAACATGTCTTAAGATTGTCTTGGAAGTGGATAAAGAAATAGTTATGGACCTTCCAAAAGGGTGTTTAATGCATATTAGACCAAATTGAGAAATTTGTCCAAGTATGGAATTGGTGTTAAAACTGCCCAAGTGGCCTTAAGGAAATGCCTGCCATGCCTCATAGGATGATGTGAAAAATGTATTGAGAATGTGGGTCTCTAGAGTGTTGTATGGAGCATAAAACCATCTCACTTGCCTCACTGGAGAGTCTCTAAGGAGGAATATGTCAACCTCCCAAAAGTGCCTCGAAGCCATATTTGCATTATTCCAGTACTGGCAAAACTACCTAATTGGCTTCACTAAAATGCTCGCTAGAGATTGTCCTGGTGATGATAAATTTATCTGAAGGTATGGGGTTGTTCTTTGATGAAGTGGATACCTTTCAATGTTCTTAGTTTTTTCTATGGCTATCTTGGCCTTTACCGATTGGGTGTCTCACACCTCAAATTGGATGAAAATAAAAATCTCATCACATTGACCTAGGGTTTGATAATAATTCTGGTAAAAATGCATAAGTGACCTCAGTAAAATGCCCACCATTTCTAGCACTTGGTGGATTAAATTTTTATGAGGGCATGGGTCTCTAGAGTGTTGATTGGTGCATCTAACCACATCATTATTTTGTCCAAAAACTCTCTGAGTATGAAGTTACCAGTATGCCAAAAGTGCCCTCTGGCTTGTTTTTCTTGAGTCCAGTAAAATGCCTGCCCAACTTAGAAGAATATCAGTCTGAACGGGAAATTATTTTGGTTGTGCTGAATGATATGTACTAGATCATCTGGTATCATTGGTTTAGGAGTTGGTGAAATTAAAAATCCCTCATGTTGACATAGTGTTTTATAATTTTGTCCAAGTGATAAATCTGTAGTTTAAAATGATATTTTCAAATTCCCAGTAGATGATGTGTGTGTGTCAATTAATTCATCAAATTACATGTGTTTTTTCCTTGTTGAAGTGTTTATCCATTCATGGTTTCATTTTTCCCTATGGAGGTCACATCAATGAAAAATTAACCTTCCATGTTGAAAAAAAATCATGTTCATACAATGTATGAATTTTCCTACACATAGCTTAAAAATATATAATAAAAAAGTTTTTCAGATGCTCGCACAAGCCAGAGATTTAAATAGAGATTGCTCAGTCAGTAAATTAAAAAAAGATGAAATAAATAAGAGACATAAACATAACAGAGTTTATTATTTAATTAACACACATAAATTTAATTTATTTCGAATAGATTGATGCTTTCTTTCACAACCTACGAGCAGTCTCATATTGATCACTGAAAACATTGGATTCAGAGATGAATTCTCTATAATGTTATCTTATATCCCGATACATACAAAACTCCACCATACAAAAAAAGAATCATTAACTTTCAGTAAATACATGTATATAGTGATATTCCAACTAAAAAGAAATTTTCATTATATGCCGATAAATACAAAACTCCATCATACAAATATTTTTTTCATTGACTATCGATAAATACATATATACATTAATTTATACGTGTCTAGCATGTTTCATGGATGGCTGCAATCCATCCTCTTGAGCAAAAGACAAATATGAATTGTCTCTCTTTCCTTTCGTAGAAGACTATAATTGTACTAGAGTTGGACAAGGCATTTATTGCGATTTATTTTCAAGCTCTTTAACTCTCTATGAAACGTTTTTTAAATTTTCAAGCAAAACATTTTTGTCTCCCATCAGTTTGTTCAACATTTCCACATTTTTCTTATACTTCGTTGATTCCTGTTCTTCCTTGACCTTCAATTTGTCTCTGGTATGTTTAAGCTAGTTTTTAACTTCAGTCAATTCATGTTTTAGATTATGTAGTTCTTTCTCCTGCTATTTTTTCCACAACTTTGTCTTGTTGGGAAGGACACAGATTGCACTCATCACAGCAGCTAGCCCTTTTAATTCCTTCTCCAAATTAGCACTTCTGGATTTAAGTGTTTGAATTTCGATGTCACATCCCAGCTCCCTTATTTTTTCATCTTTCCCGGCCATCTTCTCTTTCATTTCTTTATGTAACGTTCATAAGCCATACAAATCACCTAGTGCAAGGACCGCTGAGAAGTTTTCTTGTAGCATCTTCTCTCATCCTACTAAGGACTTCTCTTGCTCTTCTAAGGACATTGTACCTCTAGGTGTATTTTTCCTTCTTCCCTTACCCTTACCCTTACACTTACCATTATCTCCTTGGTTACCCTTACCTTCACCCTCACCAACTTCTTCATTGGAATTTTTTTTCCTCTACTTTGTTTTTTAAGTTTTAAAGTTTCAGAGATCCTTGCTAACCTTGTTCCTTTTGCCTTATCAGCTTGCCTAGAAATGGTTTTTCTCAAATAAGAAATTATTGATTCTAATTCTCCAACTTTTTTTTCATGGCTTCCCTCCCACTCTTTTAAATTCAACTGATATTCTTGTACTACCTATTCATATTCTTTAATTTTCTTCTCCATTACCTTTAAAGGACCCATTTCTATCCTCACTAGTGGTACATTGAGAACAGGTGGGATTTTTTTCAACTCTCTTTTGAGTTCAGTCACTTCAGCATTATCTTTTTCCAAATCCTCTTCATACGCAACCCTCATGGACTAAATTACTTTTTGACCAATCTCAGTGTGTTTATCTACTTCTTTGGATAATAATTTCACCATTTTGTTTTATGAATAGGTGGTTTTGGAAAATATATTTTTCCATGCTGGTTGATATCACCAACATTTGTCTTAGTAGCATGGGGTCGATATAAATCAATAATTTTTTGAAGTGTGCATGGGAAACTAAATTTAACCTTCCTTAATTGGCTCTCTTGCAAGGCAGAGTGGAGTTTCTTAGATAGTAGATAAGTAATATCTACAAGTATATCTTCCACCCAAGGTATCACTACCCGCATACATTCACCTGAAATGTCATCCCTATGATGATTCAGAATTGTCCTAAAGACAATCTCAGTCAAAGTTTTGTATATTTCGGAAGGGAATCTTGCATTTTTAAACCATTCCTCAGAACATTTACTTCTCACCCACAAATTTTACTAGCCATTCATTTCTTCTCCTCCCCGGGGGTTTTCCTTGAGCTTAAAATTGCTCCCTCTCTGGATGGAATATTTGTAGCTTGGTCAACCAAATTAGGGTTGAGGTATACCCGCTTCCCAAAAACTATGAGTTCCATATTCCTAGAATCATATTTTAAAATCGCCTCATATATCTCCTCATCAACATAACTAAACATTCCCCACAAAAATTCAAAAAGTTATGCTTTCCTTAGGATAGTTTTCATACCTACTTGCCACACCTTTGCATCTCTCCATGCATCATATTTCTTCTGAAATTTTTTTACTATTAACCTATCACCTATGGACGACTGTGTTTCAACTGGGGATGCAGAGGAGGAGGCCTGCGTTTCAACTATGCTCATCATGCTGGATGCCCCTATTTGAAGTTTGTCCATGGTTGTCCAGGTTCGAAGCGGAGGTGAGGCGATGCACGCATACTGTATTTCAGGCTCACAAATTCTCCCCATAGATTGATTTTTAGGCTAAAAAATTCTTCCCGCAAAGAGGTTTTCAGCAACAAATCAACGCTTTGCTTGGGTATGCACTTTGGAAATAAAAACATATAAAAAAGGAATTTGGAAATAAAAAAATATAAAGATCATCATAACATAAAAGATATAAACACGTGCCTCTACTCTTCAACAGTTAAATATCATTCATGATCTTATTTTTCATCCAACTCAACATCTGTATCAGGATCTTGTTTAGAATACATATTCATGAAAGGCTCATTCACATCAACATCATCATCAATGGAATCTTTGCTAATATAGTCATCTACATCGTCAATGAGATCATACTCTACTAGATTTGGATGATCAGCCTCTTCAACTTCTTCATCGAACACATCAACTACAGCCACCTCCTGATCTGAATCATCATCATCTTCTTCTTCTTTGTGATTATCTTCATCATCTGCATGATTATACATTACTGGTCCTCCTCTTGGATCATATTTAACAACTTATGACCAACCTGCTTTTCCTCGTACCGCTAAGTAAAAGACTTGCACACATTGGATTGGAAGAACATAAGGATTTGTACCCGGTTGAAATTACCTTGTATTAACCACGGTAAATCCATTATCATGCTCAATAATAGTTCTTTCAGGATCACATTGATGCATCCATATCTTGTACCAGTTCACCTAAAACAAAACTATTTTAAAGGAATTAAAATCACACATAATTATGTCCTCCAAATGCCCATAGTACCTATTCTCAGTTTCTTTTGGATGTCTATCACTTCTAGAGGAAACATTGGTGACCTTAAACACTGTAGTTATCCCACAATCCAAGCTTTTCATCTTATCATCCAACATTTTGATACGAAATTTACGACCATTACACCAAATAGCCTTGTGATGTTTCAACTACAACATTGAAAACAAGTAAAAAATACATTGTGAATTAATAAACATCATATAGAACTTAGAAAATATATTTGAAAACTTAAACAAACCAAATACATTGAAAAAATGGGAATTAACTAGAAAAATGTGGGTAAACAATTTACTTTCCCTTTTATCTTTTAAACCATAGGATAAATCAACTGCCCTTTGCGACGTAAGATTAGGAAATCGATGTCGATGACAATGAGCTATTTTAATCATCTCACAGATCCCTTCCCATGATAACCTACTGAAGCATTCTTCACAATCTTCTATCCAATGCTCCATCCAGTCAAGGTTGTTTGCGATGTATAAATGTAAAGCATCCCACACTCGAGCAACTATATGAAAAAATAACAATTCACTATCATTAACTAGATATCATTACATGCATAGTGTAATACAGTTGAATATGTAGGATTAATAAAAAAATAAAAAATCAGTATGATAAAATAAAATTGGAAAAATACATGATATATTAATTCCATGAAATTTAATAATTACCTTTCATGATCCTCATTGTACCTTTCCCCAATAGGACCTCCCCTTCAAATTTGTTGATGGAGTTGAGATGCCAAATGCAAGGCACATTCATATTTTCTACTAATTTAGGTAGATATTCACTAATATACACCATGCATTGATATACCATATATCCATCAACCATAGAACCCTCAGGACGTTCTCTTTGTCTAATAAGATCCTTCAACGAATTCAACTGCCTCTCCACCATCCACATTGACCTAGTGTGTATTGGTCCACATAATTCAATCTCCTCAACTTGGTGTATGAGGTAGTGTCCTTGTGCATTGAAAATTGTTGTAGGTGGATACTATTTCATTTCACAAATTAGTTGGGGAATTTCTCTCTTCCAATACCTTATATCTTCTTTATGGATTTATTTTGATGAAATCCACCTACAAATGATGCAATAAAATAATATCAAGCCATCTATAAAATTTGCGGGAAAAACATAATATGTTAACAAGTTCTGTGGCGAATCATGGACCAAGTGCATTTCCATATAAAACATTAATTACTTACCTCATGTATTTTACAAGAACATAAATAATTTGTTTTATGTTGTTGTCAAATTTTCCTGGGAGAGATAAAGGTAGAACATACTGTATCAAAAAGCACATAATTATTATTTATTTCCAAATACGAGAATAAAACTAATAAAATAGTGCATAACAATAAGAAAATTTATTAAAAACTCACAATTACCTTAATGAATGTATGCATTCATGTGTTCTAACCCCACGAAAATCACCTTTTTTCGTTAAGATATTCTTTATGTTGGACGAAAACCCCGTCGGAAACCTGATTTTTTTTATAACCTCTTTTACAATATTGCTCTATTGCTCCATCAAGCACCAAGGAAGACTAATATTCTATGGATTTCCATCAAAATTATAATTAATGATCACACTTTGCAATTTGTGATTAGCTTCTTGCATGTCACTACAAATCTTTCCAATTCTTTCTTTGTTGGTCCTGAAATCTAATATTCGTTATAACAATTCTGTTATGTTCTTCCCAATATGCATTGTACCAAACAAATGAACTATTTGTAGGTGCTCGTATTATGGCATGTAGAAATAATAGATCAATGCTATGAGAAATGATGCTAAGAAGAAGAACAGGAAATATATCTTGCTACTAATAATTCTCACAAGCATACATAGGAAAAATAGACAGAAGAAAAGAGACTAAATCACATGAATGAAGAGATGAATATTGGTGTGTATCCTTCCATTGAATAATTATGAATAATAATGTACATAAATAGTACATCCCTCATAGGAAAATTGAATTGTATGGAAACAACTCACAACGCTCAAAAATGCTGACTTACCAAAACATAGCAAACCCCCATAGGTGGCTAAAGCACTTACCAAAGCTATCAAGGACCTCACGAGTTGGGAAAAGCATGAGTGAGTTTTCAAGGAGATGGAAATAACATTATAATCCTAGAAAAAGTAGAAAAACTAATGAAGGATGGGTTGGAAGCAAAAGCTCTCAGTTTCCTAGTTGACTAGCTTTTATCTTATCCATAGAAAAGCAGGAAAAGCAGGAAAAGCAGAATAAAGCAAAATCTGTTGTAAAGTCTTGTATACTAATTCTGGATGGTCAAAAGGTGGTCAAAATCAAACCAAAATTGGAAATAAATCATTCCTAGGATATAGATGGCATGTATTGACTTTAAGGTGCAAGTGGATGCCAACTAATTAAGCTAGTGGGTGAATAATTAATCAAATAATGATTAATTATTTTATCCTAAGTTGTGAGCGGGTTTAATATATTCCTACACTTCCCTATAATTCTAAATTTATGATGGTATGAAAAAAAAATATGGATGCATATGGATGCATATAGGGCCTAGCAACAAGGCTATGGTCACCCTTTAACAATTATTATGTCCAGAAAAGTGAGGAAAGAGGCAAAACCACATGGTGAAAATCCTCCCTCAAGATAGGACAAGGCACAGAATTTGAAATATGTCTTCAAAATATATTCATCTTCACTTTAATTAGCTGACTGAACTACTTCTGGATGAAGGACTTGCTAAATAAATCATGAACTCCATGATCATGCGCTATAGTGTAGAACCTGCAAGAAGGAAGATGAGAGACTCCTTGTATCTCATCAACTAATGAAGTAGGAGCATTATATGAATGATTCCTTTTTCTATAAAACTATAATCTACAAACATAATTTGAAATGGAAAATATATCTATGCATACTCCTTTCCAAAGAGTACAAAAATTAAGACAATTCATTTCACACCCGATTCCCTGAATAGCTGCAAAATTGTGATGTGGATCACATGTCAATCTTCCAATATGATGTAGCACCTATATAGATCTGATATGAGGCTGATAAAACTATGATATATCAGAAATATTAGAATATGGAACAGCAAGGATAAAGGATTCAATGGCTCCATGAGGATATGGGGATAGACTAGGAAAATTATGAGCAACTGGGGAAAACTGATAGGTGTAAAAATATGAATGATGGATGGGCATAAGATATGAACCATAATTTTTTATAAAGGATCAAAATGTGTTTAATATCAGTCCATATATTACTAATTTCATGGATAAACAGCCATTGAAAGTTAAGAAAGACTTCAAATCATGTAAGATAAATATCACTGCATAAGAGACCAATGAGGAATCAAGTAGTGAGCTTGGGATTTTTATAGTCTTTGGATTATTCAGAGGTATGGTAGATGGTATGGATGGTGGTATTATATGTGTATCAACCTGAAAATATGATTCTAAATCAAAATCCAAATGATCACATATAAGAATATAAATAGAATCATGGGAATACACTGGTAATGAATCCTCTGTATGAAAGGAGGAAAGAATGAGATGTTCACAATATTCAAGAAGGCTCTGAGTATTGATGGCAAGAACAAAGGAGGATATGATAAAGAACATGAGATCAAGTAATATAAGTGTTATGACACAAAGAAGGCTTGATGTGGCTAAGCAAACATCCTGGAAGTCACTGGGTTGTGCACCATCAATGAGAGAGGTATGCACAAGGTGTGAAGAATCTGGCACATAGATCTCAAAATCTAAGATAGGAGATTTAGAGAAAAATGAATGGGTTATAGGATCATAATAAATATCAGCAGCAGCTCCATATGTTACTTCTTTTTCATCAATAGTATCACAAGAAGAAAAATCACCTTTAAGAGACCCAGAAAAGATTGCTCTTCAATATTTGCTTCTTCATTGAAGGAGGAAGCATTCGAATGAAAGAGGGCAGCAGCAACATGAACTGTATGAGAAACTTATTCATCATGATCAACTTCATCAGAGAATGTAGATGTCGAGAAATATTTAGAGAGAGAACAAGAGGAGATGCTAGTTTCGCTCCATGCTTCATCTTCAATTTCCTGCAAACCAAAAGCTTTGTCCAAAATTTTCCAAGGCTCAAATGGAAATTTAGCAGAATCTATGAGATGATATATATTTGGAGACACTCCAAAACACATAATTCCATAAGCTCTATCGCAATTATTTATCCAATCAATCTTCTCTTCATAGGACTCAGGTTCACTCAATGCACCAATGGAGACATCAAAGAGACATTGCCTCTTCAAGTATTCACTCATCTTTGGCTTCGAATCAGCATTGTTGAAAGGAGATAGTAGAGAAACTTTTGAATACATATTGAATTTGTTGATATCCTCTTAATAGTTACTCTCCGCAACCTACAAAACAAACTAGGAGAAAATCTTGTAAGCTAGACAAGCTCTTCTTTAGAGAGGGATAGGAGACTGGAAGCGCTCCTCAACTCTGTAGAACTTGATCAAGCTTGTAGCTATGATACCATGTAGAAATAATAGATCAATGCTATGAGAAATTATGCTAAGAATAAGCACATCAAATAAATCTTGCTACCAAGAATTCTCACAAGCATACACAATAAAAATAGAGAGAAGAAAGCAGACTGAATCACATGAATGAAGAGATGAATATTGGTGTGTATCCTTCCATTGAATAATTATGAATAATAGTGTACATAAATAGTACATTCCTCATGGGAAAATTGAATTGTATGGAAACAACTCATAAAGCTCACAAATGCTAACTTACCAAAATATAGCAAACCCCCATAGGTGGCTAAAGCACTTACCAAATCTATCAAGGACCTCACGAGTTGGAAAACGCATGAGTGAGTTGTCAAGGAGATCAAAATAACATGATAATCCTAGAAAATGGAGAAAAAATAATGGAGGATGGGTTGGAAACAAAAGCTCCCAGTGTCCTAGTTGACTAGCTTTTATCTTATCCATAGAAAAGAAGGAAAAGCAGAAAAAGCAGAATAAAGCAGAATCTGCTGTAAAGTCCTGTATACTAATTTTGGATGGTAAAAAGGTGGTCAAGATCAACCTAGAATTGGAAATAACTCATTCTTAGGATATAGATGGCATGTATTGACTTTAAGGTGCAAGTGGATGCCAGCTAATTAAGCTAGTGGGTGAATAATTAATTATTTTATCCTAAGTTGTGAGTGGGTTTAATATATTCCTACATGGAAACCTACCGAATTATATCGGGTAAATTTTCATTCCTCACGGAATCCCATTTGTGCCTTAACGCCATTCATGAAACATCAAAAAAAAAATTTAACACTAATTAATCAATATAGGTACATACTGTGTTGAACATAACTCACTAAAAAAAACAAAGATTTATATAATATATTATTCAAGTTGAATGTGATTGTCATTGATGTCAAAGGAGTTTAGTGAATGACAAAAGGATAACCAAAGACATGATGGCATGGTAAACTCAGTGAAAGACAAAGGAAGTAATGACATGGAATGTATGATGATGTGGCATGTATGGTGAGGCTAGAAAGACACATAATGGTGTTCTGGTGCTATCTGAAATTCAGTGTTGTAATCTGACATCATTCTACAAACATATGGCAACTTTGTGAAACTTTGGAAATTGACTAAGTATGAAAAGGTAGTCAAAATAGTATTTTTCCTACTTTTGGCAGATTGATATCTTCCTCCACAAAGTCTCTTTGGGAAATATGAAACCATGGTTGGATGCAACAACCAACATAACATAGTCTGTCACTTTCCAATAATTTTTCTCATCATCTTATGAGAGGTGTCACGCATTTCGTTGAGGCCACTTACACAGATTTTACCAATAATTCCATAAGACAGTTTGTCCAAAACATAAGGTGGATTTTTTTATTTCACTCAAAACCTAAAATATTGCTACTATATGATGTATTACACCTTACTGAGCAAACCTATGTTTTTTTCACTTCCATCCTCATCTTCATTTTCCCTAGTAGGGTAGTTTACTAAACTTTGGTGTAAGACGGCCTGAAACCCTGTTTTGGCAAATCCATATCTTCTTCCTCAAGCATTATCAAACCAATGTGAGAACATGGTCAGGTAGAAAAAAATATACACCTATAGGATGACCAGGTGGTGTGATCATTTTCTTCAACCCACAAATTATGGAATTCATTTCCCTAGAGCAATTCTGATTAATTTGACAAAAAATCCTTCTTTTGGGAGACCTATATCTTCTTCTTCAAGGAGTTTTTCTGAGAACCAGGGCCATGGACAAATAGATACTTCAACAAACTATGGGATGGCAGTTCATGGCAGGAATTTTATTCTTCTTATGAATTATGGTGTTCATTTTCATAAGGAAACTACTTTAAGGTAGTTTTTCAACACTTGGTCAAAATCCCCAAATTATCATACTGTTACCAACTACTACAAGAATGTAACAATGGCATCATGAGACATTAGGACACCAACATGTTTTTTTCAACCTCATCACACATGAAATATCGACACTTATTTTTTCATTAATGATCTCCTTTGACATCAATGACAACCATAATCAATAGTGTCCAACAATACATCAATAATTTGGCATACGTTGACGATTTCTATTCTATTCCAAATTCCATAGGTGAGGTGTCACTCTTCATGGTTTTTTTCCATTATCTTCTTTACCATTGAAATTTTCTTTGTCTGTAGTTCGATAACTATGGTTCTTAGGAAGAAAGTGCCTATAGTCATTAAACACTTCCTTTGCTAAACTCCTTGAGTGACAAGATTTTATCTTGGGACCGCAAGATAGACATGCAAATTTACCCTTTGTTTGAATACCTACAAGATATATAAATTAGTGTAGCGAATTAGAATTACCATTTAAAATAATGCATGATATTTTCAATAGATATATATAATATTAAAGAACAAAAGAAAGTAACAATATACCACAAAAATGTGTTAACTCGGAAGCATCACAAATTTTCCATCCAAGTATTCCATGGAATTGAAATCGTCTTTGCCCTATTGGTCTAGAGATGTCATACATAGTGACTCCATCCCATAACTTCAACAACTCATAGATAAGAGGCTCAATATATACATTCATGTATTTAACCTTGTACTTACCTAATCTGTCCAACATACATGATTAATTATATTTACCTATATGTATTTATATATAAAAGACATAATTATCATGCACGAAACAAAGAAATGAAATATTTAGTGATAATACTTTCAAGTAAAAAAATAGAAATTAATTAAATACTTGGAACAATCATTTCCAACATTGTGTGCTCTCTCTTGATCGACATCGAAGGAGGAAGGTTATTGTTTATAAAAAAAACAGGCCACACTGAGTAGATAGAATGAAGCTCTCCAGATGGATTGACACCATTAGCTGCCAACGAAAGTTTAATATTACAAGGTTCTTCTTTGAAAATTGGCCAATTTTCTTCAATGCACCTAAATGCAGACCCATTTGTAGGAATTTGAAGAACATCATCTTGAATTCTGTTCTTTGCATGGAAATCCATAAACTGTGCTATACTTTGACACCTGAACAATCGCTAGAGACGTGGAACTATCAGAATATAACAAAGAACTTTGTGAGGCACCTTTTTTTGTCACTTTATCTATTCGATACCTACTTTTTTGACATTGTGGGCATTCATTTTCTAATGCATATTTTCCATAGTATATGATATTATCATTAGGACATGCATCAATAGCTTGATACTCCATTCCAAATTCTTTCATAATTACATATATCTCTTGATATGTGCGTGGTAAAATATTTGACGTTGGTAATATAAATTCACCTAACAATCTACAAAATTTAAAAGATTAAGTCAATGTAAAAAATATTAATCATCAATATTGCATCCATACTTTACAAATTAGATAACAATAGCAATATAGGAAAAAAGGAAACCCTTTATGTACATGTGAACATTCAGACATAAATAATTAACAAATTACATATTTTAGTATCTGTGTGAGATAGGTGTTTGATAAACCATTCAAAACCTTCAAGTTCACTAACAACAATATAGAATATAGAGGATTTGTTTTTGAGCCTTCATAAATAGGTTGACATGCCTTCTCGAGTAGAGGATCAACATCATGACTATCATCGTGGTTCTCCTCATCCATTGGAGCAAATATGTCTTGGATCAATATATGTATCTCATCTTCGTGATTTGAATCACTAACGTTATCTCCATCCATATCATCATTAAGAACTTAATCACCTTGAATATTCTGATCTAGATTTTCATCACCTTGTAAATGAGTATTTTTGCTAGTACTTGGAAAATAACTCTCTTGAAGGGGACTTTTTGGGGAATTGTCTATATATTTACAAACAACGTAGTAAAATTAGTGTGTATAGAACATATAATAAAGCTATAAGACA
This sequence comes from Pseudotsuga menziesii, assembly GCA_001517045.1. Classification (NCBI taxonomy): domain Eukaryota; kingdom Viridiplantae; phylum Streptophyta; class Pinopsida; order Pinales; family Pinaceae; genus Pseudotsuga; species Pseudotsuga menziesii. The sequence goes on from LPNX010483082.1 coordinate 84,781, forward strand.
TTTTACTAAAATTCATGAAATGATGAATATTACAGAGAATACATTAAAAATTGAATAACCTCTTACCAAGGGATGATATTCATAACCCCCTTCGACGTGCCCCTTCTCCCTACAATGTCTTTCCATTGCCATTCTTAAAATTCTTATTCTTTGCAAGCCCCTGCAATCACAGCAAGGGAAATAAAATTATCCATATCCCCTTGCCTCTAATTCCGCTCTAAATTGAACAAGCGTCCTTGCATTTTCATTCATAGTGAAATTAATCCTTGTAGTGACAAGTAATTGTCTTACCTACACCATACCAAATAGCAACTTGTCAAATACATTAGATATAAGTATATTTCTAAATCCAGTATATTATATACCAATTTCTATAAAGAAAAACATGAATACTGTGATGAATAGGATTGTCATTGATGAAAACATTAATGAAAATCATTTTTGAAACATATGGTAATTTGGTGAAAAATAGGAAAATGGCTAAGTGTTGGAAAACTGACTCAGGTAGCCTTAAGAAAATTCCTGCCACAAATTGTGTGTTGAAGAAAATGCCCACACCATACGGGGGTCTTGTAAATTGATATTTTTCCTACCTGATCATGTCTTCAGATTTTTGTGGAAGTATCTGAGGAAGAATTTATGAACCTGCAAAACAGTGTTTTAGGCAGATTGGACTAGACTAAGAAAATTGTCTTAGTGTTGGAAAAACTAGCTCATGTGGCCTTGGGAAAATCCCACCATACCTTATAGGTGTTTGATAAAAATTATCTAAATCTATCATCCTACAAATTGTTGAAGAGGATATCTCACCATGGTATTAGTTATCAAAGAAAATGTTTTATGACAAAGATAATGGTCTTCCAAAACATAGTTTCAGCCTATTTTGCACTATTCAAGTACTAGAAAAACTACCTCATTGGCCTCAGGGAATTGCCCGCCCTGTAGGAAACATATTATTTTGCATTTTAAAAACACAAGAAAATTGGTTGTGTTAGATTCAGGAAATTGAAAAGGCATTTTGAAATGCCCGCAAGGAGGGGTTATTTTGATGATAAAATTTATCAGGTACCATAGGCATGTTCCTTGGTGAACGGACTATCCATCCATACCTTCAGGTTATCTTATCATGGTCTCATATGCAAGATATCGATATGCCAAAAATAGGAAAAATAATACTTTTCATAGTGAGAACAAAAGAAATTTGGCCAAGTGTTAAAAATAGGAGTTTGAGAGGTCAATTGGAAATGCCCTCCAAGGGCTGTCTTTTTGCAAGTCAATTTATCAAATGTCATGGATCCATTATTTGGTAAGTTGTCCATCTACTCATGACTTTAGGTCTCCATAGAGTATTCACACGTGTGAAATAGGAGTCTCCCAAATTGGGAATAAATATGTTTTGATGTTCAAAAGAGGTTGAGAAGATATTTTGAAATGCTTGCGAGGGTTATGTGTGTGTCAACAGATTTATTTTGTGATATGGTCTTGTTCAATGTTGAAATGGCTATCTAGCCATGCTTATAGGTTTCCTTATGGTTATCGCATGATATAAGTGTTGAATTAAACAGTTTGGAAGCCTATATGCTGATGTGGATAGTACTGAAGACAAGATACTAATGGTGTATGGATAGAGTTGAGACAGGGCTGCAGTATGTTGTATGTTGAATGACCTGCTGAGTACAGAATAAAGACTTGCTGATTGGTATTTTTAATGTGTGTTCCTGTAGAAAATTTTGGGAGAGTGTGATGTATCAATTGTAATTTGTAATCTAAAATTTGTATAGGGAGCTTGGGTGGAGTTGGGGAAAGAATTAATGGTATTTTGACACTTTGAAGCTTGTTTGTATGTTGTATCATCCTAGTCAGTTGTAGCTGACTGAACCATTCTAGTGGATGGTGCCATCTTATGGGTTGTAGCCCATATTGGAGATTGAAGTCTCCACTTATATAAAGACTACAAAACTATATCTTGTGTCCCTCATGCAATGTCTTGATAGTGATGTGTTTAATTGATGAATGACATGTGCCTAGTTGATATTGTTCTTTGATCAATATGTTGTTGAAGAAATTGTGAAATAATGATATAATATTGTTAGAAAATGTTGAAATTGAGTTGAATCCTTTACTCACTGATTCACCCCCCCCCTCTATAACGTCCCCGACCCTCCGATCGGTGAAGAGGATGCTACTAACACCAATGCAAACGGGAAAAAAACCCCATGAACATGGACAAGGATAAATGCTGATATTAAAAACTTAACATAATGCATACTAAGATGCATAAAACATCATACAAAGATGCACAGTTCCTCAACATTCAGCGAAAGCAACATATACATTTCAACATTCAGCATGTTCATCATAATTCATGAAACAATAGATATATATGCAGAGATGAAACAGTCAAGAGTACTTATCTTTGATGAAGAACTTGTCCCGCAACCAGCTACGTCGCTGCAACGTTCCACCCAACCATAGGCCAACGTGCTCATCAATCTCTCAGCAACACTGCCACCCCTGAGCTGGGAATGATTCCTCAAGGAATAAGGGTCAATGCAGGCTTACACATAGCCCAGGTTTTCCAATCAGCCAAACCACATAGTAGGGTTTACCAGGTTGTCAAGGAGCTTGGATAGGCTAAATTCCAAGCTGGTGGCCTCAACACCAGCCTTCTCCAGCATACCCAGCCTCTAATCCCACTCTCAACAGTCCAAAGACCAACCACTGCATACCGCAGCAAAGTAACCCATTCATAGCTCTGTGAAGAAGGAAAAGACAACCAGTGGAAACCCCAAACAAAAGGTGGACACGACTCAAGTCCACAAGACAACTCAAAGTTTTTCTTGGCCCTAGCGTGGCCAAAACAACTCAACAACAAACCAACACCAGGGTACATCAACAGCCAAAAACTCAAAATGAATGATGGCAACAATCCACAATCTCAACACAAAGGAGAAGCCAAACTCCTAGCGTGGACAGAGGAAAAATCCACTAGCAGGATGTGGCAATCAACAGCCAACCAAAATCCATGATCCCACAGCACACACAGTTCCCCAATGTAATGGCTGGAGAACTCCCATCCCGTGCGCAAAGGAAAAGACACAGCCGAGGTAAAACATGGAAGAAATCCCACACACAGTCCGGAATGGAAGAAGAAATCGGACTCTGAATGACACCCAAAAATTAGGGGAAGAATGACAACAAACCAACTCATGGGTTAAACCAACAGTAGGCCAGAATCGTGGATTAAAACCACGGCTACTTCACATACACAGCCGAAATCGTGCCCTTGAGGCCACTCTTCCAGCTCGTCAGCTCCACGTGAGGAAGATGAACCGGCCTCCTCCTGTACGTCCCTGCATGAGAGTGAACAGACCCAACCTATGCCCGTGGATGAACAAACAATCATGAGGAACGAACATACCCGAGAAGAGTGGCGTTGTGGAGAGAATGGCGGTGAAGGTTTCTTGCCAACATAAGGTCAACCCGCTGGTGGAGTGTGCGTGTGGGAAAGGACTGACAGTCTTGCCACACTCCACTCTCAGCCATTACTACTTCAACTACTCAACAAGACATTAAATAGGTTGGATGAGACAAGGGAAGACGACAACTCAAACAAGGTGGTAACACATGGATTTCCCCCCCATAGACCAAGGTTAGACATCCCCCACCCTTTTCGTTTGGAATCGTGCCATTTTCATTTTAACGTTGCACTGTCGTAGCTGGTTGTGGGTTTATTTTTAATTGATGTGCGTATTTACGTGATGCCAAACTATAATGTGCTGGATAGCATGATATACCATCGGCAACTATCCCCATTGCCGAAACATACACAACCAAATCGATGGCTGGGATTTTTCCTTTAGCTCCTCAGCATGATTAATTAAATTATATACATCATGCAAACGGGGTTAAAAACCGGGGTGTTACATTCCCCTCCCCCTTGTAATAACACCGTCCTCGGTGTTCCAATACATAGGAATACATATACAATTGCACATCAAAATTTCAAAATTTTGCAGATATGTCCCACGTTCAACTATTTACTTTGAACGTTCAATACCAAGCCCCTCAGCTTGCATGAACTTCTCCTACTGGTACTTAGCTCTCAGCTTATCCCCAATTCTAGGAACTTTGTAGCTATTTCCCTCATCATGTTCCCTCATTGGGCAGTCCCGACGTAAATTATGTCCTCCACATTCCCAACATTTCACTGGCTGCTTCATCTTTACCTGCTCAATTTCCTTTAAGTCTTCATGCCTGGACCATTTCTTAATGATTCTCTTGGACGATTGTCCCATCACTGATCCACCTTCCTCTCCTTTGCCGATTTCTCCCAGAAGGCTTTTCACCTCCCTTTGCAAACCAATAGAGTCTTGCAAAATTTGGTGGTTCATTTCACTCTGCCTTTTCTGTATCTTGGCATCTCTCCATAGATTTTCTTGGGTCTTGGAAATCATTTGAAGGAGACTTCCAGCCAAGTCCAACAACTTTTGATCTGCTGCCATGATCAATGTGCACCACTGGGTTTCACTTTTC
>LPNX010483082.1:89450-180563 GCA_001517045.1 Pseudotsuga menziesii
GGAACCCATACCACCGTTGTGGCTTTTCATGCTCTCAGCCTCTTTCACTTCACCTTGAATGCTAGACCAATCCTTCTTGGTCATGACACTTAGTGTCTTTGGTCTATTTCAGACCTCTAAACCATGGAGTCTCTCCACATGGTTTTGTCTCGGCTGCTAGGACCCCCACAGTATTACTAGCACCTTTTTCATTACCGCTCAATCCGAGCTCTCCAGGACAATCACCTGTCCACATGCACCCCTAGGATTCTCTCATAGTCCTCGCTCCCAATGATACCTATATCCAAACATTGAATAAATTCACATGTTTAGTTTATTCTCATCAGTTTTATCTCTAGAATAAGTGCTTAAAACATCATAACCCAATCATATACACATGTTCATTCATAAGCAAAATAATCCAATACTTATCTATATTGTGCATTTCCTCGTTGGTCCATAGGATCCTGCTTCACTTTGCAAGCCTTGGGATCGCCTATGGACTTGGATGTTAGGTCAGCACACAGGCTGCTCCACAACATCAAATAATTAATGTCCAGCGAGTACATCCTCATGTCGACTGGGCTTGGAATTTTACCATGACCATTTCCAGGTCTAGGATCTACTATGGATCCTCAAGCATATAATAGCCCAACATACACTTATATCAACAATACACTTATACCAACACACAATTATACCAATGTACACTTATATCAATAATAACCCTTACTCCGCAACCCCTCACAACAACCATTTTCCTTTTCTCTTGAGGGTACAACACCCAACTGCATCTATTTAGCGTATCAACACAAGCAATATAAGCAAACTCATCAGTGTTATTACTCTAAAACTATAAACATATTTCATATCATTCACTATCAAGTATTGAGACACCAGGAGTGCGTCCACCCCCTAGGGTGTAATCAATATTGAAAACCCTTTCATGATCCAACATCGGGAAAGTGTGCACTCCTTTCTGATGTGTGCCATGTAGGCCCTATTCATACTCAAGCAATCGGTCACTCATGGAAATAAAATCAAAACATGTTCTGCATATGGAATTTTTAATAATTTGACATGCATATTCTTAGCAAGGGTCACATAACACTTATCCATTTGCCGACGCAGTATTCCTTCATTAAGGAAGAATGGGGGCTCCATTCTCTGAGTTGACAGTCCCTCGGTTAGCCATCCCAACTCCCTTTTTACATTTCATATCCACACATGTATTACCGACATAATCTATACCATCACTACTACATTTAGACCAAAAATCTGACGGCCGTATTGTCGGATTTTCGACACTTCCCTATCGCATGTACGACACTATGATTTTTTTAAGCGTCGGTTGATTTTCATCGGTTATCCGACATCTTTCCAATCCATCGATTAACCGACACTTACAGGTCGTCGGTTAAGAGACAGTGACAAAAAATTTTAAAAAACATTTACACCTACAGGCGTTGCTTAACCGACACCTACAGGCGTCGCTTAAGCGACGGTATTGTGTTTTTTTTTAAAAAGCGTCGCTTAACTGACACCTACAGGCGTCGCTTAAGCGACGGTATTGTATTTAAAAAAAAAAAGGCATCTCTTAACCGACATCGACAGGCGTCGCTTAAGCGACGGTATTGTATTTAAAAAAAAAAAATTCCTGATAAATGGAGTTTTCCCCCATGGTATCATGATCTGGCTCGGGGGTGGCCAGTTGCAGAAGTGGATTAGCAATGGAGCCTTCGGTTGGGTGGAAAGGGCTCATGATTGGCTTAGTTTCCAGTAGGACATCCTGAGAGAAGCCACCTGCTTACCTTCTTACACATACCTTCCATGCTACCTATCCTTATCTTGCATTTCCATGTGATGTTAACTTGTTGCAGTGCTCCATCATCCTTAGCATGGCTTCCTTTTTAAAGAAATGTCCTCCTATGAACTAGCCTCTACATACACAATCACACACTCATCAAAGCCAAGCTTCATGTACTGGTATTTCACTTAGGCAATTTTGGATGTGCTGTAGCTTCTTCACTTGTGTAGACAACTTTCAAAGACCATTCATGGGTCCATCCGAATCCATTCCTCAAACTATAATTTTGACAATTCAACCTCCTCTAAGCAAAGTCTAAGTCACAACAGATAGCACTCCACAAATACATTGCTTACTACCCAAAGCACACATATTGTGGTCAAAAAAATTGAAGTCTTGAAAGAACGAATCGCCAAAATGATAGAATGATCAATCATTAGAACCTTGGGTCTGTTGGAAGTGTATTAGTAACCCCCAATAATGTAATGGTATTATCAACTTATGCTTCTTCGTCCGCTACATGTTATTAGTTTCATGTGGGAAGGAACCTCCAAACGCCATATCTACCATCCGTGATTTTGATGTTCATAATCCGTACACATTGGACATAAAAAACAATTCATTTCATCACTAATGACATTATTCTTCAATAGATGACGTCTTCCCCTAATTTCATAAAAAATAATTCATTTCATCACTATTGACATTGTTCTTCAATAGACCACGTCTTACACTACTTTCAGTGGAATTCAAATCATCTATCAATGCCAAGGCTCAATTTCAATTTATATCTCTCACGAATAGACCTCTAACCATGACCGAATTCAATGTTGTTTTGGAACAAGTTCACCTCATATGCAGACAAAATCCACCTCTTTCCAAGACAAAAAAAAATTGTTAGTCTCATCTTCATGAGACAAATTTGTTCACCACAGTGCAAATAGTACCAGTACTTTCTCGCAGAAATATAGATGATTTCCTTCATGCATAGCATTGGGCACTTTTGTGAGAGAGTAAAACCCCAATATGGTAAATCCTATTGCATTGAAGATTGAGCTCATAAGGGTGAACTACTAATAAAAATTAATGAAAATAATTAACAGTTAGCTATGCTACATAGTACATATATTAAACTCCCATCAACAGTTAGAATAAAGTTGAACTTTGTGCAGCGTTGTGGGGAATATATCTGCATTGTTCAATTCAACTAGGCCTCCACTAGCTCTATTTTCCATGCTGTGACCTCTCTCAACAAGGCTCTGGCTTGGATTAAAGCTTCTTGGACAACTCTTTTCTCATAATTTTTGCAACGAGAGCTCTCAACTATTTCAACATCATGAACAACCAACTATACATGTAAGGTTTTAAACCTTGCTTTGATATCAAAAGTTCGGTTTACAACTTCGTGACAAATACACTCAAACAAGTATCAAACAAGGGGCACTGGGAGTTCACCCTCAACAAACCCTTGAAGGGCAAATTCTATTCAATTAATTAATCCATCCCATATGCAAACAACATCCACCTCATTCCCAGACAACAAGAAATTGTCAATTAGTGTCTCATCTTCAGACCACATTGCAACTAGAAGCAATACTTCATTGCACTTTTGTGAGAGAGTAACCCCCAACTTGGGAGATCCCATTGCATTGAAGATCAAGCTCATCGGGTTAAACTACTACCAAAAAATAATGAAAATAATCAAATGGCTAGTTATGCTGCATATATTAAACTCCCATCAATAGTTAGAAGAAATCAGAACTTTGTGCAATGTTGTGGGCACTGGGGAATATATTTGCATTGTTCAATTCACCTGGGCCTCTGCTAGGTCTCTTTGCCATGCTGTGTCCTCACTCAAAAAGGCTCTGGTTTGGATTGAAACTTCTTGGACAAATCTTTTCTCAAAATTTTTGCAACAAGAGCTCTGAACTATTCTAGCATCATGAACAACCAAACTATACATGTAGAGCTTTGAACCTTGGTTTGATATCAAGTGACGGGTTTACAACTTAGCAACCGATACACCTAAACACATATCAAGCAAGGGACACTGGAAGTTTACACTCAAAAAACCCTCGAAGGGGAAATCCCATTCAATTAATCCATCCTCAGGTGTGTTTTTATTGCACAATAGGTCCCTTTATATAGAATACATGACCATAAAAAATTTGTCATATCAAATATATTTAGTTCAACCACCTCCGTAACTATCTCCATGAATATCCCAATTCAATCCATAAGATGCCCATCCCTAAATTCTCTACTTGTCCTCATTCTTAGTTTTGTACATGGACATCCAAGCTTGGTCTACTACATTAAATTTATGCAACCACATACTTTAGACATTTATATTCACAAGTATGAGTTATTCCTTCGTTTATCAACTTGTATTACAATGGAAAGCTCAAGCACCCCTTCAACAACTGTACAAAATAAACCCCTGTGCAAAAACAAACTTCATCAAAAGAGTTCTTGGAAGCTAAAAGGACATTTAAAGCTACGTTGTGAGTAGATGTGAAATACAATAATACATACAGTGAGGGAGTAGGTAGGTCCACTAAAGCAAAGGTTTATTATTGCAGTCATTCATACATTTCAATAAACTTGAAAATATAAGAGGAGCTACTTGTCTTACCAGACCGAAATAGACCCAACTGTAACAACATGAAGTTAGCCATGCCATTCTTGTACTATTAATCAATGCCCACATTACCACCTATGGGATGTACAAGGTAGGAATAAAATGTATGTATGAATTGGGAAAATCATTAATCCCTCATTAATATAGTGGTTTATAATCCGAGAGAGGGGTGATGCTCTTGAAATGGAATGCAGAACCAATCGCTAATGGAGAAGGTAAACCTGATATTTACATCGATGGATTTTAAATAGAGATTTTCTTCTTTATAGTTTGTTTTTAGTAATCATCCTACTTTGTGGTTGTCAAGGTCATGATCTTTGTGACGATAAAAAAACTGGTGCTATTCATGCAAATGAAATTTTTCACAGTGATGCCATTTCTGAAGATCGTGTCACAAATATAGGTTCTCTTCCCCAATTGGCTGTTATTGAATCTCAATTCATTCATTCATTCACCCTAAATGCTTGTAATGTGTGGACCATAATAAGTTTAAATGTGGACCTCCCTGTCCTTCCATCAAACAACTAAGCGTGGAAAAGTAGCAGCAGAGGGAAAAGACATTACCAACACACCCACCTCTTGTTGTACACAACCATTTCGTAGTGCAACAAAGAAATCCATTGCTTTATGGTACATGTTTCCTTTATAAGAAGAATCCAACAGATTAGTGATCAGCTTTTTCATTTCTCTAATAGCCTTATGAAACCATTCACCACTATCTCGGTGAGCCAGCATAGCCTCAAAATCTTGAACTGGTGTCAAGCTTCCTACTTGTTCAGTTTTCCTTGCTGCAAGACTGTCGTAGGAGATGCCACTATACATATCATATCCTTCATCTTTCCCTGCCATTTCTTTAGATAATGATGGTTTGTCCCTCCAAAATATCCTGGAGGCCTTCTCTGTCTGTTGAAGAGAGAGCAAACAAGTTACTCATGGTGTGTTGTTCTTCAGCACCTAGGACTTCAAATACGTTTTGAAATAAATGAAAAAGGATTGTGAACTGGAACAAGAGAACCTTTACCTTTGGATTCACTTTCAATTGGAATTGGCTACAAAACTTATCAAGTTTATTTTCAGCAAACAACTCTGGGTCAGGCTCAATTATCCTCTTAACAACATCATTAATCGGAAACACATTAGCATTTCATCTTCTTGACTTCATATGAAGAAAACTGTAGAACCACTGGACAATTAAAAAACAAGTGAAATGAAAATATAACTAATGTATGCAAGAATACATACACACAAGTGCTATCTTTCTGTATTTTTTCATCTAACCCTCGGGATTCACAGTAAAGACAGATTATGATTATAATGTATAGCATCAAAAACCTAGAATATCCCACGATACACCCTAGAAAAACCTCAATGTTTTTTAATGGCCGTGGATATGGAATTTTCACTAAATAAGGGGGCAACCCATAGTGGGTAACAATGTACGAAAATGTGCCTTCATCACCAAGTTTTCTATCCTCTCTGTTGAGGGATTTTTGTATACAATTGAGAAATTTTTTAGAGCAAGAGATGCATTAGGGGGAATTGAGGTTGATGCAGAAGTTTTCAATAGTTTGCTTGAGGTCATAATGACCATAAAGTTTGACAGGCTATTTGAGGGTATACATGATAAATGTAGAATCCTGTTCAATAATTTAATTCCCTCTATAGAAGAGAGATGTATGTATAGTGATATATTTTTGCTGAAGAACATGGAAAGCCTGGTAAAAGAAATGAACTCAAGCAAGGAGGTTAACTTATCTATTAAAGAGCATCTACTTACAAGTGCAACTGATATGGTGGAATGCCTAAGAATAGATCCTAGTAAAGTCATTTTGCTTACATTTTATTTGGGGAACACTGAGGACTCATTGATGTTGAACCAATCCAACAAGTTCCGGGAATTTATTGGAGGCAATGGTAACTTTTTTCCTTTAATTGATGCTTTGGATGGATGCCATAATGAGTCAGTGAATACGAAGGTGCTACAGCTGTTTGTTAATCTTTTAATAGGTGAGCCGAGTTATATTAACTTGAAACACACCTTGCAATAAAATTTCTTATTGATGGATTCATCTACTTTGGCTTCATGGCTGGAAAAAATGCTGCTAGGATATACTGCTCAATCAACTGTAGGTAATTTCATAAAGTTAGTGTTACATAAGAATTTATCCCTTACCCTTGACTTATTTTGGACATTTCAAGGGCATGCTTTTGTGTGTTGATCAATTGGATTTATTACACAGATTCATTAGCTTAAGTACAACATAAAACCCCTAGGGACACCACCCTGAGATTGGAAAGGCACCAGTCCAAATAGAGAGACATGCAACATTAACAGGATTGGTTTTCTAGAGTTGTTGTGTAGATCTGCTAGTCCAGATCCACTTGATAACAAAATGGTACCATGGCCACAGATGTCGTGAAATCTTCAGTTATTTACAACAAAGTGATGAATTTTTGTTATTTGGTTTTATTCTGAATTTCACTTGGCACAACTCTGGTGGGAATAAACACCAATTCCCATTTATCTTGGTGAAGTCAATCTGTAGTTATTAATCATGAGACCTCACCCAACAACTCCATTTTGAGGAATATGGTTACCCGAAGTAACGACAACTCGTTCGAGGTTGTATCTTCCACTTGATTTTTCTCGGATACATGGGTATCCTAATCCAGTCCCTGTTGGAAGCTCATGGCATGAGGATCTTACGAAGTTTAATTGTTATACAGGTGTTTTAGCTAAGCAACACCTGAAAGCTTTTGATAGTTTTAATGATGATTTTGATGCTCTCCCTAAATATGTGTTGACAAATATTTTTTCGTTCTCTCTATTGGGTGATGCACGTGTTTGGTATAGGATATTACCTGAAGACACTATTGATTCATTACAAAGTTTTTCAGTAAAATTCAAGGATCATTGACATAAATTTTATCTAGATAATGATTCTAATGATGAACAGGTTGATGATAGGGATGATGCTTTAGGTGTTCCTTCTTTCATTCCTTTCCTCTCAGATCCTGATGAAAGACCATTTGAAGCGGTCAAGAAGGTTGATAAGAGTCCTAAGCCAAAACCTAGTGAAGAGAGCCAGAGCCTAGTGAAGATGTTCCCCCTACTGTTGATTCTATTGATAAAGTAGCTCATGCATAATAATTTTCAGATGAAATCCATAATGAAGAGGATGTCTAGTAAGAATTCTTCAACAATAGAGAGGATCTGATCCCATTTTATAGTGACAACTAGCAAACAAAGATATTGGAGATAGCCAATCCATTTGGTAACGTAGAGTATGAGGGTCCTACCCAGTTTGTTGTGAGTACATAGAGATATGATACAATTCATGGTTGGATAGACTCAGTTCTCAGAGGAGGTACAAGTTCACAAAAACACTATTTTACAACATTGCTCCTTGAAGGAGTAAAAAATAAGGTCTCACCTTCATTTTTCAAAGGAAATGTTTGATATATCAGCTAACTGTTGGGGCTTCTCACAATATTCTTGTTTTTGTTTCATCATTAAACAGAAAGAATGGGTTGTGCTTGATGATATTACTTAATTGGTTGCATGATCGATCACCTAGCTACATGGCTTATTGGTCATTCGAGTATGTTGATTGATCATGGCAGGCCTAATATCCATTGTATGTCAATATCCCAAGTTATTTAAGAAATGTGTTTTCAGTTTCAACATATGCTACATGTTTTCTTAAAGTACGCCATGAGGTAACTTCAGTAAGTTTCAGAAAATAACTTCGATTTATCATACTGAACAGTACTGAGTATAGAGTTTTCTATGGTAAGGGAAACAAAATTATAAACTAATTTATCTTAACTTTAACTTCCTGAACAAAGTGGCTGAAGCTAGTGCCAAATGCCCCTTAAATCTGGTGTGTTTGAATGAATTGTAGTCTGTGTTCCACAAAATATCTAGGCCCATAAAACAGTTGATTTAGATTCTATTACATGTACTGTTTGCATTGCACAATGTATCCTTTCAAAGCAGTCTGTCATTAAAATCTGGTTTGATAATTACATCAGACAAATTTGATTTGCTTCAAACTCAGTTCAGATAATAATCAATTTATAATTTTATATCCATATGTAACATCAAATTACTCATGCGCATATAGACATTGTTGTTGTATGATAAGACAAAGTAACTTAGTTCTATGCTAGAGAAGTTCTGACTAGGGAACTGCTTTAAATGTGCATATATCGATATCTGTGTTAGTTAGAAATTTATTCTGAAATAGGAGATGTTAATAGTAAGTGTTATATTTGCTTCTTTATAGAATGTAAAATAAAAATTTGATCCTGAATATTTCAAGATTAGGTTTGAAGGGATGAAAGAAGGTACCTGTATATGTTGAGCCATTTTACATTGAGATGGACAAATGGATTCATTTGTCAATAAATCCCATGTATATGTAACAAGCCGGAAGAGATATATCAGCTTGTAATACTATTCATGTATTTGCCACATGACATACTTTTCAAGTTGGACTAAGCATCCTCCCATTGCGTTGTATTATTCAAGCTTGGATTATTATGAAGACGAGCATTGGTTGCTTCAAACCTGCTCTAGACAAGAATCAATTTCCACAAATAGCATTAAATATTTACTCTGATTGTACTGTGTCTCAGGAAAGAGAATAGATTCTGCATTCAGATCAAAGTCATCCTCTTTCTAGAATCTAATGCACTATATTCGTAACTAATCGCAGTTTTGATGTATGTTTGATACTAGAAAAGAAAATTCTATCCATCAAAAGCTGAAGAGCTATTGTGATTGATTCATTTGTGAATAAATGAATACCAATTACCACAAGAAATACAGAAAGAAATGGACAGGAAAATTCTCATTGTACTTTGAACAAAAAACCCAATACATTACAGAGGATGTTCAATGAATGTCATATCTTATCGGAACAAGTATACCCCATGATCTAGATAATATATGCACTGATTTGCTTGGTCTAAGTGCACATCATAGTTTTTAAGGGCCAAATGGAGTCTAATACCATCAGTTCATCTTGTGTTGGTTACTAACTAGTAAACTTCCCAGAAATCAATGAGTACCTTCCATTCGATCATGTCAGAAGGCCAATTCAAAAATGTACAATGCAGTTTCCTTATCAGCTCATGCTAGTAATTTACAACCATTAGCTTCACGAATAATCCCCACAAGTGGAAATTAAACCCAGTAATAGATTAATTTTACTCACAACAATTAACAATTGATCATGCAAAATCACTCACAAAAGAGACTGAAAATGGAGCTGTAACACTAAACTGTATTATGTAAGTGTACAATATCCAACCCTGTAACAAAATAGGCTGCTAAATAAATAGAATAAATCAAGGATTCGATTGCATGAGGAGCAAATCAAATCTAGCATAAAGCAGGCTTACTAAAATAAGCAAATCCCCCATAGGTGTAAAAAGCTGATCCCAAATCTGTCATGGAGCTCACGAATTGGAAAAAAGGATTAGGAAAGATAAAGAGTGGTGGAATTGCATCTCATACATGCTTTTTCATGGAGAAAAGAGACGAGGATGTGTAGGACAAAAAACTAGTCAACCTCACCTAGTCTAGCTTTTCCTTTTGCCTTAAAACATTGAAAAAGCAGGCAATAAAGCAGAAAAAGTAGAAAGGTGCCTAGGAGGCCAGGAATAAAGTAGAATTGATTCCTTTATCTCTCCCATGTGCTACATGAGTCAAATAAGGAAAGTTTGATCATTATGGATAGGCAAATAGCAATTTGCACAAGGTGGGACACATGAACTAGGCAAATAAGACAAAAATAATTAAATTAATGTCTAAGTGGGTAAAATATGGGTTGATTATTCTAACACCCCTCCTTAAGCCTAATTTATGATTAATATATCAAAAATATAGGGCCTAGAAACAAGGCTTAGTCACCCTTTTACATACTGCATGTCCATACAACCAAGGAAAGAGGCAAAACCAACTTGGGAAAATCCTCCCTTAAACATGGACTGTAAAACAAAATTTTGGAATCTTTTCTTCACTCATGCTTCACAGCATGATCAGAAATCCCCAGTAGTGATTTGAGATTGCTAAAGGTATTCTCACAAAATTCTTTGGTGAAGATATCAGCTACTTGTTTTGAAGATGAACAGAAGAGTAGGTGAATGGTGCCAACATGCACAAGCTCTCTGATGTAGTGCATATGGATCTCAATCTGTCTGGTTCTCTGCTTCTGAACTGGATCTTTGCAGATTTGAATGGTACTCTAGTTATCACAGTAGATGGTAGTTGAGTACTCTGGTTCAAAGCCACACTCTCCAAGTAAACCCTGCAACCATAAACATTGAGTTGTTGCATTAACAACTCATCTGTACTCAGCTTCTGTAGATGAGAGTGCAATGGAACTCTGTTTCTTACTTGACCAGCTGATTGTCCCTTCTGCAAGCATGAACACATATCTTGATGTGGAATTTCTATCTATGCTATCACCTTCCCAATCACTGTCAGTAAATCCAATCAAATCAAGATCAGATTTTGCTTTATAGAAGATCCCATGTGTCCTTGTTCCCTGAACAAAGTTAAGGATCCTTTTGGATTCTTTCCAATGGATATCTTGAGGCTGATCCATGAATATAGAAGCCACACTTACTACATAAAAAATGTCAGGTCGAGTATGTGTCAGATACAACAAACATCCAATCAATTGCCTATACATTGTATTGTTTACCATCGGTGAAGAATCAGCTTCTTCCAGCTTCACTCCTAAAAGGAAAGGAGTTTTTCTTGCTTTGAAATCCTTCATTTTGAATTTATTCAGAAATTCCAAGGCATATTTGGACTGGTGCACCTTGATTCCAGCTTTGGTTTGAGAGATCTCAAGCCCCAAAAATTGACTTAAGAGCCCCAAATCTGTCATGGAGAAGGCTTGGTTGATAGCACTCTCAAGGAAGCAATCTCAGCCTGTGAGCTTCTTGTAATGAGGAGGTCATCAACATATAACACAATGATCATTAATGAACCATTAACTAACTTCAAATAGACATTTGGATCTGATTTGCACCGAACAAAATTCAGTGATAGCAAGAAGCTATCGATCTTGGCATACCAAGCCCTAGGGGCTTGCTTTAGCCCATACAATGACTTTCTCAACCTGCACACAAGAGAAGGGTTAGTAGAAAACCCTTGAGGCTTCTGCATATATATCTCCTTAGTGAGATCTCCATTCAGGAAGGTACACTTTACATCCATGTGATGTACCTCCCATTGCCTTGAGGTTGCAATGGCTAGAGCTAGCCTGATGGAATCCATTTTTTCCACTGGGGCAAAGGTCTCATTGTAATCTATGCCATGAACCTGTGAGTAGCCCTTGGATACCAATCTAGCCTTGTACTTCATTGGTGAACCATCAGCAGCAAATTTGGTCTTATAGACCCACTTACACTGGACTAACTTTCTTCCTGGAGGAAGATCCACTAGCTCCCATGTGTTTCTCTTCTGGAGTGAGGTGAACTCCTCCTTCATGGCTGTTTGCCATATTGGATCTCTTACTACTTCTTCATATGTTTGAGGATCAGAATCCACCATCAAATAGCATTTTTCAGCAAACATAGGATCCTTCACGTACAGACCACTCTCAAAATGAGATCTAGTCCTCCTTGGGTCATTGGGATCCCCAGCTAGCTCTCCTGCTGCATGTAGTGTCTTGGATTCCCATTTTGGCCTTTTAGGGCTTCTAGGTTCTGCAATAAAATCATATCCATTATAAAAATCAGAATCAGCATGTTCAACAAACTCTTTACTTACTTCTTGAGGTTTAGGTGGTGAAGAGGCTTCACCAACTTCCACTGCTGCAAGGGGTTCTTCTTCAAACTGAACACACCTTTCAATGAAGGATTTGTTTGTGCTCAAATTTATCAACTTGTACCCTTTTGAATATTCAGAGTATCCAACAAAAAGACACTCTTGGCTTTGGGGCTGCAAAGCCTTCCTCTTCTCTGTTGAGATTCTAGTCCAAGCCTTTGAGCCAAAAATCCTGAAATGGGTCACATCTGGTTTGTGCCCACTCCATGCTTTGAAGGGAGTTATGCCATCAAGCTGTTTATGAGGCACCCTATTCTGGATATAGGATGCACAGTTTATAGCTTCAGCCCGGTACTTTGGTGGCAAAGTTTTGGCCTCCATCATGCATGTTTCCATCTCCTTCAGTGATCTGTTCTTCCTCTCAGCAACACCATTTTGCTGTGGTGTGTAAGGGATAGAATGCTGCATCTGAATACTTGCATCTGCACAATAATTAATAAACTTAGACTTGACATACTCACCACCATTGTCAGATCTGAGGGCCTTGAGTTTCCTCCCAGACTGGTTCTCAACCAAAGCCTTAAAGACTTTGAATAGGCCAAAAAATTCAGACTTTTGTTTCAGGAAGTGAACCCAGCAATACCTAGAAAAGTCATCAATAAAGGTCAATGCATATTTGTCCTGACTCATGGACATATGAGGGAATGGGCCAGCAACATCACTGTGAATCAGCTCGAGGGGTGCAGAGGTTCTCTCATGACTAGCTCTCTCAAATTTGTGCTCTGGGTGTTTTCCTAGGATACAACCTTGGAAGGCTCCTTTGGAAAATTTTATCTTGGGCAACCCTATGACCATCTCTTTCTCACTAAGATCAGATAGATATTTGTAGTTTAGGTGGCCAAATATTTCATGCCATAGCTTGCTAGCTTCATTACCATGAATCAGAAGAGCAGAGGGGTTTGAGTAAGGTAGGAAGTGTGAGAACATGTATAAATTTTGAGCATGATTTGCAACTCCTTTTGCAATGACTCTACCACTTGAGATCTCTGTGATATCAACTTGATCGGGGGAGAATATGAACTTCTTAGGAGACCCAGTGTGGGTTATCTGGTACACTGACAGGAGGTTGGAGGTGAGACCAGGGACATACAACACATTGTTGAACTGACCATGATCAAGATCTATCCTTCCTTTACCCATACTTTCAGTGAGAGAGTCATCTCCCAGTACAATAGATGGTCCTTTTGACTTGTCCAGTGAGGAGAAGGCCTCCTTAGTCTAAACCATGTGTCTTGAAGCTCCAGAATCAATGATAAAACTGGGTGAGCTTGATGTGCCAGCAACCAATGCATGAACTCTCTCTCTGTCATCTGAAATTGATCCTCCTTCTCTCTTCTTTGAGCTTTCTGGAAGGGAGATGCCATTCTTCTCCAGGAGTTGGGTCAGCATATCAATCTGATTTTTCATACAAGAGATTTCAGAGTGATTTCTCTTATTGCAGTATGCACACTTGTTCATTTCACCTTTGTTTTTCTTCTTTTGGGTATTCTTCTTGGGACCTTGTAGATCCTCCGGAGACTGTTTCTTGTCTCTCTTTTGCTCAGGTGGATTTTTAGCTTTCTTTTTGCTTTTTGAATCCACCTTCGAATCTCCAGCAATCAAAGCTTGATCTTTGGATGGTTTGATGGTGCCCATCATCACCAGCTTGTCCTGTTCTTGTGTGAGAGATTCCATGAAATCTGCAAGGCTAGGCATCTTCCAGGCTCGAGCTGTCAGTTTTGTGGCATAGAAGGTCGAAACAAACACTGAATAGTCAGGGCCTAGCTTCAAGAGGATGGCCAGTACGAGCTGATCATCTTTCTTTTCAATACCACACTATTTCAGCTGCAAAACTAGTGCTTTGAACTTGGAGAAATATAGCTATAGGGATTCAAAGCTATTTGGACTCAGAGAGATCAGCTCATTTTCGATTTGATGTCCCCTAATCTCATTTGTCTTTCCAAAAAGATCAGAAATATTATCCCATACTTCATTCGGTGATGTCAATCCATCAAGATGGAAAATGAGGTCTCTCGAAATACTCAGGCACAAAAGGTGATAGGCCTCATCCCTCCTGTTGTGCCATTTTATCTTCTCTGCACCTGCGTTGGGATCTGCTTCTGTTGCCATAGTCACCCTGTAGAGGCCTTTCACTCTCAACAATATCTCCATCTCTGCTTTCTATTCAAATAAATTTAAAGGAGTCAAGATAGTTTTCTGTGATTGATCCATAGCTTAGAAAATCTGTCTCGGCTATCAGTAGAAGGCTCCCAGTCACTGATGTCGAACCTGCAAAATGTTTTTTGAAGGAGAGAATACAATATATACCAGCTTTGATACCATGTGGAAATTAAACCTTAGTAATAGATTAATTTTACTCACAACAATTAACAATTGATCATGCAAAATCACTCACAAAAGAGACTGAAAATGGAGTTGTAACACTAAACTGTATTATGTAAGTGTACAATATCCAACCCTGTAACAAAATAGGCTGCTTAATAAATAGAATACATCAAGGATTCAATTGAATGAGGAGCAAATCAAATCTAGCATAAAGCAGGCTTACTAAAATAAGCAAATCCCCCATAGGTGTAAAAAGCTGATCCCAAATATGTCATGGAGCTAACGAATTGGAAAAAAGGATTAGGAAAGCTAAAGAGTGGTGTAATGGAAGCTCATACATGCTTTTGCATGGAGAAAAGAGAGGAGGATGTGTAGGACAAAAAACTAGTCAACCTCACCTAGTCTAGCTTTTCCTTTTGCCTTAAAACACTGAAAAAGCAGGCAATAAAGCAGAAAAAGCAGAAGGGCACCTAGGAGGCCAGGAATAAAGCAGAATTGATTCCTTTAGCTCTCCCATGCACTACATGAGTCAAATAAGGCAAGTTTGACCATTATGGATAGGCAAATAGTAACTTGCACAAGGTGGGACACATGAACTAGGAAAATAAGACAAAAATAATTAAATTAATGTCTAAGTGGGTAAACTATGGGTTGATTATTCTAACACACTGTCCATCCAAGAAATGATGGAAATGATTGGAATCCCTAACAGTGATTTCTCGCCCAACAACCTTTGAGATGAACTTGGTGGCCTTATGGTAACCACCACACACACGAAGGTTCTTGGTGATTCGGATGGGTGTGCTAGCAAGCATATATGTTCGACAGCAGCACATAATTTCTAGCATATGTAGGCTCTAACTCCACAAGCCATTCAGCTACTTGCAAACCTAACTCTATATTGTGATGATTTTTACAAGCACCAAGTAGTGCTCGCCAAATAATAGCGTTAGGCTCTAATGGCATATTTTTTATAAAGTTCCAAGCCTCATCCAGATGGCCTGCACGTCTGAGAAGATCAACCATGCATGCATAGTGCTCCACACTGGGAGTGATTTGATAATCCTGTCTCATACAATCAAAGTATTGCCATCCTTCACCCACCAAGCCTGCATGGCTGCACGCAAATAAAAGAGCCATGAATGTAATGTCATCTGGCATAACCCCTGCATGTTGCATAAGGGAAAAGAGTGTAGCGGGAAAAAGAGTATTTGACTAATATGAGGGTTTGACAAGAAGAAATAGGAAGATTTTTTTCAACAATATCGTGAGAAGGGAGCTTAGAAATGGCTCAAGTGTATAAAGTTCTGTAAGGATTGGTGGATAAGGTCCCCATTGTGGATTAAACTGTGATGAAACAGTGGAATATGTCACAAATTATAATGAATCTAATATGTAAAGGAAACTCTGCTAAATGTTATACAATGGGCTTCTCATGTTGCCAAAATTCTTCTGCAAGATACAGCCTGGTCAGACTACTGAATTGGGTTGAGAGAATTGATGGGGCATATGACCATGAATCATAAAGTTTTCTAGAAGAATGTCAAGGCCAGATAATATTGATCTCCATAGATTTGCTGGCTTCTTATCTATCATTTCTTCCTCAAGCTTAATACCTCCACTGATTTTCATCATTGAACTTGCAATGAAGCCATGAAGAAGCAAATGAAATTAATCATCTAGCATGTATCACCTTGACTTTGTGAGGTGTTTATGTCATTTCTCCAAAAATAAGGCAAGCACAATGAGGTGCCTACATTGACAATTGAATTCTACCTGGAAGGTCAATGAAACACCGTCCATTTGTTTTCAGATTAGATAGGATATATCAGACATTAAAGATACAAATGTTGAATTGGTATGCACTATTTCAGTTCTATATGGACAAGTTAATAATATAGTGACTGGTTAACCAGATATAAGCTGTCATAAGAGGATTATAATCTTTATACTCAAGTAGAATTCGGGCTTATTGGATCAACCCCTGCAAGAAGCCCCAATGCTACAGATGGTGGCTCTGTTCTTGAGTATTAGATTATCACATGTTAATACAACAAGGAAAGTGACATGAAATGATTTATCTCTTAAGCAGATGGGAGTGGCGTTATAAGGTTTTAAAATGTCTTTATTTTTGCTCTAGATCCATGGTAAGCTTATGTAACATCTCATGGCTGAAGAGGGAGGCAGTTGATTTGATGGCACTTATGTCAAATAAAAAGAGAATAATGAAATATGGCAAATTAGATAATTGTAATGGGATGACAAAGGTAGTCCAGAGAGAGGTGATGAATTGAGCAGCTGAGTCCCTTTCCGGGGGACACATGGATGGAATCTAAAGTGATACCCAAAAGCTACTACAAGGATCTTTCTTGCACTTCGAATGGACATTTTGAGATGGTGCAAGGGTGCATTCTGGCTTCCAAGCAGCTGTGGGGATCTCAAGCCTCAATTGCTCCTTTTTATTTTCCTTTTCAATAAGACAATAAGGTAAAACACAAATAATTTTAATTGTGGAAACATGTGTGTAGCTAACAGGAACAGATAAGTAATAAATAATTAATGAAAACTTAGATTTGATTTCATTGAAAACTTAGATTTTATTTCACTCTTAAGCCCCTTGCTCAAACCAAACACTAGAAGAATGCTCATTATGAGCTAATTTACCTTGTTGGAAGCTTTAATGACTAATACAAGATGGACAACCTTGCACCAATAAAAGGACCAGACAGTTCATGACTACATTAACTCCCTCCATATCCTCTGGACAAAACTAGGTATCAAGGACTCAGACAAGCACATAGTGCTCAAGTACATAGCAGGATACATAGGGTCAACCCAACAGAAACAACTTTTGGACACCTTTTCACTACAAGCAGCTTATTGTTATGCTATCAAGATTTAGGAAAAAAAATTGAGTATCAATAAGAAAGAAAAATAGTATTAGAAATCAGCCACGGAAAAAGACCGGTAAAGGCAACCCTTGAAATAATAAGAAATAGAAATCAAAGAACGTAGGCAACTGGTGGGAAACCAATAAAATCTCATGGCACAACAATGGTGAATGTCATGCTAGAGAGTCTTTATTGGCCAAGATGAAAGCCACAAACTTTGTTTTAACCCCCTAACCAATAGAGACCATGGCTAGAGGGAAATGTGTCATCAAGGCCAAACAATCTGTTATTATTACCACCATTAAGTCCAACCAAAGGAACCAGAATAGCCTGCAGAAGGTAAGTTGAACATCATCTCAAGGTACTTCACTCTACCTGAGGAAACTACACTTTCTGGTATATTTTTTGGGCCCTAAACAACATTTTCTGGACCTGCTACAAATGACAATAACCATAGGTTTTATTAGCACCAGAATATTGTTCTTCCCATTTGATTTCTCCAACAAGGCTAGCATGTGACTAAAACTAAAGCTTGTACGGGAAAGTTATCACCACAGGAATCGGTTGTCCAGCTCAGCTTCCAAGGAAAATGACCACAGTCATATCTCTTCACAAATATGGATACCACCATTCTATACATTGTATATGTCAGTGGTTTTAACTTCAAAACATGTTTTGCAGCCTTGACAACCATTTCAACAATACAAAGATCCAAAATATGTGGCAAATGCTTTGCCATATTTGCCACCTGAATTACAACAATTAAAAAAAATTAAGCACATCTTTGGCATCATTCAAACAATGGAATACATTATTATAAAACTATTTCACCAATTCCATGCTAGAAAACACTGAAAATTCAAATTTGATATTACATCTAGAGGGCTTTCACTTCTTTCACTTACTTTCGCAATGTAGCACATATTGATACCATGTGCATGCAGTGCCTCAGTTAAAGTTTACCCATCCATTGGCGAAACTTCTAGACTACTAAGGTCTTGCACAAACTTGGGAAGAACTGCATCCACAAGGTATGTCCCTGCCTTATTTACCAATGATTCATCAGCAGCTATTTCCTGGTAAAAACAGAAAGAAAATAGAAGGGAATTGACAAACAATAACATCAAAAATCCCTACAATTCAAAGATCCCTCTCTAATTTCAACCATTTCATCCAAATTATAGCACCATTTGTACCCGGCCACGACTATTTGTTATTTTTGTAGTAAAGCCCACCAGACCCAAAACGACATTAACGAGCTAGATAGCTTGCAATGCACAAGGGTAATACAAACACAGGGCAGTGAAATAAAATATGATTACCTTAAATATGGTCTGATATCCACGGCCGCTGGTCTCTGAAGACCTGAATCTCGCTCTGGTGCAACAATTGTGGATGAATGAGAAGCCGATGTGGATCGATCCAGCGCTCCCTTTCGAGGACAAGTCGGGGTTTCAAGTTTGCAGAGGCAAGATTAAAGAACTGGGCAAAATCACGGGACAGAAAGGTCGGTGTACCATTTTATTTTTATTTTTATTTTTTAATCTAAAGGCGTCGTCGCTTAAGCGATGCCTACTATTTGTTAGAGGATTTAAACAAAGTTTGTTGTGTGAGGGTGTACCATTTTTTTTTATTATTATTTTATCTAAAGGCGTCGTCACTTAAGAGATGCTTGTGGCCACATTTACAAAAAAATGTATCCTTGTGATTTTTGGTAAGTTTAAAAAGAGAAATCCATGTGCCGTCAGATTTTTCCGTCGGATTTTGGATCGAAATGTAGTAGTGCATCTCACTCATGTTGTTTACCAAACATGTAGTGCAGATGAGACATTTCCAAAATGTCCAATGGAGTTTCACCCGAAATCCATTTCCAAGGTAAGGGAAAAACTTCCCATGAAGTTTGGCTCCTGCAGGCCATCACACATGATCCTCCTGCAGTGTGTACCCCTGGCGCATTCATCAAATAGCCAAACAGTCAATCATTATCTGATAATACAATCCAAATTGATTGTTCCATAACCAAGCAATGACATTAGTAATCAAATTCAATAAGAACTTGCAACTCTGTCTACTACAGAAATTGATTTGCTTAACAATGAGGTGATCCTCATTTGTGGGTCTCTTGTAAGAAACTCTACTATTCCCATTGTAATTTTATGCTTATTATCATAGCATGAATACCCACTTATAATTCGTCCTCCTGACACAATCTTATGCAAGCCAATAGTGATTAGTAGTTGTCAGCAATTTCTTAAAGCCAAAATTCACAATTCAAATTTAACAACGCATTATGCATACCAACTATTTTCACAACCATGAGACTCTTCTCATAAGTTTTGTCTCTTTCACATGGTAGATTCTGGCATTGGTCATGGTCTTACTCTCATTGCCATGCTCTAAATAATCTACCTGAAACCTGAGCTTCAGTCAACCAAACACTTGGGAAGTCTTGATGCATATAACCTTTTCATTGCTGCAACCCATCACTGAAGCATTTTCAGAATTTATAAAATTCAAATACTTCCAGCTATTAATCACATCAATATTACCAAAATTCATTTACTTCACACAATCATTATCATACTAACATTTGCAAGGTATAGTCACATCATTCATGTAATTTAAATGAAATGTTTAGATACTCCTTACTTCACAAGTGTATCATTTGTACCACCTTTCTCTTCCAGAGAGCATTTCCGACAGCCAATTGATCATGACTATCATGTTTATGCACTTAATATCCTGCATTCATCACAGCTTTGAAATGGTTCCTGAATTGTCATCAATTCATCATTTCAGCCATTAGTTATTCATAATATCACATGCACTCATCTCAATGCATTCATGCAATACATCACAACATTTGCACCTATACTTATGCAATCAGTCACTCACACCCTTCATATGCATCCATCCAATGCATAACTACAAGATTCATAAAATATTTTTAATGCATACCTGTTCAATGCTACCTTGCATTGATTTAGGAATACTACGCATTCAACATACCATGCATAGCATGACCATGACTACTTCATATAGGATGCATTACTACAATCAAGATCATCAGTACTTACTTTCTTTGGGCTACTAAGCTCAATCAACATATACAAGAATAACACCTTTATATATTCAAATATCCACATGGTATGAGGTCTCTTACCTCTACCACTCCATGGAATTTGTCAAAATCAAACTCTTACCTTCATGGGTCCTACTTACACCCTTGACATGACCAATTTGGTTGGTCCTTTGCAGGAGATTGCAGAATTTGCTCACCAACTTCTGTTTATGGACTTGTTGCCTCCTCCCTTTCTCCAAAGGGTTGCTAGTCACATTCATCAGCATCAGCAACATATTTAGCTAGGTCCATGTCGTTGTTGGGTTTTCCACTAATGCCAACACCAATGCAATGATTATCATTAGTGGCTCATTATAAATGTATAATACTTACTATCTTATGTACGCAAAGCATATGCTCATACATTTCAGCTATAAAGTTAGGAAATGTAGTTATAATTAGGAAGATAGGGTTTAAGGAAACTTCCCTTTTCAAGTCCCACATCCTCGCATGGAACTCTTCTTCCACACAACTGCTGGTTAGCCTTCGTGGTCTTTGCTACTTCTGGGCATGCAATTTTCCAGATTTGTTCATTTGATAGCAGCAGCTGTCATTAGCACTTTGTTGCTCCATGCTCATATTCTGGTGACTTTCTCTTGTTCCTTACTGGAGAAGCTTTCCAACGCCTATCCACATGCTTCATTCCGACCTCGGGTGTGAAAACCACACCACTTCTAAAAATGAAGGTTTTCACCAATTTTAGGCAAAACACACAACTGCATTTTTGGTCTGGTTTCCAACTTCAGCCACTTGTAAACCCCACTGAAAAACTGCTGAAAAATCTTGTTGAAAAATAGTCGAAATTTGCTGGAAAATCCCACTTGAAAACCTCAAAATTTCCTCTACAGAATCGGCTCTCATTTCGACTATCAGCCCAACATTTCGACTATCAAAACAACTAACTTCTTCGTTGTATCTCCGATCCGAACCACAATCCTTTTCGCTGCGTCGGTGACCAGAACCACTATCCATCAGATGGATAGTTCCTTAGGCATCCACAACGTCGGGTAGTAAACTTTATGTGGATTCCGTGGCTAAACAACTCGTCAACGGTTGAAACAACTAAATTTTTCCGACGTTTCGGGCCGATCCTCCTTTGGCTTTCGACGTATTAGTGAACCGATCCTCTAATTTTCTCCAACGTGTCGGCAGTCCAATCCTCTAAATTTTTCCGATGTTTTTTGTACTTAGAAAATTTTTCGAAAATTTTTCTTCTTCTTCTTTCCGTCGGCACATCGGCTGCTCAATCAACTATCCTTCACTGATGTTTCGGCTATCTTCGGAAAATATCTGCCGAAACTGCGACTCTGCCTTCAACTAATTTCCGCCGAAACCTTCTCTTCTCTTCCACCGCTACACCGAAAAACCCATCCTCTAATGATCGGCGATACAATCTTCTATTTTTCTCCAATGCTTGCCACCACATCGGCTACTCAAACAGCTAAATTTTTCCGATGGTTTGCATACTTAGAGGAATTTTCAAAATTTTCCCTCCTTTTAGTATTCCTTTTCACCACTTGATTGGCTTCATTCCCTTCTTTTTGTTAGTGAAATAGTTCCTTCCGCAGCTGCAATGGTGGAACACGATCCTTGATCTTATTCCGATCAACGGCCCAATCTGCTATGGCATAACCTGGTTGGTATCGACAGTCTCTTCCCGTTGGAAGACTAGTTCTCTAGGATTCCACAATAGTGGGCATACGAACCACGATCTTCTTCCGATAGCCGACGATTTCTATACTTAGAAAAAATTTTAAACTTTCTTGATAGCGTCAATGGTCGGAGGCCTTACCCATCGGACGCGTATTTTTTTATCCATCTGCAATGGCGGATGCTCGATCAACTATTTTCCGTCGATGATTTTTAACACTTAAGCCAAAATTTCAAAACTTTCTGCCTGTCGGCAATAGGATCCACTAACACTGCTGCTTCGGCGTTTTAGTCCCTACGGTAACTGCAACGACAGACTGTCAAACGCTAAATTCTTCCACGGTGTCGGCGAACCCAACATCTATTTTCTGCCAACGGATGCTAAACACTTAGAAACATTTTCCCAGAAAAATTTTCCCGCAATTTTATTTCAACTGTCCTCCGTCGGGTATACTTCTGTCTAGCTCTTCCACTACATCAAAAGTCCTTCCCACTAAGTGTTCCGATGAACCGACTGTTCCAACACTTAGACAGATTCATGGAAGTTTTCTGTCATCCATTTCTGATCTCTGCTGGGAAGAAAGAAATCTTGCTTCTGTCACTACACCTTGGTGGTCCATTCAGGCCCATGCTGCAACATGAGCTTTGATACCACTCTGTAACATCCCCGACCTTCCGATCGGCGAAGATGACACTACTAACACCAATGCAAATGGGAAAACAAACCCATGAACATGGACAAGGATAAATGCTGATATTAAAAACTTAACATAATGCATACTAAGATGCATAAAACATCATACAAAGATGCACAGTTCCTCAACATTCAGCAGAAGCAACATATACATTTCAACATTCAGCATGTTCATCATAATTCATGAAACAATAGATATAATTGTAGAGATGAAACAGTCAGGTGTACTTATCTTTGATGAAGAATGCATCCCGCAACTAGCTACGTCGATGCAACGTTCCACCCAACCATAGGCCAACATGCTCATCAATCTCTTAGCAACACTACCACCCCTGAGCTAGGCATGATTCCTCAAGGAATAAGGTTCAATATAGGCCTACACATAGCCCAGGTTTGCCAATCATCCAAACCACACAGTAGGGTTTACCAAGTTGTCAAGGAGATTAGATAGGCTAAAGGCCAAGCTGGTCGCCTCAACACCAGTCTTCTCCAGCATACCCAGCCTCTAATCCCACTCTCAATAGTCCAAATACCAACCACTGCATACCACAGCAAAGCAGTCCATTCACAGCTTTGTGAAGAAGGCAAAGACAGTGGATGGAAACCCCAAACGAAAGGTGGGCATGGCTCAAGTCCACAAGACAACTCAGATTTGTTCTTGGCCCTAGCGTGGCCAAAACAAATCAACAGCAACCCAACACCAGGGTACATCAACAGCCACAAACTCAAAATGAATGATGGCAACAATCCACATTCTCAACACAAAGGAGAAACCAAACTCCTAGCATGGACAGAGGAAAACTTGGCTAGCGGGATGTGGCAATCAACAACCAACCAACATCCACGAGCCCACAGCACACACAGTTCCCCAATGTAATTGCTAGAGAACTTACACCAGAAGAAAAGGGAAAAGAACAAAATCCCAGCCTGTGCGCAAAGGAAAAGACATAGCCAAGGCAAAACATGGAAGAAATCCCACACATAGTCCGAAATGGAAGAAGAAATCGGACTCTCAACGGCACCCAAAAATCAGGGGAAGAATGACATCAACCCAACTCACGGATTAAACCAACAGTAGGCAAGAATCGTGGATTAAAACCATGACTACTTCACATACACACCCGAAATCGTGCCCTTGAGGTCGCTCTTCTAGCTCGTCAACTCCGCGTGAGGAAGATTAACCGGCCTCCTCCTGCACATCCCTACGTGAGAGTGAACAGACCTGACCTATGCGTGTGGATGAACAGACAATCGTGAGGAACAAACATACCTGAGAAGAGTGGTGTCGTGGAGAGAATGGCAGTGAAGGTTGCTTGCCAACATAAGGTCAACCCGCTGGTGGAGTGTGTGCATGGGCAAGGACTGACAGTCCTGCCACACTCCACTCCCAGCCATTACTACCTCAACTACTCAACAAGACATTAAAGAGGTTGGATGAGACAAGGGAAGACGAAAACTCAAACAAGGTGGTAACACATGGATTTCCCCCCCATAGACCAATGTTTGACATCCCCCACCCTTATCCTTTGGAATCATGCCCTTTTCATTTTAACGTTGCACTACTGTAGCTGGTTGTGGGTTTATTTTTAATTGATGTGCATATTTACATGATGCCAAACTATAATGTGTCGGATAGCATGATATACCATCGGCAACTATCCCCATTGCCAAAACATACACAACCAAATCGATGGTGGGGATTTTTCCTTTAGCTCCTCACCATGATTAATTACATTATATACATCATGCAAATGGGGTTAAAAACCCGGGTGTTACACCCTCTCTCAGTGAGCATTGTGTCTAATAGAATGAAATTTTCATTGATTCCAACAATTGTTCTGTAGTGGCCTTTGATTTACTCACAAGGAGACCTTGATAGTTTGGGCATTGGAACACTAGGTGGCCCAAATGGTCCAAATGAAAGTTGTCCTTCTACTGTAGAAAGCAATTAACACTGTGTCAATGGACAATAATTTAGTGGAGCATCGGGTCTATAAAAAAAAAAATTGGCTAGAGTCATTGTTGACTAGACCCTCTTTTTGCAATTACTCTGGTTTAAATAAAAGGAGGAAGTTGTAGGGTTGTGCTAGAAAGCAACACCCTTCAGAGAATTTTGAACACAAATAATTTCAAATAGGTAATATTTGATTGACATTTGATATTTTCACCTGGATCAACACTCATCATGGATACTCTAGGAACACCCTAAGAATCTTTGATTCTTAAGGCACTCCCAATAGAATTTTAATTGATTCATTGATTCACGAGGATTAACATTAGCGTTTGATTCTCATGATCTTAAACCCTCATTTTTTTTAATCAGCTTGAAAACTATAATTACACAAGTTAGTAGCTCATATTTGCATTTCCACTTACCACTCATGCATGTTTAAAATCAAATGAATTTATGATTATTAATTCAAACAAGCTAATACATGGTGTGATAACTGTTATTGTTTAGTTCATATAAGAGACCTAATAAAGCTTTATCACTTCTGAATTATTTATCTTATCTTGTTTGTCATAAGGTTTTAAAGTGTATTTAATATAATTTTCATATGCCACACATCACTATACACTTATCCTTATTTTGTAATTTGTATTCCTGAAATGAGTTAGTCTTAAAGCTTACCATGAGGGTCTAAGATGACTTTTAGAGTTTTTGACATTGGTCTGGTTAAATTATAAATTATTTCGCGATCACTTTTCTTTATAATTACCTTGATCTCAAGTTATTGATTATATCCTTAGGTGATCACATTATTATGATTTTATTTGATCATGTGTTAAAAACAATGAGATAGTCTACATCATCATGACATTATGAAATAGCAATCAACGCTGAAGTCATGGTGAAGATAGGGTTTTTGTACTCGTGTCACTTGAAGGTTGCCATCTGTTAATCTTCCATCATGCAAACATCACTCTTAATAACTCGCTTGCTTGACTTCACTGCATTTCATAATTTTTTTGTGTCCATGTTCGAGTTTATGGGTGATGAGTATCTGCATGCTGCTCCTGAGTGTTGAGAGGTCGTGGTAATTCAATTAAGGTTTATTGAAGAATTTATTTCTCAAGCCATTGGTTTATCATCAAACAAAAAAAGGCAGGCAGCTACAGAACCATCAAAGATCACAAAAAAACTGGATCATGCAGCCGACAAGAGAGGAAAATTTCGGGGTCTATTTGTGAACAAATCGTTTTGAATCTGGAAAAACCATTGAAAACCCACTTTACAAATGGGCCAAGTTACCCTCAATCGTAGGCCATTTTCAAGAATAGTGCAATATTTGTGTTAAAGGAGCTATTGATGTAAAGCTGGATGCTATCCTATATTTCTGCTCTTTTTGACTATGCATTTGCATCAAAAAGAGATTGACTCATCAACCAGAATGGAGAATAGACTGCCGGATTCCCGTCATTATTCAAGACATGATTTTCTACAACAAACTGCAGGCAAAAAAAGAAGAAATAACAAAATCTGAGATCTCGGTTTTGTGCAGAATGGGCTCTTTTATTAGAATCGTGATGAATCTCCTGAAATATGTGAACCATTTGAGAGATTTGGTAGGTTCTTTGAACACGTTTTTTTTAGTTGCGCCCAACATGGAATCAGTTCACTTCTAAGCTTTCTGTTGGTTTGTATTGAAGTATTTAAACAATAGCAGGGATTGCTTTGGGGGAGGAGCAACGCTCATTAGAACTAGGGAAGCTTTCTTTCTTTAATGTTCTGTAATTTTTTTTATGTTCAGCGGTTTTTGTAAACCAAAGAACAGGAAGCACTGCTGCCAATGGTGTTTGGAATCCTAGAACTTCTGAAGAACAAATACATTACAGTACTTAATATTATTATGTTTGCTTGTGTTCCTTTAGAACTATTTCTGAGGACTACTAGATTTTACAGAGATTCTGAAGACAGTAGCTAAGTCTGTCAGTTATATCATGCTATCTTAATGTTGTTTTTCTTGTGTTGAATTTCCTTTTCATATGTATATATCGTTATATTATATGTGAAAGCATTTTTTAATGGATTCTGAACAAATGACATAGTGTTGAAGTGTGAATGATTCATGATCATATGGAATAGTAAATGAGTTTCTTCATGATTTCTTTTCAGATTGATTGTGAAATCCTGATATGAAGTACTAAATGTGTGAGTTGACTTTGTTTCATTTCTACGTTAGTACTTGAGTATACTTGTCATGTTTCAATATTGTGTTAAATCTATTTTGATTACAAGTTTTTTTTTCATGTCTAAATTAATTTATGATATGATGTTGTTTTATTGTAAGTTGATTTAGATCTATATTTGCTGATAGTAGGCTTTCCTAACATTGCAGGATTGTAGACCATTTTTATAACAAAACTTGTTATCAGAGTATTAATTCAAGCTCCAAGTTTGGGATAGTTAACTTGCATTTAGGTCATTATAGGATAGGGAGCTACTATTTTTCTGTACGTAGCTTAGGTTAGTTTTTTAGCATTAGCTAGTCATTAGGTTGAATTCCTTTGATTTATCAGAGGATTCTGTTTAGTACAACTTATCACTTTCACCTAAAGAGATTCTCGAGTTTGAGAGCACATTTTACAGGTAGTAGGGCCTTGATCCCGTGAGAGATAGTTATCCCAAACATACACAATATTGCAGTAAGTTGAGTATATGGGATGTCTTTCCGTAAGTTGGCCTAGGTCAGTTTTTTCGGCCAACAAATGGCGCTAGAAGGAGGGCTGAGGTAAAACAAATGATTTTATTTATTTTTTAATTATTTAAATAATCATTTAGCCTCTAGCTGTTGTATTTCAGTTTTATAATTTTATTCTTTTAGTGGTCACATGTGTGCTTAAGGGCTGGTTAGATGACAAGCTAACCATTTGAAGAGTGAATTAATATTGATTGTTTATCTTTCATGGCTCATGCCAAAATTCCTATTTGGGAATTAATTTTTAGTTTTACATTAATTGATATTCCCAATGAGATAGTTAACATCTTGTCGAAACTTGAATTTGATGGTGAAGGCGATATATCTGCAAGGAAACACCTCAAGAAGTTTTTATCTACATGTAATAAACATAAGATTATTGATCTTAGTGCTACTTGCAGGTTATTTGCTCTTACCCTCAAAGGACGAATCAAATGTTGGTTGGAAACATTTCCACCTATTTTTTTTTACATGGTTTCAATTTGCACATGAATTTTTGGATACTTTTAAGGATTATGATTCTAATAAAATATGTAGTGAATTGTAGGCTCTTCGAAGGAAGAAAGGTGAATCTTTAGAAGAATTTTTACTAAGGCTTTCTCATATCCTTTGCAAATTTCATATTACTGATTTACCTTTTGAATCTGATCTTTTAAATATTGTTTTCAACTCTCAAGTTCCTCTTATTCAACAAAGTCAAGATATTTGTCAAAAGTATGCTTCAACAAATCATTTACCAAGCCTTCTAGAAACTTCTCCCTCTTTCATTGATTCATATACTTCCATAAGTTCTACCCAGCCCCAAGGTGACAAGATCGAAGTAGAAGAAGTACCAAATCTTTCCAATGATTATTCTCTTCTCAAAGGAGAAAGGCATACTTCTTTTATCCAAAATATTGAACCTATATATATTAAGGAATCAAATGGAAAAGAACTTATTCATGATGAATTTATTTGTATAGATAGAGAAGTTGATTATGTTGATGAACGACAATATTCAGATTCTTTTGTTACAAAAATGGATCAAGTTGAATGAATTATAAATCAAACTATATGTTCACCATTTTCTGATTTTTGTACTAATTCTTCTTTCGATTCAATTATTGAAGAACACAAATATGTTAATGATAATTTTATGTGTTGTAGAAATTCAATAGAAAAAGTCGAAGAAGATGACATGAATCTTATTTTCTCAAATAAATGTTGTTCATGAAAAGAGATTAATCCTTTTCAAGCAAAGATTGATAAAAGTTTTGATTTACATGAAGGATTATCAATTAATCTTGATCTCAAATCAATTTCATATGGAATCCTTAAAGGTAAATCACCAAATTATATTGAAAATAATCAGGTAATAAAAGATAAATCTTTTGAAAATATTAATGATCTTTCTAAATTGAGAGACTCTTTTAATTTCCTCACTTCTAAATTTTATTTTCTATTTATCCTGATTTATTTTCTGATTTTGATATGCATAAGATTCCATCTGAATTACCTAATTATGTGACTTTGAAATCACATTTTTATGAAATATCTAACATTGATTATTCACTTATTAAGCATAAGTTTGAGGGATTGGAACATATTTCATTATTAAATCATCATTTGATACAATATTTTAAAGAGAAAGAAGGTTTATTGCAATATGGTTACAGTCAACTGATATTTTATGAGAATAAAACACAATTTTTTGTTGAAATTAAAAAGTTTGTTCTCGTCAGAATTACTTATATGAGACATATAATTTGATTGGTGATAATAAAATATTTTCTGAAGAGTTTCCTATAGCTTGTGATCACCAAAGACTTACATCTCTTTTAATTGATTCATCTTTAGTTGCAGATCTTCTTAACAAGATTACTTATTTTTATATTAGGTCATCACCAATTCACTCACCTATTACATCGTCATATGATCCTAATTTGTATCTGAAACCAGTTCTTCCAATTGTTAATGTGACTAATGCTAGTTATTTGATTCTTCAAATTGATTCACCTAAGATATATTTGCCACCTATGAATTTCATGTTGGTAGATCATACTTTGCATTCTAAGTTTTATGACAAGATTGCAGAGTGGCTTGAAAATTCTTATCTCGAAAGGTTTCCAAAACCTGGTAAATTTGTCTTATCATTATATGTTTCAAAGGGTAAGGATGATAAACTTGTTTTTAGTTTTCTCTTGTTGACATATCATTTCTGGTTACTATTAGGAAAACATGTCATTCTTACTGGATTAGAGACGCTTCAATGGATTCATTGGCTATTTCATTTTACTTGATTTTCATTACAATTGTATTCTTTTGTACATAGTTAGGCTTAGGTTTAGATTAATTTCTCTTCATTTTTACCCTTTCTTGTTTTGTTTTGAATAAATCCAGTTATCAAGATGAAGCTAATTTCAAGAGGTGACACTTATTGATACATTCAGGGATGTTTTCTTTACCTTTGACTCTCTTGCTTATAATTATATTTATTTAAAATTTTCTTGTTAAGTCATATATCTTTTACTTTTTCGACTTAATTGGGAAAATGTTTTATACATTCTTATGATCATAAGAAATAACTTCTAAGAAAAGGAAGAATGTTGTGCAAATCAATACCAAAATCTTTCGGTTGTAACTGCATTTGTAATTAAGACTTAGTTTAAATTTGTCTATTTTTGGTCTGTTTTCTTTTGCTTATCAATAAGAGCGGCCTAACTTATTAAAATATCTTGCTTATTTTTAACAAATCCTTATGTCGCAAATAATAAAGAGACATATTTTTCATCTTGTAGAAATTAATTCTCTCTTTTCATTTGTGATATAACTATTTCATGTTTCTCCACTTAAGATGTTAATCTATTCAGGGTTTAGTTTTTATTTTTACATTTGCATACATCCATTTTAGATTTCTTACCTTGATTGGTTTTATTTTTCAAGTTGATAAGATTTTCTTTTGAATGGTTTGTTTGTTTTCCAAAAAGGGGTAAACTAATTTTAGCGTATGGTGATCAAAACCATGTATTTCTGTCAAGTATTTGATCGAAATCATTTTCTGTAAAAGGGACATCATTATAAAGACACTCTTATTTTGTCAAGATTCTAACCATAGCGAGATTAGTCTTGGATTTGAAAAAATTATTATGGATCATATTGATGGATTAATTGAGTTACTCGTCTATTATCTAGGATCTTGATCTTTCAAAATGATGCTGTGATGTAGATGAGTTTCTTTTCAAAGGAATCATTTTCCCTAAATTGAAGTAAGTCAGGAATTGTAAGTTATCATTTAGACTTTTTACGCCATCCTTTGCTCTTTAGTGGGCCATTTGGACCTTCTTCCCCATCCACTAAGTAATCTCTCTTGAGATTAACAATAACCTTAATATTATTCATTGTACATACCATTAATAAAATATAAGGGATCAACTGAAGAATCGGAGGTCTCATCATGAGCCGACCCGTCATGATCATAGGTGCTGTTGAAGTGACATTACCGCATCTAGTTACCAAGCCAGGGTGATCGCTCTCAATCATTGATTAGGAGAAAGGAGGTCTCATCATGAGCCGACCTTTTCATTTCTCAACAGTTCTTGTGAATGATGCTACCGGAATCTGGTTACCAAGCCAAGCTAGTAGTATTTAGTTAATATCTTTATTTATTATTTGTCAGAAAGGATTTATCTATATCTAGTGGATGGGATACAAGCATCTAAGTGAGGTTAAAAGTTTTATCCTATGGTATTGAGGTCCTACCTACATACTATGTGTTCTTTGAATTATTTTGGTGAGAAAAAACAAATTCCTTTGAAAATTTTCGTTCTACATTTGTAGAATAATCATTCATCTTTATAAGATTTTGGATAATGGTAGGGATAGTTTGATTGATTTTGAAAGTTTTGGTTCAATCTCTACATATATAATCCAATGGCAGGATTAAGTTATGTGATTGGGAAATTGACATTTGAAGAGGCCTTTATCATTATTTATCTTATATTATTTAAGATTTAGAATTATTTTGCAGAGATAACTGGTTCGGTCCTAGCATGTCACCAATTGTTGGCAAGCAACACCCTTCGGAGAATTTTGAACACCAATAATTTCAAATAGGTAACCTTTGATCGACATTTGATATTCTCACCTAGATCAACACTCATCATGGATACTCTAGGAGCAGCCTAAGAATCTTTGATTCTAAAGGCACTCCTGATAGAAGTTTAATTGATTCATTGATTCACAAGGATTAACATTAGGATTTGATTCTCATGATCTTAAACCCTCATTTCTTTTAATCATATTGCAAACTATAATTACACAAGTTAGTAGCTCATATTTGCATTTCCACTTATCACTCATGCATGTTTAAAATCAAATGAATTTATGATTATTAATTCAAACAAGCTAATACATGGTGTGATAACTGTTATTGTTTAGTTCATATAAGAGACCTAATAAAGCTTTATAACTTCTGAATTATTTATCTTATCTTGTTTGTCATAAGGTTTTAAAGTGTATTTAATATAATTTTCATATGCCACACATCACTATACACTTATCCTTATTTCGTAATTTGTATTTCTGAAATGAGTTAGTGTTAAAGCTTACCATGAGGGTCTAAGATGACTTTTAGAGTTTTTGACATTGGTCTGGTTACATTATATATTATTTCGCAATCACTTATCTTTATAATTACCTTGATCCCAAGTTATTGATTATATCCTTAGGCGATTACATTATTATGATTTTATTTGATCATGTGTTAAAAACGATGAGCTAGTCTACATCATCACGACATTATGAAATAGCAATCAACGCTGAAGTAATGGTGAAGCTAAGGTTTTTGTACTTGTGTCACTTGAAGGTTGCCATCTGTTAATCCTCCATCATGCAAACATCACTCTTAATAACTCGCTTGCTTGACTTCACTGCAGTTCATCATTTTTTTGTGTCCAGGTTTGAGCTTATTGGTGATGAGTATCTGCATGTTGCTCCTGAGTGTCGAGAGGTCGGGGACATTCAATTAAGGTTGATTGAAGAATTTATTTCTGAATCCATTGGTTTATCATCAAACAAAAAAAGGCAGGCAGCTACAGAGCCGTCAAAGACCACAAAAAAACTGGATCGCACACCTGGCAAGAGAGGCAAATTTCAGGGTCTATTTGTGAACAAACCGTTTTTAATCTGGAAAACCTGTTGAAAACCCACTTCACAAATGGGCCAAGTTACCCTTACTCATGGGCCATTTTCAAAAATAGTGCAGATTTTTTTTTAAAGGAGCTGTTGATGTAAAGCTAGATGCTATCCTACATTTGGGATCTTTCTGAGTATGCATTCGCATTAAAAAGAGATCGATTCATCAACCAGAATGGAAAGCAGACTACTGGATTCTCGTCATTATTCTTGATATGATTTTTTGCAGAAAACTACGTGCAAATAAATAAGAAATAACAAAATCTCAGATCTGGGTTTTGTGCAAAACGGGCTCTTTTATTAGATGCTTGGGAAATCTCCTGAAAAACATGAACCATTTGAGAGATTTGGCAGGTTCTTTGAACACGTTTTCTTCAGTTGTGCCCAGCATGGAATTGGTTCACTTCTAAGCTTTATGTTGGTTTGTATTCAAGTATTTAAACAATAGCAGAGATTGCTTTGGGGGAGGAGGAGCGCCCATCAGAACTAGGGAAGCTTTCTTTCTTTAATGTTCTGTAATTTTTTTTTATGTTCAACGGTTCTTGTAAACCAAATAACAGGAAACGCTGTTGCCAGTGGTGTTTGGAATCCTAGAACTTGTGAAGAACAAATATATTGCAGTACTTAAAATTATTCTGTTTGCTTGTGTTCCTTTAGAACTATTTCTGAGGACTACCAGATTTTACAAATATTCTGAAGACATTAGCTAAGTCTGTCAGTTATATCATGCTGTCTTAATGTTGTTTTTCCTATGTTGAATTTCTTTTTCATATATATATATATATCGTTATATTATATGTGAAATCATTTTTTTAATGGATTCTGAACAAATGACATAGTGCTGAAGTGTGAATGATTCATGATCATATGGAATAGTAAATGCGTTTCTTCATGATTTTTTTTAGATTGATTATGAAATCCTGATATGAAGTACTAAATGTGTGAGTTGACTTTGTTTCATTTGTACGTTAGTACTTGAGTATACTTGTCATGTTTCCATACTGTGTTAAATCTATTTTTATTAAAAGTTTTTTTTTCATGTCTAAATTAATTTATGATATGATGTTGTTTTAATGTAAGTTGATTTAGATCTACATCTGTTGCTAGAAGGATTTCCTAAAATTCCAAGATTCTAGATAGATTTTATAACAAAACTTGTTATCAGAGTATTAATTCAAGCTCCCAGTTTGGGATAGTTAACTTGCATTTAGGTCATTACAGGATTAGGAGCTACTAATTTTCTGTACGTAGCTTAGGTTAGTTTTTCAGCATCAGCTAGTCATTAGGTTGAATTCCTTTGATTTATCAGAGGATTCTGTTTAGTGCAACTTATCACATTCACCTAAAGAGACTCTCGAGTTTGAGAGCACATTTTACAGGTAGTAGGGCATTGATCCTGTGAGAGATAGTTATCCCAAACATACACAAGACTGCAGTAAGTTGAGTGTATGGGTTGTCTTTTCATAAGTTGGCCTAGGTTAGTTTTTCTAGCCAATAGGTTGTTAAATTCATTTGTAAGGTACATGACCCAAAGAATACAACTATTATTTTGAGCCTCAATGTTAGTTTGTATCCCCCAGAAAATGATGCATGCTTACCTTTTATCAATTTACGGCCAGATGGTTGTTGCAGAGTATGACTGATCTCTCTAGTTCTGGATATGGTTGATAAAGAAATCTGGGCTCAATCCACACTCAATCAATTGTAAATATAGAAAATGTGCCTGTAACACCCTGGTTTTGACCTCGATGCATTAAATATACATGATACATATGTTGTAAATAATCATGGTGAGGAGCTAAATGCAAAGGCCCCACCATCGATTTGGTTATGTTATGTTTCGGATTGGAATTGTCACCGATGGTATATCGGGACATATGACATGTATAAAATTGTGGCATCATGTAAATGTGAATTTTAATTAAATGAACCCAACCAACAATGTTCACTGCAACCATATTGAGAAGGGGCATGATTTCTTAAGGTTAAGGGTGGGGATGTTAAACCTGGATCCTGTGGGAAAAGCCATGTGTCACCACCCTGTTCGATTGCTCACCTTTCCTTATCTCATCCAACCACCACCTTAGTTTTTCTGTTGTTAGTTGGGGCATCTAATTTCTAGTAGGAAAACCACTACGCCCACGCCTGCACTCTCTCCACGATGCACATTTTGGGTTGCGAATGGTCTTCCCACTACCCCGATCATGAGCTATTCATTTTTCCCATGTAGAGCGAAGTTAAAAGGGATTACAATCCTTGTGTGGGGGTTCATTCTCCTCTTCCTCACCAACTATTAATCTACGGATATATACTTCCTCCTGCTCCTACATAGAGTCTACAGTTTTTACTCCACCATTGTTTTCCCAACATTGCTATTGTTTTTGGACTGTGCGATGTTCTGTTGCTTCATCGTGAGTCATTAGTGTGGTTTTCTCCTGTTCTTTTCCACCTTTGTTCGATGCGTTTTCCCTTGTGAATTGGCTACGGTAGGCAGTTGTGGGATCATATTTTCCACAATAGGGTCAAGAACAATCCAGGGAGTTGCTTTTTCCTTGTTAAAGGTTAATAGTTGGTTTGCTGCATGCACGCAGTGGTTTTTTCCTCGAACTGCATTGGAGTGGTGAATGAGGGCCTGTTGTGCTTGATAAACTTGGTGGGTTAGGAACCACACAAACAGAGCTAGTGTGCTATATTTCTTCTCCACAACCCCTGAATAGCACTAGAAGGGAGATCAGGGTCTGAGGGACTGTGTTGCAGAGAAGGATTGATTTCCTTATGTTGGGTGTGTGTGTGGGTGTTTTATAAGCCAAGATATTTTTTGTGTCGGTGTCTGTAACTCTTAAATGGGCTCACCAGCTTAGAATTTAGCCTTTCTCCAGCTCCTGGATGGCCTAATAAACCCAACTTGTTTTTCTTGGCTAATCAGTTGTTCGCGTGATAAACCCAACTATGTTGGCCTGGCCGAACTGTGTACCCTTGTGGTGTTTTTATCCTTGGCTATGTGTAAGCCTACTAGTTCCTTATTCCTTGGAGAATCATGCCCATCTTAGGGGTGGTAGCGCTGCTAAGAGATTAAGGAGCACCCGAGCCTATGGTTGGGTAGAACATTGCAGCGACGTAGCTAATTGCGTAACAATTTCTTTATAATATAAGTATTCTTTCCTAACTTGTGTTTTCAACCATATTTACCATTGATGAATGATGATGTACATGTTAAATGTTGATTGATATGTTTTGTTTCCATTGTGAATATGAATGGATATGATTCATAATATGTTTTATGTTTTTAAGTATCATGCTTCAACATTATATGCATGTATGTTCATGTTCATGGGGCTAGATTTCTAGTTCATTTGGTGTGTGGTAGTGTCCTCTTTTCCAGTTAGAGGGTTGGGAACGTTACAGTATGGTATCAGAGCTATGGTTGCAACATGGGCCTGAATGGGCCTTGAAGATGTAGTGACAGAGCTTATGTTGTAGCAATTGGGCCTCAGAGGGCCATGAAAATATCAATTAATAGAGGCAGGTTGCTCACTGCCTAGAAGAAACTAGGAGAAATGGGTGATGACAAGAAAATTCACTCACAAAAATTTTCTAACTGCCAAAATTGTTGACTTGTCAAAAAAATTAGTGCGAAGTTCTTCCAACGCAGCAGAAGAATTAGTCTGAAGACCACCTGATGCCAACCATCGATGATCGATGCCACTTGTTAGAATAATCAACCCATAGTTTACCCACTTAGACATTAATTTAATTATTTTTGTCTTATTTTCCTAGTTCATGTGTCCCACCTTGTGCAAGTTGTCATTTGCCTATCCATAATGGTCAAAATTGCCTTATTTGACTCATGTAGCACATGGGAGAGCTAAAGGAATCAATTCTAATTTATTCCTAGCCTCCTAGGTGCCCTTCTACTTTTTCTTCTTTATTCCCTTCCTTTTCAGTGTTTTAAGGCAAAAGGAAAAGCTAGACTAGGTGAGGTTGACTAGTTTTTTGTCCTACACATCCTCCTCTCTTTTCTCCATGCAAAAGCATGTATGAGCTACCATTCCACCACTATTTATCTTGCCTAAGCCTTTTTTCCAATTCGTGAGCTCCATGACAGATTTGGGATCAGCTTTTTACACCTATGGGGGATTTGCTTATATTTAGTAAGCCTTCTTTATGCTAGATTTGATTTGATCATGCAGTCAAATCCTTGATGTATTCTATTTATTCAGTAGCCTATTTTATTAAAGGGTTGGCTATTGTACACTTACATAATACAATTTAGTGTTACAACTCCATTTTCAGTCTCTTTTGTGAGTGATTTTGCATGATCAATTGTTAATTGTTGTGAGTAAAATTAATCTATCACTGGGTCTTAATTTCCACATGGTATTAGATCCATTGTAATTTGTTTCTCTCCTTCAAAAATTGTTTTGCAGGTTTGACATTAGTGACTGGGAGCCTTCTACTGACAGCTGGGACAAATTTTCTAAGCTATGGATCAATCACAGAAAACTATCTTGACTGCCTTCAATTTCTTTGAATGGAAAGCAGAGATGGAGATACTGTTGAGAGCGAAAGGCCTCTACAAGGTGACTATGGCAACAGAAGCAGATCCCAATGCAGCTACAGAGAAGATAAAATGGCACAACAGGAGGGATGAGGCTTATGGCCTCCTGTGCCTGAGTATTTCCAGAGACCTCCTTTTCCATCTTGATGGATTGACATAACCGAATGAAGTATGGGAGAAGCTTGCTGATATTTTTGGAAAGACAGATGAGATGAGGGGACATCAAATCGAAAATGAGCTGATTTCTCTGAGTCCAAATAGCTTTGAATCCCTGCAGCTATATTTCTCTAAGTTCAAAGCACTAGTTTTGCAGCTGAAACAGTGTGGTATTGAAAAGAAAGTTGATCAACTCATACTGGCCATCCTATCGAAGCTAGGCCCTAACTATTCAGTGTTTGTTTCGACCTTCTATGCCACAAAACTGACAGCTCGAGCCTGGAAGATGCTTAGCCTTGCAGATTTCATGGAATCTCTCACACAAGAACAGGACAAGCTGGTGATGATGGGAACCATCAAAACATCCAAAGATCAATATTTGATTGCTGGAGATTCGAAGGTGGATTCAAAAATAAAAAGGAAAGCTAAAAATCCACCCGAGCAAAAGAGAGACAAGAAACAGTCTCCGGAGGATCTACAAGGTCCCAAGAAGAATAACCAGAAGAAGAAAAGCAAAGGTGAAATGAACAAGTGTGCATACTACAATAAGGGAAATCACTCTGAAAGCTCTTGTATGAAAAAGAAGATTGATATGCTGACCCAAATCCTGGAGAAGAATGGCATCTCCCTTCTAGAAATCTCAAAGAAGAGAGAAGGAGGATCAAGTTCAGATGACAGAGAGAGAGTTCATGCATTGGTTGCTGGCACATCAAGCTCACCCAGTTTTATCATTGATTCTGGAGCTTGAAGACACATGGTTTCGACTAAGGAGGCCTTCTCCTCCCTCGACAAGTCGAAAGGACCATCTATAGTACTGGGAGATGAATCTCTCACTAAAAGTATGGGCAAAGGAAGGATAGATCTTGATCATGGTCAGTTCAACAATGTGTTGTATGTCCCTGGTCTCGCCTCCAACCTCGTGTCAGTGTACCAGATGACCCACACTGGGTCTCCTAAGAAGGTCATATTCTCCCCCGATGAAGTTGAGATCACAGAGATCTCAAGTGGTAGAGTCATTGCAAAAGGAGTTGCAAATCATGCTCAAAAGGTATACATGTTCTCACACTTCCTACCTTACTCAAACCCCTCTGCTATTCTGATTCATGCTAATGAAGCAAGCAAGATTTGGCATGAAATATTTGGCCACCTAAACTACAAATATCTTTCTGATCTTAGTGAAAAGGAGATGGTCATAGGGTTTCCCAAGATAAAATTTTCCAAAGGAGTCTACCAATGTTATATCCTAGGAAAACACCCAGAGCACAAATTTGAGAGAGCTAGTCATGAGAGAAACTTTGCACCCCTCGAGCTGATCCAAAGTGATGTTGCTGGCCCCTTCCCTCATATGTCCATCAGTCAGGCCAAATATGCATTGAGTTTTATTGATGACTTTTCCAGGTATTGCTGGGTTCACTTCCTGAAACACAAGTCTGAAGTTTTTGGCCTATTCAAAGTCTTTAAGGCTTTGGTTGAAAACCAATATGGAAGGAAACTCAAGGCCCTCAGATCTGAAAATGGTGGTGAGTATGTCAAGTCTGATTTTATTAATTATTGTGCAGATCCAAGTATTCAGATACAGCATTCTATCCCTTACACACCATAGCAAAATGGTGTTGCTGATAGGAAGAACAAATCACTGAAGGAGATGGCAACATGCATGATGGAGGCCAAAACTTTGCCACCAAAGTACTGGGCCGAAGCTATCAACAGTGCATCCTATATCCAGAATAGGGTGCCTCACAAACAGCTTGATGGCATAACTCCCTTCGAAGCATGGAGTGGGCACAAGCAAGATGTGACCCATTTCAGGATTTTTGGCTCAAAGGCTTTGGTTAGAATCCCAACAGAGAAGAGGAAGGCTTTGCAGCCCCAAATCCAAGAGTCTATTTTTGTTGGATACTTTGAAGATTCAAAAGGGTACAATTTGATAAATTTGAGCACAAACAAAGCCTTCATTTAAAGGTGTGTTCAGTTTGAAGAAGAACCCCTTGCAGCAGTGGAAGTTGGTGAAGCCTCTTCACCACCTGAACCTCAAGAAGTAAGTAAAGAGTTTGTTGAACATGATGATTCTGATTTTTCTAATGGATATGTG
Organism: Pseudotsuga menziesii; assembly: GCA_001517045.1. Classification (NCBI taxonomy): domain Eukaryota; kingdom Viridiplantae; phylum Streptophyta; class Pinopsida; order Pinales; family Pinaceae; genus Pseudotsuga; species Pseudotsuga menziesii. The sequence goes on from LPNX010483082.1 coordinate 129,086, forward strand.
TTTATTGTAGACCCTAACATCCCTACAAGGCCAAAATGGGAAGCCAAGACACTACATGCAGCAGGAGAGCTAGCTGGGGATCCCAATGACCCAAGGAGGACTAGATCTCAATTTGAGAGTGGTCTATGCATGAAGGATCCTATGTTTGCTGAAAAATTCTATTTGATGGTGGATTCTGATCTTCAAACATATGAAGAAGCATCAGGAGATCCAAGATGGCAAACAGCCATGAAGGAGGAGTTCAACTCACTCCAGAAGAGCAACACATGGGAGCTAGTGGATCTTCCTCCAGGAAGAAAGTTAGTCCAGTGTAAGTGGGTATATAAGACCAAATTTTATGCTGATGGTTCACCAATGAAGTACAAGGCCAGATTGGTAGCCAAGGGCTACTCACAGGTTCATGGCATAGATTACAATGAGACCTTTGCCCCTGTGGCAAAGATGGATTCCATCAGGCTAGCTCTAGCCATTGCAGCCTCAAGGAAATGGGAGGTACATCACATGGATGTAAAATGTGCCTTCTTGAATGGATATATCATTGAGGAGATATATATGCAGTAGCCTCAAGGTTTTTCTACTAACCCTTCTCTTGTGTGCAGGTTGAGAAAGTCATTGTATGGGCTAAAGCAAGCCCCCAGGGATTGGTATGCCAAGATCGATAGCTTCTTGCTATCACTGAATTTTGTTCGGTGCAAATCAGATCCAAATGTATATTTGAATTTAGTTAATGGTTCATTAATGATCATTGTGTTATATGTTGATGATCTCCTCATTACAGGAATCTCAAAGGCTGAGATTGCTTCCTTAAAAGGAGCTATGAACCAAGCCTTGTCCATGACAGATTTGGGGCTCTTAAGTCAATTTTTGGGGCTTGAGATCTCTCAAATCAAAGATGGAATCAAGGTGCACCAGTGCAAATATGCTTGGACTTGCTGAAAAAATTCAAAATGAAGGATTGCAAAGCAAGCAAAACTCCTTTCCTTTCAGGAGTGAAGCTGGAAGAAGCTGATTCTTCACCTATGGTAAACAATACACTGTATAGGAAGTTGATTGGATGTTTGTTGTATCTAACACATCCTAGAACTGATATTTGTTATGCAGTAAGTGTGTCTTCTAGATACATGGATCAACCTCATGAGATCCATTGGAAAGTATCCAAAAGGATCATTAACTTTGTTCAGGGAACAAGGACACATGGGATCTTCTATAAAGCAAAATCTAATCTTGATTTGATTGGATTTACTGACAGTGATTGGGAAGGTGATAGCACAGACAGAAAGTCCACATCAAAATATGTGTTCATGCTTGCAGAAGGGCCAATCAGTTGGTCAAGCAAGAAACAGAGTGCCATTGCACTCTCATCTACAGAAGCAGAGTACAGAGGAGTTGTTAATGCAGCAACTCAATGTTTATGGTTGCAGGGTTTACTTGGAGAGTGTGGATTCGAACTAGAGTACTCAAATACCATCTAATATGATAACCAGAGTACCATTCGAATATGCAAGGATCCAGTTCAGAAGCAAAGAGCCAGACACATTGATATCCATATGCACTACATCAGAGAACTTGTGCATGGCGGCACCATTCACCTACTCTTCTGTTCATCTTCAGAACAAGTCGCTGATATCTTCACCAAAGAATTTTGTGAGAAGACCTTCAGCAATATAAAATCACTGCTGTGGATTTCTGATCATGCTGTGAAGCATGAGTGAAGACAAGATTCCAAAATTTTGTTTTACAGTCCATGTTTAAGGGAGGATTTTCCCAAATTGGTTTTGCCTCTTTCCTTGTTTAAATGGACATGCAGTATGTAAAAGGGTGACTAAGCCTTGTTTCTAGGCCCTATATTTTTGATATATTACTCATAATTCATGCTTAAGGGGGGGTGTTAGAATAATCCACCCATAGTTTACCCACTTAGACATTAATTTAATTATTTTTGTCTTATTTGCCTAGTTCATGTGTCCCACCTTGTGCAAGTTGTCATTTGCCTATCCATAATGGTAAAACTTACCTTATTTGACTCATGTAGTGCATGAGAGAGCTAAAGGAATCAATTCTGCTTTATTCCTGGCCTCCTAGGCACCCTTCTGCTTTTTCAGTGTTTTAAGGCAAAAGGAAGAGCTAGACTAGGTGAGGTTGACTAGTTTTTTGTCCTACACATGCTCCTCTCTTTTCTCCATGAAAAAGCATGTATGAGTTGCCATTCCACCACTCTTTAGCTTTCCTAATCCTTTTTTCCAATTCGTGAGCTCCATGACAGATTTGGGATCAGCTTTTTACAGATATGGGGGATTTGCTTATATTTAGTAAGCCTGCTTTATGCTAGATTTGATTTTCTCCTCATGCAATCGAATCCTTGATGTATTCTATTTATTCAGCAGCCTATTTTATTACAGGGTTGGATATTGTACACTTACATAATACAGTTTAGTGTTACAGCTCCATTTTCAATCTCTTTTGTGAGTGATTTTGCATGATCAATTGTTAATTGTTGTGAGTAAAATTAGTCTATCACTGGGTCTTAATTTCCACACCACTTAGTTGAAGGAATCACCGATGACACGTTAGTAGAGGATAGTATATTGATTGACGACGGAGAGGAATTTGGAATTTTTTTATGAAGTAGCGAAATCATTGGCGATCGACGATGATTAGTTGATTACATTGTCGATGCTTAGAATATTACGTTGCCGATGTGGTGAAGGTTTTATGAATACATCGGAATATATTGGATGATTATGTGCCACCATTGTGGATTTCTAGGCAACTATGCTTCCGATGGGTAGAGCCTCCAACCGTCGATGCCACAGAAGATAGTTGATCCGACGGCTAACATAGTGGAAGACAGAAGAGGAAAGTTTCGAAGATTTTCTAAGGCATGAGATCATTGGCCATTGGAAAATTTTAGTGTTTGGGATCACTGATTACTAGAGGATGGGATCACCAACATGGAAGGAAGAAGAAAATTTTTGAAATTTTTTTTAGTGTCGAAAACCATTGGCAATCGGTGAAGATAGATGATCGTAACGTTGATCAATGGAGATTAGTTATTCGAGAGTCCGTTGTGGCTGGTGAGTGAAATATCCTACCGATGCATTAGCCTTTCCACTCATCGATTATTGACCGAAATATTTCACCTCCTACGAACAACAAGGTATTTCGCTGGTCTGAATGGTTCAGATCTGGAACAAATAGATCACATAGGCCGATAACTCTACCTAGACGCTATATATATCTAGAATACAAGGCTTTGATAGTTCACCTGTGTACCTACAAAAGAGTTCAACATGAAACAAATCAAAGCTACCAGAATATGATCTACTAATATATGCTAGTGACTAAGGAATCTAGCAATATATATCTGAAATCAAACATCAACAATATATATGGGACAGAAAATCAACCTGCATTATAAATATGAAGAAGTTTACAAACAAGCCTTAGTGTTGACATGCATCTCCATGAAACCAGCTCTTCATCCCCAAAAGATACGACTCTAGCTCTCTCTGCTCTCTCCAAATGATCTTGGGCCAAGAATCAATCCAACAACATTACAAAACCTTCCATGTTCTCTCCTCAACCATGGCTATGAGATCATATTTATAGGGCTTTAATGGATAGAGATGGTCAAGAAATTAGTGTGTGAGGTGGCCTCTAAGATCCTAGGATGAGGGATCTCGAGCTCAACCAACCCACAACAGTAGGGATAATGGATATCTCAAGGCTTATCATATAAAAGCCTCGAGAAGCTTCTCTTTTTCCTCTTTTACCTAGGGTACCGCACTTCTCCTTCTATGATAGAGTGGTTCTGGTATTAAATGCCTATGCACCAAGGGAAATGGGCAGTGGCACCGCTTGTGGACAACTGATGAAAGGAGGTGCGAGTAGGGGTCCTGCTCCTAGACAAAGGGGTATGCACAGTGCTGGGAATTTGTATGACAGACTGATAAAAACCATTTAGTCTTCACTTTAGAAGCTGGGATTCAGGGCAAGTAGGTATTTCAAAGGTCTTATCACATGATGATGACAGGATTTTGGTATAACATAATTCCCCCAAAAGCATGAGTCTTAGAGTGATACGATAAACAAGATCTTTGAGAACAAGTCATTGCTAGGAGACGAAAATGTTTGCTCGATCGGAGCATACAGTCAAGTAGGCATCTGTAGTACATCATTATGTTGACTCATAGACACAAGTAACCAAACTCATAGCTGCAGAACAATACAAGGTAGATCCATGAGTGGAATAAACAAGCATGGCTAATAGAATACAGCGTAGATCCATGTGATAAAGGACTCAGACTTGGACATAGCTACCAGACATACATCATAGATCTATGTTATACATATGCAAATTTGAGCATAGCCACGACCATAAAAATGTGGATCAATGCTAGATATACAAAAATCCATTGCAACCCAGGGAAAAAACAATGAGCGCTTTTAAAAAAATGCCTAGGGTCTTCGTCTCATCTTCCACAAAGTACAATTCTATCCATGTGATTACAATGATCTAAAGACGAACATGGTAGAAACCACTTGATTACTGACCAATGATGTGAACTATTAACAAGTGTGAGGGAGATCACCATTAATGTCAATGATTCCCAAGGTATTGTTACAGAGAGAAATTCCTATCGCTTGGGGTACCACAACAGACAGCTTGACTCCAGAAATCAATCCTTTCCAATGTGCAATAGAAATTAAATGTCTAACACTAAAGGATCAAACCTCATACCTTATTCCGGACGGTTGAAGTAGATCCCCGTTGAGCTTTCCAATCTTCAGCTTGAATTGATTGATTACTTCCTCAACAACAAGTAAACAATACAAGAATTCTATATATCATGGTTTTAGATCTATTCTAGCATATATAATCAATAATGTACAAGCATTTGACATAATCCCATGGATAAAATATTCATTCAAACACACATTATTGGACAAGAAAATATATTTCTATTAATATAAATCAGAGATTACAAGATACAACCTCTGACGACATGTCTATGAACCGGAGAAACTGAATACCCCACTTGGGCCTCCACCACCTAAATACTCCATCTCTGGATAGCAAGCTCACAAGCAAAAGGCAAGCTTGGGAAGAACACACTAGTGCTCCAAGGGACAAAGGGATGCAGACTCAAGCATAAGTTCCGGCAGCAATGGACTATAGTTTCTTTGCTCTCAATTCTCTCTTCTTGCCTTCAATGTACCAAGGGATTCCTTATATATCTTTTAGAAGGGGTAATGAAAGGTCGAATCTGAGCGATACCAATGCATAGGGAAGGCCAGGAGTCTAATCAGTCAGATCCATATCAAGGAAAACTCCAAAAGGATTTGGATTATGCACACATCCCGATGTACATGCTTTTAGTGGTCAAACCCACGTATATACGTGCTTATAGGTTTAAAAGTCGTGTGTATCATTTTTCATATGATTTTAGGGATGATCAAGGAAACATCAAAGGAAAAAAAATGGTCCATGGGGTCTAAGGAGTCTGCAACGGGACAGGGGAAGGCCACACAAAGTGTGATTCACATGGAGTGGTCAAATCAGCTATAACAGATGCCCCCTAATGTGTGAGGTCATAGGGTTCATACGATCATCGAAATACATTATAAGTCCATCCCAGAAGTGGAGTAATGAAGGATCACAAATGGAAGACCAGCCACACAATCAACATAGTACAATAATACAACTCTACATATAACTGCAAATACATATAGCAATCCCTGATACATAAGAGTACAATGACCATGAATAGGAATGCTACATGATATCACATATGTGGTCATAGCCATGTACAATATAAATAGATCAGACTCTCCATGATGAAGATATACATAAGACCATGATCTCCATAATGGCCTAAGATATAATAGATCAAGATCTCCATAGTGGCTGGAAATATCTGACATATACTGGAATCAAGTCACGAAAGCTAAAATCTCATGAACACTGGCATGATCAAGGAGGTAACATATAAGATATGCCACCAATATGGAAAGTATTCTACACAAGCCGCTACGAGTACATGTCATACTATGTGAATAAAGGTGTCAAGGTCGAACATAGTAGTCCATCGTCTGATTACCGTTGATTAATATATACCGTTAACAGACGCGAGATCACCCACCGATAATGAAAATGGGAATCAAGGTACTAGAGTGCAAACAAACAAGTGTGAATAAATGTGTTGGGGTCGAACACTTGAGAGGATCCATCGATTAGGGGACATTGATGTATTCCCAAAAACTGTCGATGGTGAGAGAACCTGCCACTGATGACTGCAAGTCTCAAGGCACTCAAAATGACTCTAGATTCCAATCCCAGAATAAATGATCTGAAGTCGATGGGATGAAATATTCTAGAAGGATGGCATTAAGGCATCCCCCATCATCCAACACGAGGCACTCAACAAAGCTATATAATGTGGAAGGACTCGATCATAAGGTGCAGGAACCAGTAACTGTACCGGGAATGGCTGACATGCAAAGTCAATATAACTGAGGAATGACCAACTCAGTTTTCAACTTCCTTCGAAAAAGAGCATAACAGCATATGGTGATTGAATGAAGGCAGCATAGACTCGATATACAAACTGGGATATTCCTGCAACATAGGAGGCATTAACAGAGGCTCCATAAGGACTGGAAGCTTAACCAGTCGGTGGAGATAAACTCAGATAAACGAGTACAGCTCCTAATTTCAAACTATAACCCAACCAATGGATGTGATATACAGTGCTCTGTTCGAAGGCGACACGACTCGACAGCTGCTACATATAACATCTTTCCTTGTCCGGATTTTTGGTTTTCTAATTTATTTTTTTTCGACTTTTTCAGTTATTTAAAAATCTTGAAAAAAGAATAAAATAGCTTTATAGGTACATACTAGGAGGAGATGAGTGTCATAAGGGAAAACAAACTAGTTCCAAGTAGTGGAACATACCTATGCTCAATCCAAGGACACATGTGTAGGATATCGACACTCAAGGGAAAATCCCCTCCCGGTAAAAAGGGAATCAAGCTGCGAAGGATAGAAAAATGGCTCTGCATGGCTAGACATGAGACAAGCTCAGGCTATATGGCTGAAACACAATGTCAAGGGAGCCGGCATAAAGCTCAATAAGGCAGGAAAAGTTCATGATAATGCATTCACAAATTGACATGAGGGAGTCCTGTCGAAATGGCTAGCATAAAGTTCAACAGGAGTATGAAGCTCTTGCTCAAGGACATGGAGGGACTAAAAGGGGCTCCAGGACCTAAGAGAGGACTCATAGTATGGGTACCAAACACAAAGGGGAGATAACTAGGAAACCCATGTATAGGAAAGCTCTACCATTCACATAGTACCACTTCTAACAACTGCATGAAGGTTCTGTGATACCATGGAATGGGTTCGTACCTAAGGTTAAGATGGAACGGTCATAAGGCAATGCATAAGTGCAAGTGGATGTGACATCCTAACCTATATGCCAGTTTAGACATAAAAACTGTGATAGGAACGAATGGGTCAAAACCTCGGAGAGAGTGTACAAAAACTGGACCCTACATGACAACCATATTAGTCCAAAACAACCCAAAATAGTCAATAAAGAATCCAAACTATAGGATATAGGGGGGAATGATCATGAAAACCGCTCCCAAAGGAAACAATGTGGTGAACGATGGGGCATAAAAAGGAATGTAAGGTGTAGACCCAATGTTCATGCATCCACTACTACCACCCCCATGAGGGTGACCACTGGTGTAAAGATCGAGAGAAGGGAGTCAACATCCTCCACAAATGGAGTAGGGAGCAGAATGTGACCACTCCCAAATCTATGAATAGGGTAAAGGGTTGTGATGCTCCCAAGTCTGACACTAGGGTCCGTACTAGGACCAAGTACAGGTGATAGGATACCAGGCATGCTGAAAATAAAAGGACCCAAACTCCATAGAGCATAAATATACTCAAGTAACCACGATCCCAAAGGCCAACTAGCATACAAAGAGCATACTCTTAAGAAAATATATAGCCAAAATACAAGCAAACCAAGAGGAGGATATGTGAGCTCCTGAATGTAGCAGATATGTCTCTCCTAGGAGAGGCTTGAAACTCCCATACACTACAAGCGGAGCTACATAACCAATTATTGTAGCCCTCAGCTTCAACACATAAAGCAACTGTGCTGTCTGACCCCAACTTGGCCAGGGCACCTGCAAAATAACCCCTACAAAGTACCCCCTTGATATCCTAGGTAAGGCCACTAAGGTCACCTCAATATAATCAATGCTTAGGTGGGCAGTAGAAGGTGGGATTGACCGTATGGGTAGGGTAGCAAATCCCAAAAATCTCGAAAGAGCCCCCAGATATGAATACAATCCTATAAATATCTCTGGTGCTACTCAGTTATGACTACGGGTCATCCCAATCAATAACCACTCACACTGCCTCGTGCTTAACTCCCTTTTGAGAGGAGGATCTTGAGAAACACTAGTTATACCAAGGATTTCACACACTCACCTGGACAGACACATACATGTTGTTGTTTAGTGACATTGGAGAATTAACTTACAATGAACTATTCCAAGATCCTAAAACCTAAGCTTGTTGTTGCACCCTAGAAAAGAAAAGAGTGTAATTCATTTTAATTTAGTGTTGATTTTAATTGGCTTTATTAATCAAAAAAGGAATATGACCGTGCAACTAATGACATTATGACTTAGCAATGAAATAAATATGCACACCATAACAAATAATGCTAAGTGCAATCTTTGTCAAATGAAAAATAGGGTATGCCACTACATGAGACGCATAAACATATATTCCTTTCCAAATGCCAATGCAATCCTTCCTATATGAAAGCCTAAAAACAACTCTCATCCAAGCAATCCCATGCAAGTACCTCCTCAAATCCATATCTAAGATGCAACTAAGAGCGCAACTACTTTGTATTTTTCAATATAAAAGAATGAAAAATGCAATAAAAGTCATCTAAAATTCTCAGTCTCTGCAGCAAGTATAAAAGACAAGCCCAACAAGACACCGAGACAAAAAGAGTAATGCACTAATGGCAAAACAAAAAAGATAAATGACTAAAACTACTTTCAAAGAAAAATCAATGAAAAAGCGGTCTCTGGTCACAAAAGAAGCATCCAACAGACAACATCAGACCCAAGGAAGACCCAACCACACTCACAACCCACCCAGCAACTTCTGCCAACATCAAACTCACCAAAAGGGAGGATGTACGCGACTATTTAAAGAATAGCTGCGTATATACGCAACTGTTTAAAGAACAACTTTGTATATACATGAATTTTGACCAAACAATTGTGTGTATATGCGTATTCTGGCCAAAAACCTACATGTATACGCGAATTTTGGCCAAAAACCTGCGTGTATGCATGACTTTTGGCCAAAAATCCGCGTATGTACGCGACTTTTGGCCAAAAACCTGCGTATAAGGCAGTGGTAAAAAGCAGGCCAAGGGTCAAACCAAAAAAGGGGAGTGTCAATGGATTAACATACTATAAAATGCAACACAGAAACAAGGAGAAACAAAGAGCAAGCCAAGAATATCAAGCCCATTGTGCCCGCAAACCCCCAAATAAAAACAAGGAGCATCCCCAGTGGAGTCACCAATTCTATTATGCAGATAAATTCCTATGGCTTGGGGTACCACAACAGACAACTTGACTGCAGAAATCAATCCTTTCCAATATGCAATAGAAACTAAATGTCTAACACTAAAGGATCAGACCTCGTACCTTGTTCCAGACGGTTGAAGTAGATCCCCCTTGAGCTTTCCAATCTTCAGCTTGAATTGATAGACTACTTCCTCAACAACAAGTAAACAATACAAGCATTCTATATATCATGGTGTTAGATCTATTCTATCATATATAATCAATAATGTACAAGCATTTGACATAATCCCATGGATAAAATATTCATTCAAACACACATTATTGGACAGGAAAAGATATTTCTATTAATATAAATCATAGATTACAAGATACAACCTCTGACGACACGTCTGCGAATTGAATAAACGAAATCCCCCAGTTGGGCCTCCACCACCTCAATCGTCCATCTCTTGATAGCAAGCTCACAAGAAAAAGGCAAGCTTGGGAAGAACACACTAGTGCTCCAAGGGACAAAGGGATGTAGACTCAAGCATAAGTTCCGGCAACAATGGACTATAGTTTCTTTTCTCTCAATTCTCTCTTCTTGCCTTCAATGTACCAAGGGGTTACTTATATAGCTTTTCAAAGGGGTAATGAAAGGTTGAATCCGAGCGATCTCAAGGCATAGGGAAGGCCAAGAGTCTAATGAGTCGAATCCATGTCAAGGAAAACTCCAAAAGGATTTGGATTATGCACACATCCTGATCTACGCGGTTTTAGTGGTCAAACCCATGTATATACGTGTTTATAGGTTTAAAAGTCATGTGTATCATTTTTCATATGTTCTTAGGGACTATCAAGGAAACATCAAAGGACAAAAAATGGTCCATGGGGTCTAAGGAGTCTGCAGTGGGATAGGGGAAGGCCATACAAAGTGTGATTCACCTGGAGTGGTGAAATTAGCTATAACAGGTACCCTAGTACAATCTAGTGAGTGTGAATAGATGTCCTGATGTCAAACACCTAGTCGATTCTATCAATCAAAGGTCAATGATGTGAACCTATGTCGAGAGCGAGAGAATCTGTGATTAAGGCATACAAATCTCAAGGTACTAGATATTTTTTCTAATATTATTCCCCGGATGATGAGCTGATGTTGATGGGAATAGTCTCGTCGAAGGAGGGCCATGATGAGTCCCACATCGAGGAAATGAAACTTGAAACATAGTTCTGGAATGATGTAATGTAGTAACCTTATGACTGACTCAAATATACTGACATAAAGACTGTGTAGACCGTAGAGGTAGAACTTCTTCAGATCTCCTTTGAACAACGGGCGGCATGAAAAAATGACTTAGCATCATGACTAAACATGACAGATACACAATGCGACAGTGGACAATGCATTCTTTTGAAATACTCAAAGGATTGGCATCACTCATGAAAGTGGATCATCATGGAGATCAGCTAAATACCCAATTGAATGACATGATTGTACAGACAAGTGCCATGTTCAAAGTTAACAACAAACAACTGCCATTATTGGAAAAATGATTCGCTTTCCCATTTCCCCCATCATGATTGATTAGTGTCTCTTTTCGGTTTTACGAGTTCAAAGATGGTAACAAACACTCGATATAGCTTGTTAGAAAACAAGTCTAGTCTCATATGTTTTACAAACCTGAGAGAGGAGGGGTTCATTCCCAAAACAGGTCTCTCAATGTTTAATTTAACAAGTCCACTGAAATAAAACTTAGTATCGTTCATGTTTAGAGAGTTTGAACGAATATAGAAGAAAACTCCATGGGGGTCCTTTTTCGTATGATTTAGTCTCTAAGGCCCAAAAAAGTGTAAAAGCATACCTTAGAGAACTCTTCCAGTCATGATTGGATGGAGTGTTCCTTTCTCATAAATAATCCTATCTGAACCAAGAAAGAGATAACCTACCATTGGATGGATGACTCTTTAAATAGTTTAACGAGCGTAAAGAAGACAAGATTGCTCAACAATATTTTCATACTTAGGGATCCTGAATAGGGTTTAAAGAGAAATCCATTAGACTTTTTCATGTTTGAATACAGAGCATGAAAAATTAATAAACTAAGCTAAAACCACTTTTCATGTTTTAACCAGAGCACGAAAAAAGAAAAGTAAGCTCAACACCATCTTACTATTTTTAACGATCTCGAAGATTAGTTGAAAGAATGCTCAAGGATTGGTTTCATTTTTACGCAAGCTTGAAACCAATAGGTAAACTTATGCTTGAAAAATCCAATTAGCATGACATACAGAGGTTGTAATCCTGCCCCCAGCATGATTGCTAGTGAATCCTACCCCTAGCATGGTTGCTAGCACCTCGACATGCGCCCAAGCTTCATTTCATCTAACGATTATTCTCCCATACCAACCTAAAAACCTGGTTACTAATGTCAAAATGTTCACCAGGGGGGTAGGAAGAACGAGAAATGGGCAGGTGAAGGTTCAATTTCTAACACTAAAGTGAAGACTTGAATGAAGGGAAGGGGATTTGTTTGATTTTTACGCAAGCTTGAAATAGAAGGTAACTATGCTTGGAACATGATTTCATTTTTATGGAAGCTTGAAACCAAAACATAAACTATACTTAAGGAAACCTACTTCATTTTTTAATGAGCTCGAAATAGAAAATGAAATATGCTCAAGAATGGTTTCATTTTTATGCAAGCTTGAAACCAAAAGGTAAACTATGCTTAAGGAAACCTACTTCATTTTTTAACGAGCTTGAAATAGAAAATGGACTATGCTCAAGAATGGTCTCATTTGTATGCAAGCTTGAAACCAAAAGGTAAACTATGCTTGAGGAGATCCATTTCATTTTTTAATGAGCTTGACATAAAATGGGAACTTTGCTCAAAGGAATCTGTTTCATTTTTTAATGAGCTTGACACAGAATGGGAACTTTTCTCAAAGGAATGAGTTCATTTTTATGCAAGCTTGAAACCAAAAGGTAAAGTATTCTTGATAAGTGGTTTTATTTTTTAACGAGCTTGAAACCAAAGGGTAAGCTATGCTCTCGACATGGTTTCATTTTTATGCAAGCTTGAAACCAAAAGAGTAAACTATGCTTAAGGAGTGGTTTTATTTTTTAATGAGCTTGAAACCAAAAGGTAAACTATGCTCTCGACATGGTTTCATTTTTAGGCAAGCTTGAAACCAAAAGCGTAAACTATGCTTAAGGAATGGTTTTATTTTTTAACGAGCTTAAAACCAAAAGCGTAAACTATGCTTAAGGAATGGTTTTATTTTTTAACGAGATTGAAACCAAAAGCGTAAACTATGGTCAGGGAGTGGTTTTATTTTTTAACGAGCTTGAAACCAAAAGCGTAAACTATGCTCTAAAACCTGCTCCTACCGAACATGATATCCATAGGTTGGTAGGTTTCCCCCCTTTCAATAAAAGCTAGCGACTTAACTCGATTATGATGTCCATAGACTAGAGCCATGCCCCCCCATTTTACCTATGATGGGAAGAAGCTAACTAGAAGAAGGGGGAGGGACCACAAGAACATGTGGCACATTCAGGGCTATCTAATTACTAGGAGTAATGCGATGGTCAGGTGTAACAAAGGAAAGCTGATCAACGGTCACAATATTCCCATCATGGGGAAAATGCATAACTCTAAAGAGTGTGGACACAATAGCCTTCATGGCGTAAACATTATCACACCCAAGGAGAATATTGAAATCTAAAGGACCTTGCACCACCATAACATCAATACAGACAGTTTTACCTCCTAATGTAATAGGCAAATGAGGAAGGATCCCTAAAGGTGTAGTAGGCCTTCTATTAAAAGCCAGTATCCGATACCTATACCCAAATTTATATTAAAAAAGTGTTTAAGACCTATACAGTATTTCAAATTTAAATCAATTTCATTGGCTAACACATGATGACATGGAATTTGAGTTAAAGTTAAAAGGCCCATTTTGAGTTGAAATTTACTCTAATTGCTGGCACAAGCCGAGGAGAACCTAAAGCTTTCCGACCAGTTTAGGATAGAATACTAATAGAAGCCCCTTCGTCAACAATAGTGAGAAGTATCTGCCTAGTAGTAACATTCACAACTATCTAGAAAGGAATACTCAAATGAAGACGAGACTTTGTTAGGTTACTCTAGTCAAAGGAGATAACCTCACTACTCAGAGAGGGTTCTATCGGAACAGACAAAATTTCCTCTTAGCGAGAACAATCAAGACAAAGCATAAAAACTTCTGCAGGTTTTGTTTCATTCTCTACTAGAAGAGAAGAACAAGACAAATATTTGGTCAAAGAGATTACTTCAGTCTTAACACTCTCTAATGAAAGAGTGGGATCGGGTGGAAATGACACCGACTCGTCCACTATGAATTCACTCTCCAAAGGAAGAGTGGGATCAACCACAAATAAATCTGAATCGACCACTTGGTCAACCAATGGGGGATCGAGGAATAACTTACTATCACTTGTTGGAATCACCTGTTGATGATCAGTAATATTTTACAACCAATGTGAATCTTCATCCATGATTGGACAAAGAAAAGTATGACGCATAGCCTTGCATATCAAACAGGGATACAAGACTTTACCCTTACGACCTTTTACCAATGGGTCACTGGTTGAGGGAGTATTGTCAACATGATGATCAGAGGTTGATGACACAGATGGTTCAAACCTTTTAAACCACCCTTCTTGTACATGGGAGAGACTGGGACACTCCTTAAGAAGGTGGTCCCCCTTTCAAAGCTTACAAGGGAACTTTGGTTTTCTGAGTGTTCTCTTAGAACGAGCACCATCAAGAGCAGATGGTTTCCGCTTTTTATCTTTCTTTTCCTTCTTCTTTTTACCCTTCCCTTTCTTCTTCTTCTTATCCTCATGACTACTAACCATAGAGCTTTGGTCAAGCGAAGAAGAAGGAAGGTATGAAGCAACAACCGACAAAGAAGGAGAGGGATTAGGTTAAGGTTGATCCTCTCTCGGAGGAGAGGTGACATTTGAAACATTAGGTGTAATAGTAATTACCGGATTAAAAATCCAAACCAGTAATCCTATAGTTAATCCAGGAAGATTTAGAGTGGCAATAAAGGGAGGACCAATACCTTCACTTTGAGGGAAAATAAAAGGTACACATTGGAAAGGGACCTCTTGAGTGGTAGTCCCAGATGAGGATGACATCTCTAAAATCTCTAATAACCCCCTAACTACCATGCACAAGCAAGTACTAATCAAACTAAAAGCAACAAGCAAACATGTGAAAGGAGTGGATAAGATTAGGAACCTCACAAGACAGGCCAAAAGGATAACTCAGATGGTTTGAGGATTGCTAAAAGGGTCTCCTGATATCCGCAAGGTACGAGGGAGCTCAAATTTGTAGTAGTGATATCTAATGCATAACCATACACAAGGGGCCTTTCGATATACAATCGAGTATGTGAAGTACCTTTATATATACCTCAAGGGTATGTGAAAGGACATTCGATATATCGATAGTACGTGGAAGAACCGTGCGAGTCCTGAGATGTAATGATGACAAATAACAACAACTCCTACGCTTAAAAACGCCCGAACACATCTCTAACTTATCACTCAAATTTCTAAAAGTTTTAACCTAGTACTATTATTAATTTTATCTTGTGCATTTAGGTGGAACCATGGAGTGAAAACTTGAAATTAAAGAAGATGCATACTGATCTATATGATAATGCAAGTTTTCCTCTTCAATGAAATTCTACCTAAGAGAGGGAGAGAGATTTACTTTTCTTCCCAAAAATGCACACCCAAATGCAAATGTAATTCTATCTTTTAAAACAAAAAGGGAAATATCAATGCACTCCAAACAATCTTCAAAGCAAATAAAAAAGAGATCTAGAGAACATCAAACATAAATAAACCAAAAATGTTTCCTATCTTTTCATGCTCGAAAAAGACGTATAAAAACTCAATGGAAAGATGATTTCACTAACGTTTCCAAACAAATATAACTCTAATGCGCACAAAGCTGAAAATAGATGTTTCTTCTCAATGAAAGTAAGATCTAGAATTTCAAACAATCATGCACAAAACAAGAAGAAAATAGTTCAACAATCTTGCGAATAAAGAAAAAGAGAGAGAAAACTAAAACTTCTCTTTGAAACAGACAACAAAATGAATAACCAATCTTTCCTACCAAGAACTGAAAAAATCAGCATGCAAAAGGAAACAATAATTACCCCAAGCAAAGAAATATTCAAAACAACATGGATCACTCATGCCTTCCAAGTCCAAAACAAACCAAAGCCTAAAATGAAGCGTATATTTCCAATTCCAATGAATTATATCTACAGAAAGGAGCAAGAGGTTTCAAGCAAAGAAAAGAATGTAAACTCCAATGCAAGAAACATAAACTCTCTTTGAATGCAGAAAGAATACAACAATCAAAGTGACTACAGAATACACAATTCATGGCCCTTCCAGGCCTTGAGGGAGAATTTTTTTTCAGAAATGCACTTCATTTTCATCAAAAAGTAAGCCAAAAACACACAAAAAATAAAATACAAAGTCTGGAACAGGGCCTACCTGGCACCGTGCAGATGAAGCTGCTAATAGGTGGTTTTGAGGCAGAACCGCTGCATTTTCACTGGATTTAGGTGGTGGCACCTCGTATTGCTAACTAGACTCAGGCGGTGGCACCGCTCCTTGCCAACAGAACATGTGTGGTTCCCTATATAAATTCGAAACACAAGGAGAATGAAAGATCAAGTAAAAAAAAAGGCTATATCAAGGCAAACACTATCGAATTGAATGTGGGTAAGAGAGCATAAAATACTGAAATGACTCAGATATGAACATATTTGGAAATTTCAAACCCAAATAATACAAATAAGAAAGTAGATCTGACTGAAAAGAGTTGAAGAAAACGGAGCCTGGATTCGGACAAGAGTTGTAGACTAACGAAGATCAGAACAACTGAATACTCTATTCCCCAGTGGAATCTCTAGATTTGTTAACCGAAATATTTCACCTCCTACAGAAAACAAGGTGTTTCACTGGTCTGAATGGTTCAGATCTAGAACAAATAGATCACAGAGGCTAATAACACTCCCTAGACGTTGTAGATATCTGGAATACAAGGCTTTGACAGTTCACTTGTGTACCTACAAAAGAGTTCAACACGAAAGCAACCAAAATATGATATACTAATCTATGCTAGTGACTAAGGAATCTAGCAATATATATCTAAAATCAAACATCAACAATATATATGGGACATAAAATCAACTTGCATTAGAAATATGAATAAGTTTACAACCAAGCCTTAGTGTTGGCATGCATCTCCATGAAACCAGCTCGTCATCCCCAAAAGCTTCGACTCTAGCTCTCTATGCTCTCTCCAAATGATCTTGGACCAAGAATCAATCCAAAAGAATAACAATACCTTCCATTTTCTCTCCTCAACCATGTCTATGAGCTCATATTTATAAGGCTTTAATGGATAGAGATGGTTGAGAAATTAGTGGGTGAGGTGGCCTCTAATATCCTAGGATGAGGGATCTCGAGCTCAAACAATCCACAGTAGTAGGGATAATGGATATCTCAAGGGTTATCATATAGAAGCCTCAAGATGATTCTCTTTTTCCCCTTTTACCCAGGGTACTGTGCTTCTCCTTCTATGATAGAGTGGTTCTGGTAATAACCGCCTATGGACCAATGGTAATGGAGAGTGGCACTGCTTGTGGATAACTGATGAAAGGTGGTGTGAGCAAGTGTACCACTCCTGGACAAAGGGGTATGCGCAGTGCTGGGAATTTGTATGATAGACTGATAAAAACCATTTAGTCTTCACTCTAGAAGCTGGGATTCAGGGAAAGTAGGTATGTCAAAGGTCTTATCACATGATGGTAATAGGATTTTTGTATAACATCGATGCTGAGGTGTTTAGTGAATAGTGGCTTTGAGTTTTGATAACATAACTACGGTGGTGTTTAGTGCTCAGGAGTGCCAACACTACAGAAGTATTGAGGTTTAATTCGCTGATATGGCAGCGACAAACAATTGATTTTATTGGCGACGTTTATGGGAAGATGGAGCCGACGGAGTTGACAGAAGATAAAGGAATCTTTTGCCAATAGATAGTTAAACAGATCGATGAAGAATAAGAGATGGTTGAGCCAATGAAGCGGCAGAAAAGAAGAATAAATAGAAAAGTTTTGAAAATTTCTCCAAGTATGGGAATCGTCAGTGAAATTTAGATGATGGAACCACTGATGCAGCGACAGACACTGGAAGAAATTAGTTGTTTGGACCGCCCATGCCGTTGGTGAAAAATAGTTGTTGGGATCGCCGACACCGCAGAAGAATTTAGCTGTTTTTCAATCCACCGTTGCGGATTCTGTGTGGAGTAGCGCACTGATGATTAGGAGTTCAAATTGTCGATGCTCCGATCGCTGACACGTAGCACCTAGTGATTCCAAACACCGATAGATGTTATGGCCGACGAGAAGAAGAAATTTCAGAAATTTTTCTAAGTGTTGACTTCATCAGCGATCGGTGGAGGTTAGTTGTATTGATAACCAATGAGATTGGAAGAAGATAGTGGTTCATGTGCCCACCATTGCAGAAGCCCTGACAACTAGCCATTTGATGCATAGAGCACCCGACCATCGATAGAGCAGTTAGTCTATTTTACCGCCGATGAAGTTCAGAGTGATAGATGATTATGGACCCGATATGGCAGACAAAATTAGACAAGAGTATTGCTGATAACACTCGAAATAGTAGACCACTGCAGGCTCAATACGATGGAAAGAAATTAGACAAACAACTACTGACATAGTGGAGAAAATTAGACATTCTAACCGTCGAAACACTGAAAAATTAGCAGGGAAGAGACCTGATGAGGAGAAGAAAATTTTGGGTTTTTTAAAATGGATATGTTCTAAGAAAATTCCAAATGTTTCAGTAGATTTCAGTAGACTGTCAATGGATTATAGAGCTGAACAAGAGAGAGAGAGAGAAAAAACTTTGTGTTTTAGAAAAATTGTTGTTTTATAAATTTCCAGAAGAGGAAGCTAAGTAGTTTTGATTTATATTGATGATATGCATCTAACAGTTTGTTGCTAACACATTTATAGAATTATAGACCACTTCCAAGAGCAATATTCCAAGAAGAACAGTGTGGAAAGCAAGAGGTGGTTCATTCATGAGAACCCATGATGTGTATGATGCTTGGGATTCTTACGAACATGCAGGAGATGCCATGGGAGAAAATGTCCGTAATGGAAATGATGACATAGAGTCTAATGGAAGGAGATTCTAGGAGACACCGTCTGAGGTTGAAGCCACCATGAGGAGCTTGATTAAAGCCCAAGAAGAGTAGCATCATTTGAATGCTTCCATGTTGCAGAGTTTGACAGACTTGCAGAGAAAGATAGATTTTGGACGAGGTACATCAAGACCGGAAGGCAGTAAGAGCAGCACTCGGAGGAGGAGAAGGAATTCCAATGGATCATCTAACTTTGAAGAATCCAATATAGATACAAGTTCATATTCTCATAAAAGGAAAAGAAGAAAGCACCATAGGGAACGCTCGCGGGATGAATTTAAGAAAGATAAACCTCCTACATTTGATGGTGAGGTAAAGACTTGATAAGAGGATGAATCTTGGCTTCTTGGGATAAAGAAGTACTTTCAAGTGCAGGATTATTCAAGAAACATGAAGGAATGAGTTGCCATATTCAATCTGAATGGAAGAGAATCCATTTGGTGGGAACACTTCAATCAAGTAAAGAAGATCAGTGAAAGGAGACTGAAGTGGAAACAATTCAAGAAGTAGTTTAAGTAGAAAAACCTCTCTGACAGGAATTATGATGACAAGATTAAAGAGTTACATGAGCTGAGATTGGAACTGCAGACCATGGATGAATATCCAAATAAGTTCTTGGAATTGTTGAGGTATGTCCGGTACATCAGAGATTCAAAAGTGAAGGTCCAACGGTTTTTGAGTGGGTTGCCTCAAGCCTACATAGATAGAATTTAGTTTTATGAACCAAGAACTCTTGAAGAAGCGATAAGGAAGGCTAAGTATTTCTATGAGAAAATAAAAGGTAAACCTAATTACCATAAGGCATAAAAAGACAAGAAGAATGAGAAGTTTGACCAAAGAAGGAAAGGTTTCAAACCTTCTAGATTCAGGAATCAATAGAAGCAACCATCCCAAGCTGTGAGTAATCTAGTTGGAGTGACAGGTTGAAAGACTAAAGAGCCACATCAGAATAAAGGTCCACTCAAATTTTGGAAATGTGAAGGACCCCACTTACGCAGATATTGTCCACTTAAGAATGAAAGTGCAAGGCTAGCTTATAACTCTCAGGAGGCAAAAACAGTGGGTCAAGTAGCAAGGGCAATCCCTAGAATGTATGCAGCACTGGTGGACCATGAGGAAAATCACCAGTAAACTATGGTTGAAGTTGTAGGTAAGATTGTTTAACAATCTGTTTCTATTTTGATTTACCCTAGTTCTACTCACAGTTACATTACTCCTAGAGTAGTGGAGATTTGTGCTTTTAAGAAGGTAAATCATAGGAAATCTTCGTTAGTTCAGTTAGCCACTGGGACTAAGAGAAAGGTCAGTGAAGTGGTGGAGAAGTGTCTATTAGTCATGAATGGATTGATCACTTGTGTATATCTGAATGTTTTACTACTTGGTTCCTATGATGTTCTCATTGGAATGGATTGGTTAGAAGCTCACAGAGTAAAGCTTGACTATTACAACAAGACTTTTGAATGCATGGATGAAGAAGGAAACCCAGTAGTTGTGAAAGGTATTCTAAAGGTAATTTCAGTAAGACAAGTTTTAGTAATGCAGTTGAAGAAGTTCTGTAGGAAAGGTTTCTAGTTGTATGCAGCTCAGATTCTAGAACCGACAGGATATGAAACTCCTAGGTTGGAGGACTATCGGGTGTTACAGGAATTCAAGGATGTATTTCCTAATGAGATTCTAGGGCTTCCTCCAAAGAGGGACATTGATTTCACCATTGAACTTGTGCCAGGAGTAGCACCAGTGTCTAATACACCCTACATGATGAGTACACCGGAGATAATAGAGTTGAAAATGCAACTGCAAGAGTTGTTGGAAAATAAGTATATTCGACTGACTGTATCTCCTTGGGGAGCATTGGTTTTGTTTATAAAGAAGAAAGATTGTACACTCAGGTTATGTATTGATTATAGACTGTTGAACAAGGTTACTGTGAAGAATAAATATCCTTTTCCTAGGATTGATGACCTCTTTGATCAAATGAGAGGAGAAAAGGTATTTTCCAAGGTTGAATTGAGGTTTGGTTACCATCAAGTGAGAATCAAGGATGGGGACATTCATAAGACAGCCTTCAGGACAAGGTATGGGCATTATGAATTTGTAATGGTACCATTTGGTCTCACCAATGCACCAGCTACATTTATGTTCCTTATGAATAATGTCTTCAGTAAGTATTTGGACAAGTTTGTTCTTGTTTTCCTTGATGACATTCTTGTTCATTCTAAGAATGAGGAATAACATGAAGAGCATTTGAGATTGACATTGCAATTTCTCAAGGAGCATCAACGGTATGCAAAACTGAGAAAGTGTGACTTCTACAGAGATAGAATTCAGTACTTGGGTCACATTATCTCAAAGGAGGGTATATTAGTAGACCCCGAGAATATTAAAGCCATTGTGAATTGGCCTACTCCAAGAAATGCGACGGATGTAAGATCTTTTATGGGACTTGCAGGATACTATAGGAGATTCATTGAAGGGTTTTCCAAGGTTGCACATACCATCACTTCCTTACAAAAGAAGGGGATAAAGTTCGAATGGGATTTGAAGTGTGAAGAAAGCTTCCAGCGGTTGAAGAATATTCTCACTAGTGCACCATTATTGAAAGTTGCAGATCTAGAGAAAGATTGGGTGGTATGTACTGATGCATGCAGACAAGGGTTGGGAGGATTCCTTATGCAAGATAACCACGTGATATGTTATGAGTCAAGAAAGCTGAAGGAGCATGAGAAGAACTATGCCACTCATGATCTCGAGCTTGCAGCCATAGTACATGCTCTCAAGATGTGGAGGCATTACTTGATGGGTAGAAGATTTGAACTCAGAACAGATCACTCTAGACTGAAGTATTTGTTTGATCAGCCTACTATGAATGCTAGGCAAGCGAGATGGCTGGAATTTTTATGTGAGTTTGATTTCAAAATCAAGAACATAAAGGGAAAATAAAATAAGGTAGCTGATGCAATTAGCAAGAAGGTACATGAAATGCATATGGCATCTCTTAGTATTTTCCAATCAGATTTGAGGGAACAGATTGTTAATCATGTTGCCAAAGATGAATTGTATGGGCGGGTAAAAGACAAATTGCAGCAGGAAAGTCTTGAGAAGAGGTATGAGGGATAAAAATTGGAATAAGATGGATTTCTTACTTATAAAGGTAGAATTTATATTCCAAGTGTAGCATATTTGAGGAGAGCTGTTATGGATGAAATCCATCAAGCTCCATATTCTGGTCACCCAGTGTACCAGAAGACAATTGCTACAACTAGGAAGTAGTTATTTTAGCCAAGAATAAAAAAGGACATGGCTGAATACATTTCAAGGTGCATGAAATGTCAATAGGTAAACGTTGAGCATCAACATCCAGCAGGTTTGTTGCAGCCTTTGCCAGTTCTGAAATGGAAATGGTAAGTTATTTCCATCGATTTTATTACGAGATTGCCGATGACTTGGAGACAACATGATTACATCATGGTTGTAGTAGACATGTTGACAAAGGAAGCACATTTTATACAGGTGAAGTCTACGCACAAGACTGATGACATTGCAAATATATTCATGAAGGAGATTTTCAAATTTCATAGATCTCCGAAGGCAATAGTTTCTGTCAGAGATGTCAAGTTCACTTCCAATTTTTGGAAGGTATTGTTTACAGATTTGGGTACAAAGCTAAAATTCAGCACTGCATACCATCCTCACACAGATTGATAGAAAGAAAGAGTTAATCAGGTGCTTGAAGATATGTTTCGCATGTATGTGATGGAAAAACCAACGAAGTGGGAAGATTACTTACATTTGGTAGAGTTTACTTACAACAGTGGACAACAGACATCCTTAGGGATGAGTCCGTAAGAAGGTTTGTATGGAAGAAGGTGTAAGACACTAGTGACTTGGAACAATCCAGTAAACAGGATTGTGCTTGGACCAGAATTAAGCAAGCAAATGGAGTAAGAGGTTGTAAAGATCAGGAAGAATCTGAAAGCAGAACAGGATAGACAGAAAAGCTATGCAGATAAGCATAGGATGAACAGAGAGTTCATTGCTGGGGATCATGTTTACCTTAGAGTGAAAGGAAAGAAGAGTTCCTTGAAACTTGGAAGTTATGCCAAGATATCACGTAGATATTGTGGGCCATTTGAAGTGCTTGAAAGAATAGGGCCTGTTGTATATAGAATTGCATTGCCTGCTAGTGCTAGAGCTCATAATTTTTTTCATGTTTCTTTGCTTAAGAAATATGTACATGACCCTAACCATGTGATAAATTGGGATGTGATTCAGGTGGAACCCGAGGGAGAGTTCCAAATCAAGCCAATGCACATCCTCGACAGGAAGGTTGCAATGCTCTGGAACCAAGCCATAGGGCAGGTAAAGGTGCAATGGGATCACTACGGACCTGAAGAGGCTGTGTGGGAGTTGGAGGATGCCATGCAATTGGCACATCCATTTTTGTTCAATTCTGCGGAACATTGAGGCGGTACCAGTGTAGCATTTTGTTCAAATTTTGTAAATAACTAAGGATAGTGCTATTTAAGGGGGATGGGAATGTAACACCCCGGTTTTGACCCTGATGCATTAAATATACATGATATATATACATTGTAAATAATCATAGTGCAGAGCTAAAGGCCAAGGCCCCACCATCGATTTGGCTATGTTATGTTTCGGTTTGGAATTGTCACCGATGGTATATTAGGACATATGGCACGTATTAAATTGTGGCATCATGTAAATGTACATTTTAATTAAATGAACCCAACCAGCTATGCTTAATGCAACCATATTGAGAAGGGGCATGATTTCCTAAGGTTAATGGTGGGGATGTTAAACCTGGATCCTGTGGGAAAATCCATGTGTCACCACCCTGTTAGATTGCTCACCTTTCCTTGTCTCATCCAACCACCACCTTAACTGTTATGTTGTTAGTTGGGGCATCTAATTGCTGGGAGGAAAACCACTACACCCACGCTTGCACTCTCTCCACAATGCACCTTTTGGGTTGCAGATGGTCTGCCCACTACACCGATCATGAGATGTTCTCTTTTCCCATGCAGACCGGAGTTAAAAGGGATTACAATCCTTGTGTGGGGGTTCGTTCTCCTCTTCTTCACCAACTGTTAGTCTACAGATCTGTACTTCCTCCTGCTCCTGCATAGAGTCTAAGTTTTTTACTCCACCATTGTTTTTCCAATGTAGCTACTATGTCTGGACTATACGACATTCTGTTGCTTCATCGTGAGTCATTACTATGGTTTTCTCATGTTGTTTTCCAGCTTTGTTGGCTACATTTTCCCTTGTGAATTGGATATGGTAGGCACTGTGGGATCGTTTTGGCCATGATAGGGCCAAGAACGATCCAGGGAGTTGCTTTTTCCCTGTTAAAGCTTAATAGTTGGTTGTTGCATGCACACAATGGTTTTTTCCTCAGACTGCATTGGAGTGGTGAATGAGGGCCTGATGTGCTTGATTAGCCTGGTGGGTTAGGAACCACACAGAGAGAGCTAGTGGGTTGGCTTTCTTCTCCACAACCCCTGAATAGCACTGGAAGGGATATCACGGTCTAACGGATTGTGTTGCAGAGAAAGGACTGATTTCCTTGTGTTAGGTGTGTGTGTACATGTTTTAGAAGCCAGGCTGGTTCTGGTGTCAGTGTTGGTAACTTTTAAATGGGATCACCATCTTATCATTTATCCTTTCCCCAGCTCCTGGATGGCCTGATAAACCCAACTTGGCTGGCTTGGTTGATCAACTGCTTGCCTGATAAACCCAACTATGTTGGCTTGGTTGAATTGTCTACCCTTGTGGTATTGTTATCCTTGGCTATGTGTAATCTTGCTAGTTCCTTATTCCTTGGGGAATCATACCCATATCAAGGGTGGCAGTGTTGCTGAGAGATTAAGGATCACGCGGGCCTATGGTTGGGTGGAACGTTGCAGCGACGTAGCTGGTTTAGGAACAAGTTCTTTATAAGATAAGTATTCTTTCCTAACTTGTGTCTGCAACCATATTTACCATTGATGAATGATGATGTACATGTTAAATGTTGATTGATATGTTTTTCTTCCATTGTGTATATGAATAACTATGCTTCATAATATGTTTTATGTTTTTAAGTATCATGATTCAACATTATATGCATGTATGTTCATGTTCATGGGGCTATATGCCTAGTTGATTTGGTATGTGGAAGCGTCTTCTTTGTCACTCGAAGGGTCGGGGAAATTACAGTGCTAAAAATGCATGAATCAGGTGGTACAACGGATAGATGATTCCATGCACATTCTCACATTATGCTTTCAATTCTAGAAGGATTGAGTTTTTAGCCTGGATACTCCAGAGACACTTTGTGTTCTTGTTAGAGAGGTAGCTGATGCATCTTGTTGATCATTTTTTATAAATAACAGACTTCTTTCAGACAGGCACCCCTTCACCCAGACCCAACAAATTTGTAACAACAAATAAAATTTTAAATCTGAGTAGTGTTGTGAAGCTTCAACAAAAAGAGAAACCTGCTCTAAATCAGCAAGGATAATTATTAAAGCCATTACAACTTGACCCATGCATAGACAATGGAGCTATTAATTCCATTAATTACAACTTGATCCATCTGTAAACAACCTTTGAAAGCTGGAATTGGTTTTGTGGGTCTACAAAGATAGCCATATATCGTCGATATAGAGACGAAAGTTCGTTGAAAATTAAAAACGTCGATATTGCCACAATTTTTGAGCCATGATAAAAAAAATGAAGTATTAATCTACGAATGTTCAAAACGTGCAATTATTTCCTGGAAAAATCTGCCCAAATGTATTATTGAATGCTATCCAACTTTTTTTCCATTGATATCTAGACTCTTCATAAAATCCAAATTATAACTGAGAAACATAGTTGTTAACTTTGAAATACCATGAAAATCACTCTTACCATCATCTAATATCCTGAATTTTGACCTTAACAATAATGGGCATGAGTCACATTGGGTATGAGTTACTTTGATGTTTATATTTGTATATGGGGTGTAAGGCCCCATTGAGCATGATTTATGTTGATTAGTTAAATAGATTGCATGTAAGCCAATTCATATGTTTTATTTATCATATATGCGATTATATATGTTGGGAATGTACCTTGATTGACAAGATTGTTGCCGCAGTATGATGTACTGGGTGTATTATGTGATTTACCTTAAATACATGTACTGAGATGATTTTTGTGATAAGATGTGTACAAGACTGAATGCACAATTGAGTTCAATAATTTTTTGGGCATGGACCCTGAAGCACATGAGTTATTATATTTTGTGTTGAGCACAAGCTCTCGAGCACATGAGTTATGAGATTTTGTGTTGAACATAAGATCTGAAAGACATGAATTGTAAGAATTTGAAGTGTTGGGATAAGCTCTAGAGAATTCCAAATTGATGTTGAGCATAAGCTATGGAGCATCGGATCCTTGGCCATTGTATCTCTAGCTGTACTATACAGGTACATCCTACCATTAGTGTTGAGCGAGAGGCTCTGAAATTGCACTAATTGTAACTCCCATTTTTTAGCATTGAGCTTGGGATCTGAATAGTGCTAGGATTTACTCAAAATTAATTGTGTTGAGTTAAAATGACTCTGAAAAGAACCGACCTTATATTACTTATTTTAATTTGATTAAATGAAATTTAAAATTTCTATTTCTCATAAAGTACTGAAGAACTACCACGATAAATGAGGTAATCCAACATGCAAGGAGGTTTAGAGATACCTGACTTAGTTGACCAACCCTACCTAAGGGCCTTGATAAAATAAATGATTATAAGTTAATGAAAGAACCATATAAATGAGATCATGTTATATGATNTTTCCAAAATCAAAGAAATCTTATACATAACCTGATGTTACGAATAGGAGAAGCCTCACCTTTAGGAGCTCTAGACTACTTTCATGCTGGAACTAGCTGGAGGGTATCCAGATTAGAACCAGGAATGGTTCCAGGTCTTTGTTGGGAGGAATGTGGTAGTTCCCAAGTTATCCTCTTTACAAATCTAAGGTCATACATATCTCAATTTTTATTAATTTTGTGTGTGTAAGTGTACACGGTTCCTGGCCATTGATAAACCGAAAGTTGCAGGTATGAGGCTTTTACCTTCTCCAATTTCATTAATCATATTTACAGATTTGTACTTATATTATTTATGCTCTTGATTGAAGTTTTTCAACTTTGAATACATGCTTCCACTTAGTCCTATTTGTTTAAATTATGAAACTCAGGCTGAAACTTATTAGATAAATTCTAGGGTTAAAGTTTATATTGTGCATTGTTTGATTTGTTTAAACTCAAACCTTACCCTTTAAATATTAGGTAGGTTTTTAACTATAAATTCTCTTATCTTTTTATTTAAATAATTTTAGAAATTTTAATTGTTAAGAGTTTAAATGAGATTCAAAACCCTAGTTTCTAGATAAACTAATTATTAGATCTCTGCCCAAACACTTTATTAAAACTAAAACCTAATTATATTTTCTTAGAGAAATTGCACAAGTATAGGACCTTATTATAAATTAAAACCGAGCTTAAGCAAAGCTAATTAAAACCTCGTATTAAACAAAAACATGTTTTTAAAAACTTTGTTCAACATTAAAATAATTATTAACTACATATTTAAAATAGACTAGAGATCTAATCTTTTAATTCACTAATTCCACACCTTAAAAAGAAATCATAGTGCTAGTAGATTTCAGATTGCTAGCAAACACATCTTTCCAAAGCATAAAATACTGATAAACACCATTACTTATAAACCAAACATAACATCATAAAAACATTATAAGATAATATCATAAAATGACTATGAAATTTACCTAAGGGGTGAAGGACGAGATCCTATCCACGAATCTCCAAATCATATTATTAAAATATATTAACACATATAATGTTATTTCACTCAGCCCAGACATCGAATCCTATAAGAATTGGATGCAAACCATTCTTTTATTTCAAACAAATCCTGCCATCGAAACTGATCTAATAATTTATAGTATAAACAAAATAAACATCCAAACTAAAACAAAGTTTATTTCCAAAGGCATTGCGTTAATGGAATACCAATAAAGAATACATAAAATCATTTTAACGAAACAAGGGTTTACAAATTCAACCACACTCCAATTATTTACAAAACTGGGATTGAATCCTCTAAGCATAAAAAAAAATTCAACACATTACAAGTTGTATCATCCATGAAGGGATTCGCCTTATAAGCTTACTATAATTTTTAGTAAAAACATTGTATATCAACTATGGAACATATCTATTCTCATTGCCAATAACATTAGATACACATACATGATTTACACATAAAACATTAAATTAAAATACACAGGATGCGTTGTAAACGCTAAACTTGGGGCATGAGATTACGGATGCCTGTAGAAATACAAACAAAGAGTAAAAAAGCATAGATAGCATCTCATCAACCACGCATATCCATTCAAAACCAAAATTTTCACCATTTGCATCAACTATCAAGCCATGGAATCATATGTGCCATTGAAGAGCAACGACACTGTAAATCTTAAAAAGAAAAACACATTGATAAAATAGAGAGACAAATTACCAAACGAAGATTCCATTACAAGTCATTTAAAAACCAAAATGCATTTCATTGCAAATGGTAAACCATACACAGAGCCGAGTGTTCTTCAACCGATCACAACATTGAAATTTACAAATGATAGAGCCATGAAAAGGATTTACATAGTTGTGAATACAAAATTCCGAAATGATTTAACAAACCCCAAACAACGAATGGCTTAAACCACACATTCCCAAAACCAAGTTTCGAAACCGTCTGTCAAAACACATAAAGTGTATTGATTGGGTACATGCCCATTTCCAATGTGGGGATTTCCAGGAATTCAGTTACATGGGAAACCCACAACTCTTCCTCTAACCACGCAAGGTACCCATGCTCAGCTCAGTTGCACAACGAAAGCAAATTTTATCAGAAGTATGCCAAATCAAAACAACAAACCAAACCAAAACAATAGCGGTGCAATCCTAAGAGCAATACATAGTTGTATATGAGCTCACAACATGTTTGTTGTGCATCATGGACATGTAGCTCCTACCTGGAGTGTCAACGCTCTCTCCAATTATAGACAATAACAAAAGAATGACTGAAAAACCCTAACAAAGTGCTTAAGGCAGTATGAATGTGAATCCCAAGGTGCATTCAATGCGCCACCCTTTCCACCACCTCCATACAAATCAAACCCACATTTTCATAGTTTGGTTTCATACTTCTCACCATCACATTAAACCCCATCAGCTTAAGTTCGCACAGACCTCTCACTTTGTGATTTGCTATGACTTTAGCCATAGTCTTCATGGAATAACCATATGCCATAAACATAAACCCATCTAGACTATAGGTTAAGCATAAAGTGTTGTATTCAAGGTTTTAAAACCTTCAAAATATTTTTTTAAAATATGTATATAAATTCTAATCCCTTCTTACCATATAAATAAGGTATAGTCTAGCCTTAGAACCGTCTGTCCTATTTTAACTTTGGTACATAGGAATAGTGTTGTTTAGGTGTATATTGTTGTATATGTTAGGATGTTGTTTTTTCCTTAATCACAATACTAAGTTCATCGACAAAATCACATGCAGAGGATATTATAAACACATGCATTAGTTCATGATGAACTAAGTAAACCCCGTAGCATAGGAACCTTACCTCTCCAAGTGGACCTACAGAACCTCGCCACTCCATCCCTTGACATACAAAGGTAAGTCAACCTCTTCATAATAAACTATAAACAAATTTAATACATGTAAAATGAAAGTAAGACATAAAATAAAGTAAGTATCGACAATGTTAGTAAATAATATAGACTAGAAAGGGAATCTTATAAATATATCAAAGTATATAACATCATTATGTAAACATCCTCATCACCGAAGAAAAACAGAAAAGGAAAGAAACAGACATAACTTAGGTTTGGTACTTCAAACAAGTTTTTATTCTGCAGTAGAAATAAACATGTCCTTAAGATCTAGCAAATTATTAGTCTAAAAATTTTTGTATTTATTTATGAATTTTAGGGACATTACAAGTGGTATCAAAGCCTAGATTCAAACACTAAGAGACCTAATGGGTGCTACCAAACATTCATTGCAGAAATAAAACATTTCAAAACTGTATTTGCAATTTTTGTTTAAACTAACAAAAATTATTTTGTTACTAAATATTTTAATTGCAAGACTTAAAAACAGTTGAGATCATGAATACCAAATTAGATATCAATATTTAAGGAACTATGTATTCCCCAACATGGGAAGAAGAGAAGGTAGTAAAATTAAATTATGATCTAATGAAAACCATATAGAGTCTAGAAGCAGAATTGCAAAGCTTCAAAAATGACAATATGAATGAGAGAAACGAGAAGAGCGTGATCAATGAGGCTTTACTTCGGAACATGATGGGAGGAATCCCACATGGACATCCTACACATTCAACCAATAAATCTAAGAAATGTTTTCATCATAAACGAGCTAGATTCTCAAAGGAAGCAGAAAAAGAGGAACAGAGACCCAAGCTTCTAGAAAGAGATTATCATAGTATTTCTAGCGATATTTCACTTTCTCCTTGTAGAAAGAAACAAAAGAATTATGACAAGCTTCAAGGAGATTTCAGAAAGATAAAATCCCAAAGCTATGAAGGAGAGATGAATACCCGAGAGAAAGCTGAGGAATGGCTTCTAGGTGTGAGAAAATACTTCCAAGTACACAACTACTCTACTGAAATGAAATCTCGTATAGCAATTTATAATTTAGATGGAAAAGAATTTAGATGGTGGAGAGACCTTTGAGTAGCTTTTGCAGAATATTTTAGAAGAAATACATGTCCGAGAGATTCTTTGACAGGAAAGTGAAATAATTTAATGAGTTAAGAATGGGCTCCATGACAATGGAAGCCTTCATCAACAACTTTTTGGATCTGTTATGCTACGTGCCTTACATAAAGAATGAGAAGGTAATAATAAAAAGGTTTTTGGGATGTATTCCTCCCAATTTTTGAGAGAGAATTGAGTTTGATATGCTCAAAACTCTGGACACTACCTTACACAATTCTAGGCTTTGTTATGAGCATGGAAAACTAAGGCACGGAAACTTCAACAAAAGTCGAGACAATTCTAGGACCTTCTCGGACAACCGTAAACCTGGTTTCAACCCACAACCTTACAACAAACAGAAAAACAATTTTATAGCAAACATAAATTTCAACAAGACAGGTGCAAAGACAAATATGCCTACACCAAATACTGACAGACTAGTAGCAACTAGAGGAACCAATGCTGCCCCACTGCAAATTAAATGTTGGAAATTTTAATTTCCCCATTATGCCATAAATTGTAAAAAAAAATATTAATGGAGTCTTGCACAACCTACAGGAATACCCAATGGTAGAGGACATGGCTAGCACACTGAGAATCTATGCACCACTTGATGGCTGTCAGGAAGACCATCAGGTCACTATGGTTGAAATAGAAGGTAAGGTTTCAAACACTTCTATTTCAGTTTTGATTGATCCTAGTGCTTTCTGAAGCTATGCATCACCCAATATTGTTGAAACATGTAAACTAGATAGATTAAACCATGAGAACTCATGGTTGGTACAATTAGCCATGAGTTCAAAAACAAAGGTTTCGTAAAAAGTGAGAGATTGTGAAGTAAACTTGAATGGTTTTTTTGCCAAAATAGATTTGAATATCTTACCCTTAGGATCGTATGATGTACTTATCAGCATGGATTGGTTGGAACAACAACATGTCATGCTCGATTTCCTAAACAAGTCAGTATTGTGCAAAGATAGCCAAGGGAATTAGACAAATATTCAATCCATACCTAAGAAAGTTTCTATTAGACAGATATTTTCCTTACAGGAGAAGAAGTGTATTAGGAAAGGCTATAAACTTTTTGTAGAGAGCATCCAGGATGAAGAAGCTAAGAGAGAACAACACATTGAGGAATTTATAGTTCTCGTGAAATTTTAATATGTATTTCCTGAGGAAATACCGATATTACCACCAAAATGAGACCTAGAATTTTCCATAGAGCTGATACCAAGGTCAGTACCGAATTAAAAATCCCCATACCACATGAGTGCACCAGAATTTGTGGAGCTCAAGTTGCAATGATAGGAATTGATTGAGAAGGGTTATATCCAACCAAGTGTGTCCCTTTGGGGAGTACCTATACTTTTCGTATAGAAGAAGGATGGTACGGTACGAATGTGCATCGATTACCATCAAACTAACAAGATGACCATCAAGAACTGCTACCCACTCCCTAGAATCAATGACTTATTCGATCAATTCAGTGGAGAAAATATATTTTCAAAGATCAACCCATGACCCAGATACCATCAGGTACGGATCCACGATGAAGATATACATAAAATGACCTTTCAGACTCGATACGGCCACTACGGGTTTGTAGTAATTCCTTTTTGGATAACCAATGCACCAACAAATTTTATGTGCATGATGAATAATATCTTCGGTAAATACCTAGATAAGTTTGTATTGGTTTTTATAGACGACATCCTAGTTTACTTGAAGAGTAAATAGGAACATGAGTAGCATCTTCGCAGAGTACTACAGGTGTTATGGGAACACCAAATTTACACTAATTTTAGTAAATGTTCTTTTTACTAACCATAGATATAGTACCTAAGTCACACCATCTCCAATAAGGGGATAATTGTCGACCCAGAAAAGATTAAATCCATAGAGGATTGGCATACTCCTACCTGTGTAATAGACATTAGGTAATTTTTGGGATTAGTGGGTTACTATTGAAAGTTCATTGAGAAATTTTCGAGGATTTCATGTCCCATAAATTCCTTACAAAATAAGGAAAGCAAGTTCTTATGGAAAAACAAGTGCGAGGAATTTTTTCAGAAACTTAACCAGCTTTCAACTACTGCACCATTACTACAAATTGCGGATCCCGTCGGGGATTTCGTTGTTTGCATAGATGCGAGAAACGAAGGAATTGGAGGATTCCTCATTCAAAATGATTGCATGATATGTTATGAGTTGTGGAAATTAAAGGAAGACAATTTTTTTATCCCACCCATGATCTTGAGCTAGCAGCGATTATCCACACCTTGAAGATGTGGAGGCACTACCTCATGGGAAGAAGTTTCTTGTGAAGACAAACAATATGAGTCTAAAGTAGTTATTCAACCCTCCAGATATAAATGCCCAGTAGGACTTATGTTTGGCCTTCCTTAATGAGTGCCATTTCAAATTGAACCATATAAAGGGATAGGAGAATCAAATTGTCGATGCTTTAAGTGACGATCTCATATGTTATATGAGGTAACCTTAATCCAAACCAATTTGGATTTGTATGATAGGATCGAAATGAAAAATGAAGTTGGCCATTTATATGTTGAAATCATCAAGAATATTTGAGAGGACATGTTGTTTCAACAATAAAAAGAGTATAAGGTAGATGAAACCAGACTATTATTGTCCAAAGAGAGATTGTATGTTCTAGAAGGAGGGGACATCAGGTCCATCATCCTAACAAAATTCAATCAGAAATCCTACTCAAGGCATATGGGATATCGAAAGATGATATCAACAACAAATAAACACTTTATTGGGCATAAGTTAAAGGCCAGCATAGAGTTATTTATCGATAAAATGTCAAGAATGTTAGCTAGTCAAAGCTGAGCACCATCATCCTTCAAAATTGCTGCAAGCGTTACCCATTCCGGAATGGAAGTGGGAGGTCATTAGTAAGGATTTTATTATGGGTATATTGAAGAGAAAGAAGCAAATGATTCCATATTTATAGTGGTTGAAAAGTTGTTGAAAGCAACACACTATATCCCCATTAATTCAACCTACAAGGAAGTTCACATTGCCGACATATTCTTGAAGGATATATTCAGATTGCATGGGATACCCAAGCCAATTATCTCAGATCAAGACACGAAATTTACCAATAAATTTTGTAGATATTTATTCTCTGGTTTAGAGATGCAGTTAAAATTTAGTATTGCTTACCAACCGCAGATGGACATGCATAGCAAATGTGTAAAATATATTTTGGAAGACATGCTTAGAATCTATGTTATGAACAATCCCACCAAGTGGGAGGATTATCTACACCTCACATAATTTTCATATAACAATGGATACCATACCTTCGCCAAGATGAGTCCCTTCAAGGTAATCTATGGTCGAAAGTGTAGAACACCAGTGACTTGGGATAGCCCAGTGGACCGGCACATGTTAGGGCTAGACTTAGTTAATAACATGGAACATCTAGTCACCAAAGTTCAACAAAACCTTAAAGAAGCACAAGACCGCCAGAAGTGATACGCATATAAGAAAAGTAAATATAAATATTATCAAATCGACGAACATGTTTACTTAAAATTAAAAGCGAAGAGAATCTCATTAAGCTTGGGAAGATGCAGAAAGTTAACACCAAGATTTTGTGGACACTTTGAGATACTGGCCAATTGAGGACCAATGGCATATGAATTAGCCTTACCTACTCACCTAAAGGTTCATAATGTTTTCCAAACATCTCTATTGAAGAAATATGTATATGATACTAAACTTGTTATCGATTGGTTCTTTTTTACAGGTGGAACCTGAATGGGAATTTGTACCCAAACTCCTTCATATTATGGAAAAAAGAGAAGTACAACTCAAGAGATGTGCCATAATCTAGTTGAAAGTGCAATGGAAGAAATTTGAAGTAGATGAGGCTACTTGGGATAATGAAGCCACCATGAGAGGGGCTTACACCATCTTATTTCATGACTTCAATACTAGTCCCTAGAACACCGAGACAATGTTGTTCTAAGCGAGGAGGGATGTAATATTCTAAATTTTGACCTTAACAATAATTGACATGATTCCCATTGCACATGAGTTACTTTTATGCCTATGTTTGTATATTGGGCGTAATGCCCCACTACACATGGGTTATGTTGATTAGTTAGATATATTGGGAGCAAGCCAATGCATATGTTTTATTTATCATATATGTGATTGTATATGTTGGGCATGGACCCCGATGGATAGGATTATTGTCACACTATGATGTAGTAGGTGTATTATGTGATTTACCTTAAATGCATGTACTGAGATGATTTTTTGATAAGTTGCACAGAAGACTAAATGCACACTTGAGTTTTGTAATGTGTTGGACGTGGAACCTAAAGCACGTGAGTGATTATATTTTTTGTTGAGCACAAGCTCTGGAGCAGATGAGTTATGATATTTTGCGTTGAGCATAAGCTCTGAAACACGTGAATTATAAAAATTTGAAGTGTTGGGAATAAGCCCTGGAGCATTCCAAATTGATGTTCAGCATAAGATCTAGACCATCAAATCCTTGGCCATTGTATCCCTAGTTGTATTATACAAGAGATCCTAACATTAGTGTTGAGCGAGAGGCTCTGGAATTGCATTGTGTAACTCCCAATTTTTAGCATTGAGCTTGGACTCTGAATAATGCTAGAAGTTACTGAAAATTAATTGTGTTGAGTGAAAACGACTCTGAAAAGCATTGACCTTATCTTACTTATTTTATGTTGATTAAATGTGTAATATCAATTAGAGGAAATTTGGGGTCTAAAATGGGCCTTATAAAAAACCGTGCCATGGATGAGTTGTATTG
The DNA here is from genome assembly GCA_001517045.1 of Pseudotsuga menziesii. NCBI lineage: Eukaryota > Viridiplantae > Streptophyta > Pinopsida > Pinales > Pinaceae > Pseudotsuga > Pseudotsuga menziesii. The sequence continues at coordinate 164,723 of LPNX010483082.1, forward strand.
AGTTGAATTTTTAAACCAATAGAATTTCAATATCTTTGGTCAACCATTATGGTTGAGTTGGACACTTGATGCTTATGTGTCATATTTTTATTTGACAATAGCTAACTCCATATCAACCTCACCTTGGTTAAGTTCTTGAAAAGATCACCTCGAAATAAGATAAATAGACTTTAACTAATAAATATAGAATATTTTATTTGATCACTACTTCCAACTCCTCTAAAACATAACTTTCGCATTAATTAAAATTATAGTTGAAGCATTTTGAAATACTAAAAACATTTATTAATCAATTTTTAAAAAGAAAACTAAATAATTAATTTTAAAAGGACTTATCTTGAAATACTAAATAAAAGATATTTAGTATTTTTAATATTATCAAATAATATTTAAAAAATAAATATATTTAATTATTACATCCAATAATAATCAAAACATTTAAATACTAAAAAAAATCTATTTTTAATTTACTAAAATTATAATAAAATTTGATTTTACTTTTTTTCTCTCTAAACTACCTACCCATTAATTCACACAAAAAAATTATATTAATATAAAAAAATATATTTAATTATAATTATTTCCTTTATATAAATTAAAATCATAATAAAATTTGATTTTACATTTTTTCATTCCACCTCTATTGATCCATTGATCCACCCAATAACATCGATATCGTAAATTCATATAAAAAAATAAACCTCATCTTAAATTCATATAAAAAAATAAACCTCATTATAAATTCATATAAAAATAAAAATAAAACTTTATCTTATCTAACTAATTCTAAATCAGTCCCACGACTGGGTTTCCATTCGAAAAAGGAAAAGAGAAAAGCAAGCAGTGGGCTCGCTTGCCAAATTAGTCGATTGGGGTTCATTTTTTTTTTTGCTTATTTCACAAATGAATTTGATTTCCATGGTGAATTCAGTGGAAGGAATGGCAATGGGCATCTTGGCCATTTTTAGATGAGTTGACTGGTTCTTTGCTAAACCTAAGTTACTCAGATTCATTTTTTTCTTGTTTCTTTCTCAGAAGAATTTGATTTGGCTGGTTAATTCATTAGTCTCTCACAACCAATACCCAGGAATGAGTGGTGAGAAGTTTTAAGGAAGTGTGGACACCAACAGAGTTTAATGTATATACATCGACACATTTGAGAACAGTCCACCGCCAGCAGACAACCTCCTAGCTGTATTTCTCCTACGGAACCCTTGATTTGGCTGGTGAATTCATTAGTCTCTCACAACCGATACCCAGGAATGAGTGGTGAGAAGTTTTCAGGAAGCATGGACACCAACAGAGTTTAATGTATATACATTGGCACATTTGAGAACAGTCCACCACCAATAGACAACCCCTTAGCTGGATTTCTCCTACAGAACCCGCTGCATCAACATTCAAGGTGTAGTGAAGTCGGTCTGAGAGAATGCATAATTTACACACAAAATAGGCACAACATTAATGAATGCTCACCCATTGAGTCTGGAAGATTTGATGAAAATCTGTTACAATTGGTGGGAAAGGAGATGAATCTATACAATTGGTGGGAAGGGAAGGCAAGATGTTTATCCTCCAACAAGTTGAACATACACAACCGCTAATCTTCGGTGGATGGTCTATTGATTTATATCTGGAGAGTTTTTTGCTGTGTGCTCTGGTATGTTCTTTAAGCTATGTCTCATATTTTTTTCTTTCTTGAATATAGTTAGTTACATTATTTGGGTGAATTGGGATCTTGATTAAAATATCCTTAGAATATAAAGAAAAATCCCCTTTCAGTTTCCCTTGGGGAAAGTTTTCCTAACATAGGCTTTCAGTTGGGTTGTGTGATGCCCCTGGCCCTTTTCAACACTCTGTGTTAATCATATTTTCTCATTTGATCCATGACTCTGTCGATGTCTATATGGATGAATTCAGAGTCTAAGGGGATTCTGGTAGGGTGTAACTTGTGGGATTTCCTTGGTGTCTAATGCAAAACCCCAAGCACCAATTGCTATAATATTCCTATGTGATAAAGCGGTGCTTATGCACTTGACCGATGGAAATAAATGAACCCGCAGTGTTGATAGAGTTTTATTTAATTTTTAAACAAAGAAAACAGTAAAAAAATCAATCCACACCCAATCAGCCACTTCGAATTCTTTTGAAAAATCATTATCTAAGCTGGTAACAGTCCTCCATGGGTGTAAACATATGAAACTCTCCTTGAATAACAAATTTCTTTTACATGATAATGACTAAGGGTATTGTGTTAGGGATTCATAATTTTTAAAAGGTATTGACGTTGATCTTGCAAAGGGCATTGCCTAAATCATGACTTAGGACTAATTTATGCCTTTCTTTGCCCAAACTCTTCATTAATCATGTTGTTGGTATTTGTTGAGTTACACAAAGGGGTTTGTTGAGGATTTATTGTTTCTATATGAGTGTTTGAAAGGTTATACATGGAGTTCTTATTTCCTAGGTTGCTTCTATAGGAAACTACATGATTATTTGTCTAGAATTAACTTGTTTTTATTACTCAAGCTCCATCACTACTGCTAAATGATTTTGGATTAGGGCCATTTTGACACCTATGCCAAATTAGGGCAACATCAGGGCATTAGGGTAACCCATTAGTCAAGGTTGAAATCCCTGCAAGTATATTAAATCCTTTAATATTCCAGCTAGGGTAACCTTTGTATAAGTAAATAACAACCTGGGTTTTTAAAAATAACTATTTTTTTGTATGGTAAAATTTTGAAAGAGGCCTTATATATAGGTAGAAAGTTTCATCTTTTAACATATCTATATATTACTTGTTAGTATTCATACGGTTTGTATAATCATACAACATTTATCTTATCATCACTACTTTGTATGTAGGTCACTTTCATGAAAAATGTCAAATCAATGTCCAAATAATGAATTGAGTTCAATTGTACTCTACAACAAAAAGGACAATGGAGGGAGTTGGATTCCTTTGAAATTGTCTATTGGTGATTGGGTTGCAATGCAACCATCTAGAAAAGGTGATCATAAGTTGAAAACAAGATACCTAGAAGATGTTGAACGGCATTGGAAGGGCATTGTGTAAAAGTTTAAGATGGAAGAAGGACGAATAAAAGTGAAAGAAGTGCTTGTAGCTCATGTATATGACGAGAAAGAGATTCAAAAGGAGTCTATTTCCAAGAAACCAAATTTTCCTCAAATCAATGCTAATTGTAAGTATTTACCATTTTATTTATTTTATATTTCAATTATAAATAAGCCTTATTTCATGATTTATTCATTATATTTTTATTTCCATTTCTAATGATTATATGTTCATAGGATTATGCATATCAAATTGGGAAGAATGGGAGCCGATCGAGTCTATCACTAGCATATTGAAAGTTGTGCATTCAAAAATTGGTGAATTAGTGTACTCTAACAAGGATGATAAATGGCTAAGGAATGAAGGTATTTCGTTTTACAAGTACAACTACATCCTTCCAAAAACAGGTAGAGCATGTGAAGAAATCCAAGAAATCCCATTACCAACATTTCAATCCCATGAGTGGCCAAATATAGAGCATACAATTTTAAGCTCTTTTCATTATAAGTTATATTCAGAGGTACAAGTTGGAATGAAGGAAAGTGGAGGCATAGGTGTGCATTTAAGCATACTTATGCCATTTTTGGTGTTTCAATATTTTTTCAGAATGAAAAATCACTTAGGGAAACAAATAAAACATACATGACATCCTCACCTTCTAAGGAACTATTATCAGATATTTTACATTCTGGTTGGGATACAAGAATCCATGACAAACATGGGGAACAAATAGAATGTCGGGTAAATCATACCAAGCTATCATTTAGGTGATTTTTTTATGTCTCACGGTTATGGCTCCTAATATAATAGATTGCAATGTCTTTATGTTTCTACTAGTGATATTTTATGTGATGTTGCATTCCTTGTTGTAGGTATTGGATAGCAAGACAAATGTTATATATTTCATTCAAGTTTCGTCGATGGAGATATGTTCGTATATCAGGACAATGGAATTGGATTCCAATAGAGCAAGATGATGATGATGGAACACATTCCCCTATCATACAATTTTATATATTGAAAAATGGGCAATGCTTTAGATCCTTGACAATGGAAGAAAATTGGACATTATTCGATGTGAGACACCAATTGGAGTTGGAAGATGTCAATGATTTTAAGTTTTTTCACAACGGGAAAAAGGTAGTAACTTTTGTTACATGAAATTATTACTTGTAATTGATGTCATTGATATTTATTTTATGTTACTTAAATATATTGAGTCTTTATCTATATATGTTTTCTTACTTACATTGTTCTTCATAGGTGGGAAAGCAACGAGAGAGTCTTATTTGCTGCAAAAATTGTGTCTTACCATCTAAGCTGGAGATTGAAGAGTGTTAGTACAATGAAGAGATTTCAAGTGCTCATTCTCTGTTTACAAGTTTGATAATGACAACTATTCATCTCATAGTACTTGGTGTCCAAGTTAACTATGATACTTGTAACATGATTTTGTCGTTTTCCATGAGGAATATGAGTAGGATGGTGAACTATGTGGATATTAATCATGATATAGAACTATCATATGGGATACATTTAAGATATGGCTTCAGCAAAAAAATGATCCATTTTCAGGAATTTTTGTGATTATCAATGAACAATGTTCCTTTTGATCATTGCATTTTCTTTCAAACTTAGAAGAACAACGTTTCTTTTGTTCATTTTGGTGATTATCAATAAAACATAACCTTTTCAATCAGATCTCTCTATTTTGTAATATTTTTATTACATATTTCATGTTATCTTTTATGAGATATTTAATTTCAAGATTTATGTTTATCCACAGTGTTATTTCACATTTATCATCCTTGTAAGGAAGTCCCATCTTTCATGATTATGATTTCTATGTATTTAAATTTTTTATCCCTACAACCGTCTAAAGATGGCAATTTGCATTATGTTTTCCTATGGGTATGATTGACCATGATTACAACCTAAAACTTGCAAGCAGTCATCTTGTGTACTTTAGGAGGTTCGTTGGCTTAACGAGGTGCAACATCCTATTCTCTGCATAATATTTTTTCGCTTCCTTTGAGGCATGGGCATCAATAAAGTTCAGTTGATGAATTTAGGAAGTCATAATCTTTTTTTTAGGGAGTTGGTTCCTGGAATTTAGGAGTCATCTTTGATTTAAATAAGTTGTAACCAATTGTTTAATGGTTTTTGATAGCATTTGAGAGAGAGGGGGCACTAATCGCCTCCTTAGTATCAATCAATTAGGAATTTAGGCTGTTAGAAGAGATACAATAGATAGGGTTGACTCCCAGCACCTCAACATGCAATATTCTGACTGGTGCATACTGCAAATATTGTAACAACATCAAGGTTACAAGGCTTCTCAAAGAAATTGTGGAAAAAGGTTTCATGGTAATTGATAGTGCCTTTCAGTCTCTCATTAATCTGTTTTCCTTGGCAAGAGAGAGAGGGTGTCCAAAAGGATTCCTAAAAAATATACTAAAAAATGTTTCATTTCCAGCACATTGATTATGTCAAATTGCAGTCAATGAAGGGGTATTAGATTATTAGCTTCATTAATATTTTATTGGTAGGTGTTACCAAGTGAACTAGAGGGCTAGTTTAGGAAATTAAAATACGAGGTCTAAACTCAATGTCACCTCAGTTTAGACTCCTTCACTTCTTTGGGAGATGAATACCTCAAGGGAAGAACCCTATTGTACCTACAAACATTCTCAACAAAGCATATGTATTTTGGTATAATTATATGATAATTACCAGTGCCTTGGATATGGAGTGAACCTAAATTAGATTTATGCAAGTAATTAGAGTAGGCTCCTAGTATACACCAATAGTGAGCTACCTCAATCAATTGAATCTGAATTCTTAGTGCATCCCAAGAGTGCAATAAGCATACTGGCTATATGTAGATGATCAATTCACCATATTAGGGGTGAATTACCAAAAAAATAGTATTTTTTCCTCCCACCCAGAGCAATGGATTACCACTTTTCATGGGAAATGGGAAAAGGTTGCAACAATTTTGGACTTCACAATATGTGTTGTATCCCTTCAACATCTTTCACATGAAGCCACAATTTTTTTTTCATTTCCTTTAATCCTCTTCCAAAAGAATTTACTTCTTACATTATAATAGGTCTAGAAATGCCACCATGACTAGCATCGGGAGAGGAATAGAATTTTATTAAGACCCTCTCCTTTAAATCTAGAATTGGGCACAAGATAAAGGCAATTATTATAAAAGGATCATATCACTTGAGAAGGCATATATTTTGTATTTTTTTATATCATGTAGCATAACAACAATCCTCTCATCATAGGCATTTTCATCCAATATCTCTTATTTCTATCCCGGTTCCACACTAGATATTTCTTTTAGTTATTGTACAGAGGATAAGGAGTCTACAACCACATTGTTTACCTCTTCTTAAACATAATTTTAAAGTAAAAACCTTGTAATGAGCTTTCCCATTCAACTTGTTATTCTCTCAATCTTTTTTGTTATAAGAAATACTTCAAACATTGGCATTTTGTGCCTAGGTCTACAACTTTAGATCTTAAAACCCTAAAAATAGTGAAAAAATATGAAAACCCTAGATTCTGCAAAACCCTAAAACCCAAAACACTATTCCAAATCTCAAATTCCAAGTCTTCCTAAATTTTTGTATTCCTATTCTAAGCCCTATTTTCCTTAAAACATCACCTCCTATTCCACCTAGTGCCCTAATTCACCTCCTAGATACCTGCAAAATGGTCAAGATATTAGAGTTAGTGTTATTTTTTCTTGCTTTAGAGGTTAAATATAGTTGGACTGTCCAAAGGATTCAATTATGCCCCGAAAGGACATGTACTAACCACATTTAGCACTATTTTCTGGTCAGTTATACTATTGCACTTATCTCTGGTTAATTACAAGGGATAATAATTACCGTATACTGCAGATTGATACTATTAATACTTACTGTTGATGTTGGATAATTAATGGTAACCCTTGTTGCATGTTCAAAGGACAACTACTGAAGTTAAACACCAAGCATTCACATTGACCAATGGTAATGTGATTTGGCTGTTGTAGTTTACCTTTTTAGCTAATGTTATTTATTGTTAACCACAGGGAAATGATATGCATACTTTCTAGCTAGCATTTGAATGGTCAAATAATTGTGTGCAAATGCTAACTGTGACCTCTAGTGATGAGAATATCTAGGGAGTTACACTCCACAGTCAAGGAGCTTCAAATATTCTAAACTATGTCAAACACTTGTGGGAAGAAAATAAAAATAGTTATAAATCTAAGTGAAATTACACAAATATGAAGAGTTGGACAAAAATTCATTGCATTTTGTCATTTCCTTTGTATAATGGTATGCATGTGCCATTTATCAATTTCTTATTGTGCCATTTTTATTTAGTGTATTGGCATAGATTATCACTAGATTATCTTCTTGGTATCTCTTCAAAGATACCATTCTGTTTTCCTCCTATACCATTTTGTTATACCATTTTTTTCCCACCACAACCCCTTTTGAATTGACCTTTCTTTGGGACTGTGTGGTATTCCGATGCCTAAATAAATGTGTGAAAACTGGTTTTCTTTTCATGGCCAAGCTACTAATAGTTAATTGGATACATTTCTTTCAATGCCTCATATTGAAAGTTCGTATCATCAACATATTTTAGCAACTAGAGTTCTCTGGACTCAAATTCAGACAGCCATTAGAGGAAATTTGGGGTCTAAAATGGGCCTTATAAGAAAAAGTGCCAAAATAAGTTTTTGTGAGTTGGAATTCAAGAACCAATAGAATTTCAATAAAATAAGTCAACCATAATGGTTGAATTGATATATTTGTCATTAAAAAAAACTACTTTTTTGTTCGTATTTCCGACATATCTCATTGTGTTTTTACTCAAATTTCGATCGGGAGAGATCGTTGGATGCGGAATTTGATTCCGCATCCAACGAGTACCCACACTACATAATTTTCATAGACCACGCTACCCCAAAAACAAGAAATATCTGAAAAAACGTGATGACGACATCATCATCACATTTTTTTCAGGTATTTCTTGTTTTTGGGGTAGTGGGGTCCGTCAAAAGTATGCAGTGTGGGTACTCGTTGGATGTGGAATCAAATTCCGCATCCAACGAGCTCTCCCAATCACAATTTGAGTAAAAACACAAGGAGATATGTCGAAAATACGAACACAAAATGTAGTTTTTTTCTTTCTTCCTCCAAAATTAATCAATATCATTTTATTATTTTAATTATTATTTTATTATTTTAACTATTATTTTATTATTTTCCTTAGGAGGCCCATTTTAGACCCCAAAATTCCTCTAATGTGGGTGTATGTGTAATCATTGTCAAAAAATAGTCTCCAATTTCCTTCAAGGCTTTCTTTGTCTCATCTATGATCCTTTGAGGATCATAATTCTAAATAAGTTGGTAGAATATGATAGAAAACTAGCCATTCACCATGTGAATTACTTTGTATACTGATCTGCTTATATTTTAGGATACCAATATTATACAAGTAGAATATGTACATTTTTTCCTTTGCTTGGAGTCTGAGGTTTTTTTCAAGACTGTGTAGCTCAAAGCTTTGAAACCCTCCTTTTTTATTTCGATTGCTGGTCGATATATCATTTTTGTGATAAAATGCTATAGTATATGAACTTTGTTGGGTTGTTCCATCTATAAGATATTATTACACCAACTCTCAGCCCTACTCTCTCTATTTTTCTTCTTATTCTCAGTCACCAGTCAAGCAAGGAATTTCATGTTGTTCTTTTGAAGTTTAAAAATTTGCAAAATCAAGACTAGGGTTTTCAAAATTCTTATAAACTCTCCTCTAAAAGATCCGTATATTCAATTTTATCTATCTTCCAAAGACAACTTTTGTTTTACCCATAGAAAAGAAAACATTTTAGACACTCCATAAGCATAATTTTCTTAGCTTGAGCTGGTATCCTTCAGACTTACAGTCCCTATTCTTGTAACTCTGCTGTAACACTGCTCATCAGCATCAAAAACATTCTACCAATTATCAAGTCATCAATTCACTGTCTAAAAAATTTAAAAAGAATTTGCAACTGCTCCTTTTTTGTCCTCTCCATCTCCTCACTGATCCAAAATAGAGTGCTCAAAAATCACAGATCTCCTCCAAATTCCCTACTCAACTAAGACTTTGATAGATTATTTATACTTTTTCCTTCTCCACAAATTCTGGAGGGTGACATCAACAATATTATTTTTTATTCCGTAAAAATGGGAATCTAACTTGTCATTTTTATTTTATTTTAATTGACATGTAGATGTACAGTCATCATACCCTTATTAGTTTTTATCATGCCCATAAGGGCCACTTAGATTATGCTTGCTGATTCCCACATTTATCACTTGGATTATGCCCGCATGGGCTCCCAAACATGCCCGCAAGGGCTTACCATTATGCCCACAAGGGATTACCATTATGCCCACATAAGCTCCTTATTAATGCCCACAAGGGCTTACAAACATGCCCACATAAGCCCTCTTTATTATGCCTGCAAGGGCTTGTAGTTAATCCCACAAGGGTTTCTTAAACATGCCCGCAATGAGCCTGTAATATGCCCACAAAAACATATGAGGATGCTCGCAAGGGATCTTTTCTTTTGGCTATTATTTCATAAATCCCTATGCCCACAACATCATGCAATATGCCCGCAGGCTTATGCCTCCATGTATTGAAAACTTGATCATGCCCGCAGGCCTTCCAATTATGCCCGCACAGGCTTCAATTTTGCTGGCATCAGCCTCTAATCTTTACCACTGCTTCATCAAACCCATGACCATCAAGTTTTCCATCATGCCACAATCATCCACTTGTCACTTTCATGCCTGCAAGCTTATGATTGCATGGCATATGGCTTATTCATGTTGTCCATCCATGTTTGATAGTCATATGCACTTGGCCATCATCATCCTCATTCTACTATAGAGATCTGGGTATGTCACTTCTCTTCTGTCATCAATCATCTCATTCAAAGACATGCTGAGAAACGTCTTCTTTACAAATTATGGAAGATCAGAGAACACATCAATTCAGACCGTGTTTCACTTGTAGGCTGTGTACTTGGCCTGAGGAGAAACCCTACTCCATGCCTTTCAAGCTGATCTTATGGTGTCTGCAACCCTTTATGGCTATGTGTCATAGCACTGTCAAAACACTGTCAAATATGAAAGCATATGAAATGTTCATCCTTCTTTGTCATCACTGTTCAATCCATTCATTGCTTGCTTGTCATCATCCAAGATGTGTACAGCATCTTAATCTAGGATATTAGGGCCATCTCCAAGTGACCACAAAATGGGTTAGTTGGCTGATTAGGTGATCAAATGTTCAACACATGTCATCAAGCCATCTCTGCCATCTCTCTATCCACTTTGTCTATATCATCAAGCCATATCTGCCATCTTTTTTCCAAGTTGCCATGTCACCATTTCCATCCATACATGCTTGTCCTTGATTTCCATCATCAAGTTGACCTTTTTCATTGCCATATCATCACTTTAACCTTTGTCATTAATGAGCATACAACCTACAAAGAAGTCAACCATTCAATAGAAGGGATCCCACTGACACCTCAAAGGAATGTAGCAACTCTGAGGTGGTGGAAATATTTCCATAGTCCAATTGGCTTGCTTGTGTATTTTGATCTACTCCAAGGGTATGATGACAAAGTGACCCTTAAAATTGCACTAAACTTCAAAAATGTAAAGAATCGGGAGTATGTTAGAGTAGTCACAGGGTTATAATTTCAAGTAAATTAAGTTAGCATTTGGCAGAGTGTCAATATTACTCATGAGTTTACCCTAGGTCCAAGATGAAAGGCAAGTAGCCACATATGCCAAAAAAATGTACCTAATAAATATCATTTTCACCATTGTTTATATGACAATATGGTTACGTGCAATTAATTGATGAATGAAATGTGTTGATTGATAAAGTATCTGTTGTATCTAATTTTAGTATTAGTTTTTATGGTGTTATGGATATTTTCATGCCTACTAACCCATGCTCTGCTCTATCTTAGTTTTTCTATTATGTGATCTTTTGCAAAATGAAGCCAAAAATTTTTCGCTACAATAGATCACCCATACTTAACTTGTTTAATGAATATGTATGCCCATGACATATATTAACAGGTGCCCTTAAAAATGAAGAGAACTGTAAGCAAAGAAAATCACACTAGAAATTTGGTATAACGGTTGGAAGGCATATTTTGATGCCATCAGAACAGTGCAAGAAGGCCTACAATCGATGAAAAAGAAAATCAGCTATGAAACTGAAACTGGGTTTCTCCAAGGATTATGACCAATGAGTTGGCTTTATTTTAGAATGATTCCATTTAATGTAGGGTTCAATCACCCTTTTGTTTCATGGATTAAGGGTTTTATAATGTGAATGTATTTTTCTATTACTATAATTGGTTTTGCATCAAATTCTTCAATCCCTCTAGAGGACTAAGGCAGGGTGCCCTCTATCTTCTTTACTATTGTTGCCAGTAACAAACAAACCAAGTAGAATTGTCATAGGGCTTATAACAGGTATCAAGCTAGGGATATCCATAAATATGACATGTCTGTTATTCATAGGATGATGTGTTGCTATTTTCAAATGGTAATGGCATAAATGTAAGCATGTTATTGGAATTTCTAGATATGTATGATTAAGACAGAGGTATGAAATTAAACATTCAAAATTCCCTATTTTGTTTCATGGATTGGAGAACAAAGAATCCAATCTCTTAAATAATTCCCAATCAAGAAATTGGACATCATGAGGGGGGAAATTGGGTATAAAATGGGCCTTGTAAAATGGGTATAAATTCAAGGAGCCCTATGTTTTTTCCAGCAGGAAAGACTGTAAACCAAATGAGTGCACAAATTCTCCTTCCATTTTCTATAAGAGGTAAATTAAATTTTTTGTGCTACTGAAATAATGGAAAATGGAAGTGCATGTAGAGGAAAATGTGCAAAATACCCCTTAGGAAGGGATGGTATCTCTCTGAGCCAGCGGGAATGATGATTCAATCCTTGGCTGGTTGTTTGGTGAAAGATTTACAAGGCCTATTTCTAAACTTGGACTGGTAATACAAAGTGGAACTGGTCATAATTATTTCTGTGAGTATCATAGGGTTACATATACCAAAGTCACTGAGAGTAGTTTTTGCCTACAAAAATCAATTTGCACTTACATATCTGAGAACACCCTTTATGGTTGTTTATATTTATAATGTTTAAAATAAATTACATCTATAATGCAATACAAAAGCACTATAGGAAAATATGCTACATGACATAAATTGGTATTGATAGCTCTTGTTGCCTCGATTCGTCTTTTAAGGTCAAAGTGACACATGCCAGTTCAGATGCTGAAATGAAACTTTACTTATCAAGAAAAAATAGTGATGGCGATGACCCTAATTGCAAATCTTCATGGAAATTTACAAGTTCTGAACTCCAAACATAGCTATCTCAATTGCAAGTTGCAAAAACCATATGCTTACTAGAACCAAAGGTTAGTCATCCACCGAACAATGAAAATAAATTGGGTGAGTCAAGACAAGATGTCACAAAAGCGAGGAATAATTTTTTCCAATGCTTAGAATTCTATCTTCAGATCATGGTTTCTAATTTGATGACATGGTTGTACATATTTGTACAACAATGTAAATAAATCATACGAGGATGACAAAATTATACGAGGATGACATGGTGTCTTCACAACTTTTATGTTTATATATTGTAGTTCTAGAAGAGCTACCGACATAAGATCTCTTTACAGGATGAACACCTAAACCAATCATGTTCGTATTTTATATCTTAAGTCCGTTAATAGTGTTTTTGTGAGCCACATCCACATGTCCCTATCAACATGGAATAACGTGGTTTTCTTGAATGCATGGAAAGACTACAGAACAGTAGGTGAAGTGAGAAAAAACATAGTACATAAAGATATATCATCCCAAGGATGCTACAACAACAATTAATGAGCATGCAAATCAAGGAGAGATGGTATTATTCTCCTGACTTGCGGCATGCAAATTGAGGTACAATACAGCTGCAATTAATACTGAAATCGTACAACTGAAGGCACAATTGTCCAAACAGTTTATGGGCACAAAATTCAAGGCAGTAATTAATTGTAATAGTGGGCATGAATTCCAAGAAGGAAGATATAGATCCTACCTTCAATATATATCTTTCTCAAACATAGATAGATCCTACCTTCAATAGATAAAACTTTTCTCGAGATAAACAACCTCTCTTTGTCTTTATCAAGAACATTACAAAAAAGAGAAGCACTGATTTATCAGTTGCAATCATATTTTCTAGAAATCATATTGGATTTGAATGATTTCCTTCTCATTTCTATGACATGAAATGCACGAGAATGATATCTATAATCTTGATCTCCATATCTATTGTCCAATTTTCTGTGCATGAGAGGTACTTTGATTGTACCTTTAAACAATGATTCAGGTTTTTTCACAGTGACCCGGCCATGAATGGAGACACACAAACATTTTAGGCCTTCAATTGTCAAAACCTATGTGCCCAATTTATGTGAAGACGGCTGGAAATGTGATAATATTTAAACATTTGATCCGGAACTGAATTTGGGTGGAAGGAACCAAACTGTGTGAGAAAGAAACTCTAGCTAGCATAGGACAACTTCTCAACAATTACCATTATTAGAAAAATCCATTATAAAGCTTATTAAACCATTGAAAACAAAGGAAATACATCAATTAATTGACATTTTAGATTGTGCACTATGGGTGACATGAATATGTCAAAATGGTGTGAATGTATGTTACTATTGTTTTTTATCTGGATTCATATTAGAAGCATCTGGCATATGACGATGTAATAAAAAAATTGAACAATAATACTCTTTTCTTTTAACTTTAATTTTGATGGGAATGTATGGGGTGAGATGGGAAGAGGCTGCTGGGTGCTGACATTTTGGACCTTCACTGTTGATAGTAACATGCTTATAGAATACAAAAGTAACATGCTTATATGAGGATTATGAAAAGTATACCATAGAAATTAATAACATGACACAATGAGCTGATGAAATGTTAGCATAGTGAAATGAACCATGTACCAGCAATATTACTAATATGCAAACTTTCGTGCTCCCTCAAACAATTTTGGTTGAGAGAAAAAATCAGAATGTTTATCTGTTTTATGCAAGGAGGCCTCCTAGAGAAGTCATAACATACATTGTGCTCAAATACAAACAAAATTTCAACAAGTTTTAAGTTCCGTTAAACAATTGTGGTTTGAACAAAACATCATAATTCACTATGCTTGTGTAGCAGGATTCATATTCATGTAGGATTTCACCATTGGACACTAAGTACCACATCCATGTACATGGATTTTAATGAAAATTGAAAGGAAAAACACATAATTTAATGAAATTAAATAGACGACATTTGCCAAATTACAAAAAATAATAATAATGCTTCCACTTCGTAAATTACAAAACTATTAGTAATTACATAACAAACTTGTTTCGAAACACATTGTCAGACATGAAACTATATTGCAAAAAGTGTATAGCAGTAAAAGCTGATTGCTAATATATTAAAACAAAAAACCAATCTGCCATGCCATGGCTTCCACAATAACCAGGCTAACCAATTAATTCAAATCTAATTGAAGATCCTCTAAAATGATACAATAGTGTGTAGCATACAATTCATCCACGACAATAATGTTACAACCAAAATACAAGAGCCATTCTATTAAAAAAATTCATTCCATGTAATGTAATGTACATCATACACACTCAATCTCAAGACAATAATGAAAGTGTAAGTTTCACAATTGTGTCATTTTGATCCAATTGTTTTATGCCTTTTGTAACTTCCACCCAACTATTTCCTTATCTTCAATACTGAGGCACTGAGAGAATCAAAATAGTAGAACTGTCCTCCCTAGAATCCTCATAAATTAATGTAGACCTTGAAGTTCCAGCACCATCATCAAGGATAAAGTTACAAGGATGCCTTTGCAACGAATATTGCTCAAGTAGTAGCAATATATCTCTATTTGAAGTTAATTTCCCATGACATGGTTCAAGGCTGAAGTCCCAGTGATTTATAATGATATCACCCTTTCCACAATCATCATCCTCAAAAGGAAACAATGGAAGGCATTTTAGTGACTCGACACTAACCAGGATTGAACTTGAACCTATTTCTTTAACAATAGAACTTAGTCCCTTCTTAGTCCCTTTCACATTGTCGAACCATCTTTAAAATCCATCATAAAAGCATCATATTAGCTATGTATTTGACATGTTTCACTGCATTTTACTACTCATCCTTGAAATTTCATTGCAAGTTGGCAATCTTCTTCAGCCATGTTATGCAAAATTTCTTTACCAGCACGAACTTTATAGTCAGAGTCATTTTGAATATTTTCAATGCCATGTTGTACCTTCATACCACATTCTTTTCAAATAGCTATCAATATTTAGTTAGACATATCTTTTGATTCCTCCCTCCTTTTTTATAGGAGCATTTTTCTTTAGCTTTTGTCCATCCCCAATATAATATTATTTTGGTTGGTTTTTGAGATACCAACACTACTCCTGTAGCTTCCTGAAAAAACAATAAAAATGTTTTATCAGCTTTGGTTAAGGGTGTTGCATCTCCAAGTGTAGAAAAAATATGCAACTAATACTATACAAATATGTCTTGAATGATGATAATTGTAAAAT
>LPNX010483082.1:180816-245068 GCA_001517045.1 Pseudotsuga menziesii
AATGTTGTTGGGACTTTAGTTAGTTTCATTCCAGCAGGGGCCTAGTTCAAATCCCCCTAGATCCATCCAAAATTCAATTCATTCAAATGGAAACCTATTTCTTTAATAACAGAACTTACATTTTCACTTTCATCAACCCATACTTTGATACCCATATCAAAGGATGATGTATCCAAACTAGTAGTTTTGAGATCTGTAATAATGATGAGAATTTTCATCAAGAGTGCTTTTTAGTTTTAAAGTGTCTATATTCTAGATGGATCTTTCCTTAAGACTTTTGAAGCTCATACTGCAAGTGTAATACAAGCTTCCTTCCTCACTTGTGGAACACAGTTCGTTTCTTCTGGTATAACCTCTTGCCTGGCATCTTTAGTTCTAATTTAGTTTCTTATTGTTATCCTTATAATTACACTTTTCAAAGTGATGATGGAATTATTTCTCTGCTGTTTGGAACCTCTTTTGTTTCACAAGTGCAGATGGTTTGTTGAAATTGTGGACAATCAAGTCAAATGAATGTATTGCAACATTTTATCAGCATGAGGATTAGGTGACTTTCATATTCCCTAAGTTTCAAACTCACATATTTACTTCTACAGGACATCATAGTTGCATGTGTAATTATATTCTGCCTCAGGCCCTACCTTCACCCTTTGCATCCCTATTCAAATGAGCTCATTCTTTACAAAGGAAAATCAATGTGCCCCTGTAGCAAAGTTGCTAGTGTACATGGGTATGGGTGTAGGCCAAGGGTATATCTATGCAAAAATTTTAAAAATGAAAATTAAGATAAAACACAAAAAAAAATTCTGTAAATCAGCGATGATTGATCTCAGATGAAATTCATCACTCAAATCATTCAAACCATTCAGACTTCATAATCAAACATTTCCCATTCAATGATTTATGAATTGAAAATGTGACATCATGATTCAGAATTCGAATTCAAAATTGAACAATCATACAATGATTAGAAAGAAACAATAAAACTTGATCATCAATGTCTCAATAACAGCACAAGTCTTAAATGAAGTACATAATTTATAATACATTAATAAATTGCCTAATAGAATTTAAAAAAATGAAACATAAAATGCAACATAGTTGATTCCTCAAGGAAATTTTTCTAGTTCTGTGGCATTCTCATCATCATTGGCTACAATAAAAATGGCACCAAAATCCCTATATTTTTCTTCGCTGATGGACTGTTTCTCTGTCCAATATGAAAATGAAATGGTAATAACGATGTGTGCTTTTATGTGTTTAAGTTCATGAGAGTGTGTGGGAAGTGACGAGTTAGGGTTTTGGAGGGGGGTCCCACCTTTTTAATTTTATATTTTTGGTTTTTCTTCTTTCAATGAAAAAGCCACACATGCAAAACACAAATTCTACGTTTGGATACCCAAACTGGGGTGTGCCCCTGTTTCTTCGGTGGGAGGTGCCGTTTTGAATTCTTGGTGCCCTAGGGTTCTTCTAGGTCCATACCCACTCCTGAACCAGGTACAACATACGTGTACGGTGTACCCATACCCGTACCTAGTTCATGCATCTAGAAGCATGGCTTGTGAACCTTGGAAGCTTAACCATGTTTCCATATTTCGAGAGTTTTTATTCTTGTTGTACCTAAAACTGCACCCAAATATTTCCATTTGACATATCAGGACATATTTTGTTGTGTCGAAACTCTCTTCAATCTTGAGGATGTTCAAGTTAATGAGTAGGAATCAATTTAATCATTTTAATGGTCTTTTCCAAAACCTGGTGTTAGTTTGTAATTACTGTATTCTTGTTCATCCTTTTTATGTTTTTGAGTTTTCTAGAAATTAGTGTTTGTTGCAAGCAATATTGACAACACTTGAATTTTCCTTGTATATTAGTCACTTTGTTTGCCTCTAAATTGTGTAGTTTGTGGACCCTGGCAGCTGAACCCTGTACCCATACTTCAGGAGTTTTAATCCTTATTATACCCATAACTGCAGCCAAATATTTCCATGTGGCATGCACATAGCAGGGCATATTTTCTTGTGTGGAAAATCTCTTCAATCTTGAGGTTATTATGTGTTTGTTCATGAGTAGGTAGCAATTTAAGCACTTTCATGGAATTTCCCAAACCTGGTGCTATTTTGTAATTTCATTATTTTTGTTCATCCTATTTAAGTTTTCGAGTTTTCTAGAAATTTGTGTTTGTTGCAAGCACATTGACAACACTTGAAGTTTCCTTGTATTTAGAAACTTTGTTTGCTTCTAACTTGTGCAGTTTCTTTGAACTTCTCTAAAATCTTTATAAAACTATTTTCCTTGGGATCAATTTTTTCCACAAAAAATTGTAATTTTTATTCTAGCAGAATGCAAATTACATTTCTCAAGTGTCTTTAAGACACCACCAACTAAAAAGAGGTCAAAAGACCCAGATTTTCTTGGCAAAAAAGTCATCTCTACCTTCTTACATTGTAGGATTGCAGCATCGAGAAATGATTATGTTCAGAAGAACATTACAGTTTTCAAGAACGGATGGCTCACCAAAAGACGTGTTATAGGTTTATCCTAGTCTTGGTGTACTTTCCTGACTTGAGCCCCAATACTACATCAGAAAAAACAAAAGAAATTAATCCTGAAATCTGTCTATCTGAAGCTTCCAGCATCTAAAAATTTGGTTGGAAGAATGGATACTACATATAGGAGAGAGAGAAAGAAGATACTCCATCCTTGACTTTCTATATGGACGAACCACCTTGAGCTAAGAGAAACCTCCTTGGATAATCATAAACCTTCAGCATCCAGGTTGAGTTCCCTGTAAATATGAGATAATGTTATACCATCAAAGGATATCATGAATCTAAGCCTGGTTTCTCAACCATTTAGGTTAGCCTTGGGACCTTAATACTTGCATGTATAACAAATCTTGGTGTTCATATCTAATTTGTTCAGAATTTGAAAATTAAGATTTTTGTTGGAGTTCATATCTTGTTTAATATTTTATGGAAAGCAGAAA
Source organism: Pseudotsuga menziesii (assembly GCA_001517045.1). Taxonomy (NCBI): domain Eukaryota; kingdom Viridiplantae; phylum Streptophyta; class Pinopsida; order Pinales; family Pinaceae; genus Pseudotsuga; species Pseudotsuga menziesii. The sequence continues at coordinate 183,806 of LPNX010483082.1, forward strand.
ACTTTGAGCTTGATGCACATGGATGTGTTCATCCATAATAGAATTATAAATTTATAAAAAACTTATGTTTTTATCTTCCATCCTTATAGCTGATAACATTACTCATTATAGTATATTCCTAGTTATGTTTATGTGTGGGTTGATCATTGTCTTTCTGCAGATCTGGGCAATGGCTGTTGGTAAGAATACAAAAATGCTGCAACTGTTGTCGGTGATTTTCTTGTCAATTTGTGGCATGATTGCACTGCTACAGATGAGGAGGAGGCTTTTCTCAAAGAGGTATGTTGGGAAATTATCAGTTTGAAATTTAAGATCGCTAGGATGCAATTTGTAAGTATCAGAATTGTAGCAGTGGATTTTGATGATGGTGAATGTCCTACTTGTGTGGTTTCTCAGAGTTCGGTCTTTTATGAAGAAATAAATTGATTCTTGTTATTTTGTTGTAGCCTTAGTCTAATATGTAAACCTTACTTTATTTATCTGGTACATTATATGCTTCCCTCATTCAGGAGGAAGCAACATTGAAAGACTAGGAACTAGTAAATGCTCTTGCAGATACTGACTATGTGAAAGAAATTCAACTTTAATTTGAATTAAGAAGACCTTATAAGCTCCTTAATGTCTTCACTGAACTGTACAGGTTGGATTTGGCTCTTATTTGGTTGATGTATTTATTTTCGAGGATGTTACATTATTTTTCTGACAGAAATACCCACCTTTTTCAGCAAACGACATGCCAAAGATCAGATACATAAAGTGATACGTGAACTAGGAAAAAAAGAACTCAGATTGCTTTTGAAATATGTGCGAGAATGGAATACAAAGCCAAAATTTTCCCATGTTTCCCAGTTTGTATTATTTCAACTTTTCAATGTCCTTCCTCCAACAGAGATTATTGAGGTACTTTTTGTACCAAGTCATGTCATATTGCTTTGCTCATATTGATGTTTTTGGATCTATATTGGCATTTTTAAACATTCAGGTATATGTCTTATATGGCTCAGATTGAAAACATTTGTGTTTTTTAATACATTATAGGTACAAGGTATTAGTGAACTCTTGGAGGGTGTTACACCATATGCATAGAGACATTATAGCAGGATAGAGAGACTTATGAGAAGCACTTTTTTGTTGGATTACACTCTTTCATCAATGTCTGTCCTCTCTCCCATAGAAACAAATTTATCGTCATCTAATTTATTAGCTAGAACAACATATCTACCAAATATACAGATTGATTAGTTTCACCAAACTCGTTTTCTTGAGCCAAATTCGAGTCCCATACTGTCTCTTTCTGATCCAGGGAATACGGATTCTATGGAAGTCTCAGCACCACGAGCCAAGAAGAAAAGAGTGTCTTCTAATGATCTGGAGAAAACATTTGTTTCTAAAGTTGAAATTGGTGAGATGGAGAATGCATTTGATGAGCCTGACATGGCACATCAAGGTTAAGCCAAGAAGCATAAGCCTGGAAGTTGAAAGAAAAAAAAGTCTAAAGCCCCTGGAAATGAGAGTCTCAAAGATAGTGCAAGTGAAAATGCAGTCACTATTGCATTACAAGCATAATGTCTTGTGATTGAAGTTTGATCTATCAATACCTTCAGATGTAACTTCAACCATGCAGGCAAATTGCTATGAAAAATCACATTTGGGATTTTCTATAGACATAAATACTTGTCCATGATATACCAGCTCATAGAAAGAGATAAAAGGAATGGCAGTAAATGGTTCAAGGGTTGAGGATGCAAAACATATAAATATATGCAACATTTGTGTAGCAAATGTTTTCAATCTGTAAGACTTTCACGGTAGTTGAATTGGCCATAATAGAATATTATTTGACTGGCTCTTTTTCTAACAACATGGGATTTTCTAAATCATGTATTATAGTCACATTGTTTTGACAGTTTTAGGTCAACTATTCAATGAATGTGTTTTAGGTCAACTATTCAATAGAATACTCACAGGAGTCACAAGAAATAGAAAAACCTTTGATTGTAAGGCGCTGACCCCTTGATTCATCCCTACCAAAATAATGCAAAGTAAGTATCATATTTAAATGGCAAAGTCCTCAAACAATTATCAGAAATTTTTTTATCTATGTGGAAAATTATGCATTAAATGGTAAGTATTTTACACAGTTCTTTCACTTACATAGAGAAAATACAATATAATGGATTGTGTGTGTCTTTACTAGTTATGATTGGTTACTTTCTTCTTCTAAAACCCATATTCTACCTTCTCTTTTTCTTTTCGAACGTCACTCAGCAGAAGCATCTTTACCAGTCAGGGTTCACAGCTATCCTAACCTAGCTCTTGGCAGCCCTGCTAAATGTTGTTCCATCTCTCAGTTGCATGTTAGGGTTTATTTCAGACCTTGGTTTAAGAGAAAACAACTCAGGTGTGGCCTACAACAGCAGCGAAGGTACATGAGGACAAGCTGTAACAGTTAGCAGCATTTTTCAGCCTACATACTTCTTTAGTTGGGTTAATTTTTATCAATATTGTACAGTACTATTGTTATTATTTTGAACTACTTTCCCTAGAGGCAACTTCGTAGTTTTTTAATGGTCATAATTTGTTATTTGTTTATTGCAAACTCAGTCATCTGATTATAATGAAGATTTTTTTCATTGTTGGGGTTTTTATTTCTGAAAAGGTTTTCCCTATGATCAATTTTATGTATTTGTGAAAGCTTGATTTCTTCTATCTCTGATAGCTATCTCAGATTTATTTTATCTACTACTGATATATTTTACAAGTTGGATAATTGCAAGGGAAGACTGATACTGCTATCAAACTTAAATCCATGTTAAATATTCAACAACTCAAACATTGTGTACCTAGATGTCATATTGCTAATCCTAGTCAAAAAATATTACCCAGCTCTGCAAAATTTTATCACACTTACAGATCACATTTCCAATCCAAGCATAAGAAATTTAAATAATAATTTGCCTAAGATTAAGTCATATATATCTAACCTTTCAACTCTGGTATTTGTTTTGCCACTTCTTATGTCAGTAAATTTTTTCATATTATTTCCATCCTGAAAATCCTGCAGGCACCCTAAAGGAACAACTTGCTTCTATTACAACGACTTTGGAACAAATTTGGTAGCAAAAGGAAGAGAGGATCAAGCAGTTTTTGCATGTTCAAGTACAGATTTAGAGGATTTGTGGGGAAATATCTAGAAAATTGCATCCCAATGAACCTACAACTCCTAAAGTTTATGATTATGACCTATCATTGAAAAAGTTTGAATATCATTGTAGCTCGGAGAGATCTAAGGGCTAGAAGTTGCACATGTGGATGTAATGTTGGTAGACTGTGAGAGTATTTTAAAGCCCAACAATGAGGCAATTAGTTGAAGGGTGGCTTGGGTTTGAGGTTGATTGAAAAGGGGAAAATCTGTATTGTTTTCTACCATTTAGATGGATTCAATTATGACCTAAATGGATTCATAACTATCATAGCTTCAGTTATATCACCTTCAGATCCAAGATAAGAGGTGCCTGATACTCATGAATTGACAGTAAAATGCATGGAAATTATCAAGATACAATAAGGCTTATTTCAGCTCCTAGTCAGATTTGTAATCCTCCAGAATCAATTAACAGTATTGGTCAACCATTGACATGTTTGAGGAAAACAAAAAGGTCAAGTGGTGAATGGAAATATGGTATAGTTCAAATCATTTTACAGACAACGATGCAGTAAATGTTTATGAAGAAAATGAAAGGCTTCGAGCAAATCTACAAAGTGTTGAATCTTCAATTATCCAGATCAAGACAGAAGTTGCCTCATTAGAGAGACAAGATGAATAGAAAATTGTAGAAATAGAGACACTTACGCAGCAACTTGCAACAGAAATTAAGCAGGGACGGGACTTTCCAAGTGAAATTTCAGATCTCAAATTTGAGTGTGGTCGTGTTAAATCATAATTTGAACAACTAAAGTCTCTAGGGCACATCAATGAAAAACATCCAGATGCTGTTAATAGATGTTTTGACATGGGAAATGTTAGACATATTCTTAAAGATGTGGAGGAGTTATATTCTGAGAATCAAGTGAGTGTAAACCTCAATTTGCAACTGGAAAAGTAAAAAAAAAAAAGAATGCACTAATTTATTGCTTAGTATTTAAGGGGATTTATTAGAGAAGAAAAATAGAGATATATAGCACACTTCTAATAGGATACTTGATATTTCAGCTGTTGAAAAAGAAAATGAAACCCTCAAGGTTGTCAAGTTAGACTAACCACAAAAGTTATCAGTCTCAGAGGATAAAATCGAAGAAATTAAAGAGAAAATATTTTTGAAAAATGATGGAAGGATCTCAGTGTTCCTACAAGATGACCTTGAAGTTTTGGAGAGGGTACTCCAAGAGTTTATGAAAGAAAATATAAGTATTATCGGTAAGTTAATTGTTGAAATAGTTGCAAAAAATATAAAATAAAATTACTGATCATAATCCTGACAAGCAGAGCTTTCCTGCTGAGTTTTGCCTGCTTGAGAACATTATAACCAATGGAAAAATCAAGACATGCAGGGCATTCATCACTTAAAGCCACAAGGACTCTCATAGGCTGCAATTCTTTTCACACAGAATATTAAAAGATGACAGGGTAATTGTGGGTGCCAAGTTAATAAATGGTGCATGATGAATGGGTAGACATTAATTTATAGATTTTTAGTTTTGTGAAATTATATATTTATACACTTGATGTAAATTAGATGGATGTCTAGAAATTACCATCTTTTTCAATCTTCATATATGTTTTCCAAAAATTGGGCCAACAAAAGGATGCCAGCGAGAGCCTGCGAAAGTATGCCTGCAAGACGCTATACCCTTTTCTAGTTTTCCAGGTTGTTTGTTATTGGATCACCCATCAGCATGGCATAGGGATGGACCACAAAAGACACCTCCTGGTAGGTAGGCGTCGCATGGAACTAGTAAAGTTTGGCACAAGTTGAAGGGAAAATCCAGTATTGGACTTACCTAAATAATCACTTACAACTGTCCTCTCAAAAATACTGCCTGGGATTGCAATTTGGGGACCAAGATTGATAGTTTGGAGACCAAGATCGAGAGCAAGCATTATTCCAATTAAATATGGAACTGTTTGTTTACAAGGCAACCACAATACTAATAAAAGGAAGATGGACACACACAGTGCACACATTCGAGAAAGAAAAGGAAGACGAACGCATACACAGGGGACCAAGATCGATATTTTGGAGACCAAGATCGAGAGCTAACATTATTCCAATTAAATATGGAACTGTTTGTTTACCAGGCAACCGCAATACTAAGAAAAGGAAAATGGAGACACACAGTGCACACATTCGAGAAAGAAAAGGAAGATGGACACACAGTGCACACATTCTAGAAATTCAAAGAGAAGACTATGTATGACTTACCTTGGAGGTAGATTTGAAAACTCCTCATGTACTCGCTTTGGAAAGCTAGGAATCGCAATATAATGCCATGAATTTCATATTTAAGGAATAACAGATTTACAGATCAGGGTATACAGTTTCAAAATTATTTGACAAATATTCCAAATTTCTCCCACCAATTTCCATGGAAAACTTGACTTCTAACGAAACCCATTTTTCTTCGGCAGTTTTTCATAAATTTCTAAGCTAAAAGCATTTTCCTTCCCACCAAAATACTTCTGTTCTCGGCCATTCATTTTCATTGTAAAAATTTTTTTTGTAGTCGTGGCAAATTTTCGTAGGATAAACTTAAAAAACACCATTCCCGCTAAAAATACTCCTCGTAGTGGGATGATTCTTCCATACCCCATTGCCTTCTATTACCAAAACAAATCGTGACAGTCACCCAAATTTTCCCCCTTCGTCCATTTTTGGGATAAACCTTAGGTTTTTCCACTTTGTTCAAGATATAAGTTTAATGATAATATACTATTGTATTTAGATTTAGTTTATTTTGGTAAAAGTATAAAATACATTGACATACTAATAATATAATATTGCATTTAGATTTAGTTTTTTTTCATGGTAAAGTATAAAATACATTAACATTTACTTTGACTATTATTATATTTACACTATAAATTTAATATTGTGTCTAACAATGTTTTTCTATATTTAAAAAATAAAAAAATAAAAAACATTACAAATGGTTATAAAGTGTAATGTTTAAAAAAAATTATTAATAATTATAAGAAAATTCATGGTTACATAAATTGAAATACTGAATAATTTTTTCAATATTTTTATATATTTTAAATGTTATTTATAAAACTTTAAAAATTGATATGATAATAAAAATATTATATTTTTATATTTTTATTAAATATTAGATATAAAATTTTAAAATAATCATGCTATTAAAAAAATTAAAATTATATAAGAATATATGTGATTTATAAGATTATATCAATTATGAGAATATATGTGGTTTATCGTTTTTTATTTTATGTACTGTAATATTTTTTATATGAATTAATATAAAATTTATATTAAAAAATAATAGTGATTTTTTTTAATACTATTATAACTATATTTTTCATTATAATTTAAATATAAATATATTTGAGTTTTACATTTATTAAATATATAAAAAGTAGTGGTCTATTCATTTTAAAAAATAATAATATAAAATTCAAAAGTTTCCTGACATTTATTATGTGTGCACAAGGATCTAAATATTTTTTTAATAGTTTTAATCAATATCTCTTAACTCTACATTAACTCAATATACTTGTCAACTACCATTAATAAGACGATTTAGGTTGACTTTCATTATATTTTCATTAGATTTAATGTGACATGGCATATTTGTACTGTGATGTGGATTTTCTTATTATTTTCCTTAGGAGGCCCATTTTAGACCCCAAATTTATCAACAGTAACTATTACAACATAGGATAGTAACACCAGCCTTGCGTAAATAATAACTAACCACCGTAATAATGATCACTAGGATAAGGACTGTAAGTTTGTCGTCGTCCAAGCTATGTGCTAGTAGCGCATGGGAAGTATGTCTTTGTTCTATCTTTATAGTCAGTTTGCATTGTCAAGTGCACATGCACGTGACACGGAGAGAAATGCATTAGTTCCACAAGAACTAAGTAAGCCCTATAGCAACAAGTTAAAAACAGGTACCTTCTAGGTCTGTTTACAAGGGAAACAAGTCCCACCACTCCACCCCTTGACAATAAAAGTTAAGTCATAATTATTCATAAAACAATAACCGAACTTTATAAACGATGAGTAAGCAATCGAAATAACATACATACGTATAAATACATAACTATCGAATTCATATATTAAACAACATAATGACAACACAACATTTCACCAATACAACATCAGGAAAACATAGCCTAGGAAGTAAGAACAACTTATGACAATACAGTGCAGAGAAACAAAGTACGAGACATTTTGCATAGGTTAAGATAATGTCTAGTTTAGGAAGCAAATGACTAGCCTAATAATTTTTTTTTTCAAATTTTGGGGACATTACAGAGATACGCTAGCATAACCAAATAAACATATATATAAATCAACCATTATATTCACCAGCTTTGTATTCGTATAAGGGCTGAGCCAAATCTTCCAAGCTCATAGTCGTAATACAAAACTCGAGCCTTAAACATTATTTAAATCTCTACAGAGTCACATTTTTAAATAAACATAAAAAAAATGTGTAGGCTGCATATTCACCTAAAGGATGATCCAGGCTCATGACCGTAAGGTGAAACCCCATCCTTGATAAATATTAAATCATACACCAACGAATATAGTGGAGAGAAATGAGAAATAAACATAGTCACAATATCAACCGTGCCATTGCAAGTAATGGAACCATCCAAAAGATCATACGCATCAATGGAGGTCAAAGCACGGAGTTTTCCATTAAAACCTTAAAACCGAGCAACTTTACAAAACAATTCCAATGACGAAAATACACAGACCCGAGTCTTTCAGTGGACATTCAAAGTATTTCCCAAAAATATTACATATGAATTTACATATAAAAGAATAAATAGATACACATCTCTTGGATGCTCAATCTATCAAAAGACCAAAGCTATCAAACCAATAATCAAAATTACACTGCATTAACCCTCTTAACACAGAGTTCAATACTCTATAAAATAGGCACACAGAGGTAAGGGCCTTTGGAATTAGCATGGATTACCCAATTATAGGTTGCGAAGCCACTTCAACAGTCCATGAAGCCAAAATTTTGAGCCACCCCTATCACCTGTAAACCAAACACGCAAATCTATGAGAAGTATGCCAAACCTCAACAGAAGAAAACAACCAATGCAATGTTGCAAACGATGTCAAGAACACACCTTCCAGGAGAAAGGGAATATTGTTGCTCCACGTAGCATAAATCTTGAGATATCAAAACCACACAAACAACCATAGGAAAAACCAAATGAATTGCACATCGACCATACGCAGAGTATGAGGCTCTTTTCCCATGATTTTCCAGGAGAAATTAAAGCACCACCCTGTCCTCCACTACCCACTAAATCCAAACCCACATTTTCCTAGTCAATATCACTATTATTTCACATAGTATACCAACCTAGAATTAAATCCCTAATTAAACCCTCCATTACAACTTTATGCCAAAATTTAATGGCATATGAAATATGCCATAAATCTTTTATGCATATCCCATAACTTTTCAAAAGACGTTTTTTTGAATTTTGCCATCATATGGATCAAGCCTTAAACCGTTAGGATTTATACCTTAAAGAGTTACATATTATAAACTGAATATCAAAGTGGATAAGGTTGCATAACCTTAGACATAATAAGAATGAAAGCCGTAAATATTTAAAACCATACACTTTGAACTCTGCATATACATAGAATGTAGGCACCACTAGGTCAGGACTTTAGTCCTCCTATCTCCAGTTATGAATAGGATAGTGGAGCATAGTTATCATGCTATAGGATGTTATCACTTTATATTTTTATCATGTCCCAAATTTTTCATTGGGTCACAATTGCCTAATCACATTTTCCATATTCATTAAATTTTGTCAAATTGATGCTAAGGGTCAAATAATTGCCAAGGAGGAAAATCACTAGTTTCCCAGGTTGGGGATGGAAGCTTTGGGATTTGGAATAAGGGGGAAAATGAATATTTTTAAACATTAGAATGGCATAAATATTTCACAAAGGATATTAATAAATAAATACAAGGAAAAATCAAAGTGGCGATTGATCATGAAGACACATGGAGAATGTGGGACCCACACAAGCTAGAATTTGTGTGCCACATGGCATCCTCCTCTTGCAATTTCAAATCCAAGGGATGTATAAAGGGTATTGGATGATTTATAAGGCTAATACACTTGTACATATGCATCATAGGTTGAATTTGGGAAGAAATGTAACTTACATGGGAGAGGAAAAGTCATTTTGGAGCTAGTGAGACACTTGGACTAGATTCCCTAGCTCTATGAGAACAATGATGAAGATGCTATGAAAAATATGATAAAAATGAGATATGAAGGCTGAAATATAACAAATATAACATGTCATATCAAAATATATCATCCAAGAGGGATCTCATGTGAGTTGGGGAATCTCACTGTGTTCCTACTCAAATTAGGGGAAGATGGATGGCTAGGAAAAGGAGGACACATGGAAAATCATGAGCACACACCCAAATTCGAATTGGATTGATATTGTGGATGGATTGGTAACCTTATAAGGATAATTATGTTCATAAAATACATGAATAAACCAATATAGTTTATTTTTTCATTTGATAAATTGTCATTTGTGAATTGTGAGAGCTAGTCGATGACTAGTTTTCTTTCCTTGACCAATTTAGAAGGTGAAGATTCCCATCCAAGTTGGTGTTGGGAGAGGCCACTCAGGTATTTCATGGATATTTAATGAAGTTTTATTTTAATTTTAAATATATATGGAATCTCATGGTTCCTTCTATTTTCACACTTTATCTCAACGATTTCCAGTTTTTATTGCATATTCTTGCTCATGGAGGGATTGCGCTTTGGGTGAGATATTGATCTATTTGGGGAACATTATAATGAATATTATCTTATGTTATGATTTATATTCCATTTATTTCACTTTAAAAACAATATGATTTCTAAATACCCAAAATAATTCATGTAAAAATGTTGAACAATGAAGAAATAAGTCCATTTTTCCACTATCTTGTTGTGAACCTTTGTAATGCTAATGATTTCGAATTGGGAGAGAAATTAATTGTAAATTTATGACTATAATCCATTAAATATTATATTTTCTTAATTTTCAGAAATTGTCAAGTAGAAATACCCAATATTTGTATGTCAAATTGATTTTTAATGAGAAAATAATGACCATTTCCACTCTATTTTGATATATGCCATGGAATGATGATTATTTTGAATGGAGGAATGTATATTTGATAAATGTATTATACATGGACTGTAATTAATGTTTATTACAAGTTTCATGTTCATTTATTAAGCATTGGAAGCCATTTTACTCATTTTTATTGCATTGGGAGAAGATGTGGTGCATTTTCCCCATGGGTCGAAATTTTGATTCGGGAGATGGTGTGGAAAGAGCCATAAAATCCTCTATAAACTGAAACATGATACATATGAGAATTTAAAAATATACCTTACATGTCCCCTTCCTATTTTCATAAATTTGAGTGACTTTGGGACAATTTGAGAATCCCTTTCCGCTAATTACCCAGGGGGAATTGGAACCCCAAGTTGCTAGTAAAGACTCTGACTTTGAACAAAACATTACACAAGTTTGAAAAAGTAATTGGGTACTAATTGTTGATGTAATTGTAACTTCAGAATGCATTCACTTGTATTTCTTATCTATTGTAACCCGATTTTCATTCTGGGATGTATTGTAATGTACTTGAGTCATGCCATACCCCGATGTTTATTCTGGGAAGTTTCTATAATGTGAAAGTCATGTCAAGTCATTGTGGGTAACCCTCCTATTGGTCAAGGGTTAAAGTCCCCATAGTTGTGGGGCCCTTGGGTTATTAGACTATCCTATTGAAATCGACCCTAGGTGAGTCATTGTAGGTCAGGGCAATAGTCCCCACCATTGTGTTACCCTCCTATTGGTCGAAGGAGGAAAAGTCCCCACAAGAGGTGGGGTACTAGGGTTATTAGACACTCCTAGAGATGTCGGCTCTAGTAAGTAATTGTTAAGTGAGGCTGACATGATGGAGTGGGTTCCAAGTGAATGAAAGAATATAAATAGAGAGTGAGCATCTCTATTTAGAATACACACACTCACTCATTGGGGTGCATGAGTGAGAGAGGAGAAGCTCTCTCAGTGTGAGAGAGAGAGACTGTTGTTGTCGGGAGATCATCTTACTGTTTTGGTGTTTTACCTTTTGTGTTGATTCTATATTTGAGGAAGTTGCGTGATTTTATCCTTTATGGTTTCCCCAAGGAAAATTCTTTGTGTCTCTTGTCTCTTGTGTTGTGTTTTTGTTTAATTGTTGTGCATGTTATTCTCTCAGTTAAATATCCTAAGACCATAATGGTAGCTTGAATGATAAAAATATAACATGGCATTAGAGCTAACCTGAGAAGAAGACATTGTGCAACTGCAGAAGCTAGCGATTCTTAATTTTTGGGTCTCTCTCCACAATCCATCAGCAAAAGTATGCTAGGATAACTCTCCATTGAAGGGTGCATCTTTCTGTCAAAGCGAAATTCAATTCTGAGCATTTTCAGTTTTTGTGCGGGAAATTAGGGATTCTTGTAGAAGAGGAATTTTTGAGTGAGCCTAGCATAGGATCGATCTTCTCATCAAAATTGAAGTTTAGAGACCTGGATCAATATTTTTGGTTGGGTGAAACTTCAGGAAAGTCAAACCCTAGTTTGACCCCGAGCTAGTAAAACCCTAAATACTAAAACTGCTAAGTTTTGGTACATTTGCTATATCCAGAGATTGAAGAAGGATCAGGAGCTAGAAATTGTAGAGGACGAAGATAAAATCCTGATGTACATTTAATCCTAACTTTAGTGTCATATTTTCTATATTCTGGAAGATATGATCCCTCCATGTTAGGGTTCTAGCCTCTTCCAGAATTCATTTGTAAACAGGACACCTGGGGAGAATTGCTATATATTGGGCCAAAGAGTTCCAAATGAAATTCATGTTCCAGAAAGGGCACAAAACTCAATTTCTATGTTCCAAGATTCAGACTCAGAAGATGAACCAGTGACATGTGTCAGTCTGTACAACTTTGCTCTTCTGAATAGTCCTGTAACAGGTCACCTTGGGAAAACAATCATAATTCCCAATTGGTGAAACCAATGCTAATGAAAATTGTGGTTTTGGATCAGGTACATGTGAGACTATCGTAGTGAAAGGTTTTAGACACAGAGGAATATTAATTTTGGAGATACTACAGAACTAGTAATAGGAATTTCTGCAGAAGAAATTGGAAAACTAGGGCTCATGTTCTGGGAGCTTCCCTCCATTGTTTTCAGAAAAGGAGTACATTGAAAATCTCAATTTGAAGAGATCTATCTTTATATACAATAAAATATGAAATATTATAAGTTTTTAAAATTAGGGTTTCTATGACAAACCCTAGATCAGCCAGCTCCGGAACCAGGACGGACACCTCAAATCGGTAAGATCTAATATTTTGCTATTTTTATTTGAGGTTCTCATTTAAAAGTGATCTATCACATCAGCTTGATGAAAATCTTGGGGAAGTTGATAACTTCCAAGCCTGGAAGTGTATGATGTCTCTGAATAAATGAATTGGACACCTACATGAGTAGAGAGGTTCCATTTCCAGAGGGAGATGAGGCTCAAAGGCTTACACAAGAAGAACTTGGTCAAGGCTAAGAAGATTATTGTTGATTCAATCACAGATCAACTTGTACCATAAGTGTCCTTCCTAAAGACACCAAAGATGTTTGATTCCTTGACCAAGCTATCTGAAGGGAAGAACATAAATCAGAAGATGGCTTTGAGAAAACAGTTGAAGAATGTGAAGATCCAAAATACAGAACAATTTGAAGTGGTAGAAGAAGAAGTGGAGAATCCATAAATGGTGATAGCCACCTTGAATGGTATCCCATGATCAATGGATTCATTCATTCAATAAATGTGTGCCAGAATGAAGTGATTACTTCCAATAGACTTTGGGAAGAAGAAGAAGCTCGACTCATATTAATAGAAGAGAATATGGGAGGAAATAAAGATCAAACTCTCACCATCAAAAGAAGATCCCTCAAGCGATGAGGAATATGAAGAACTCAACTCTTGAAGAATCCCTTATCCATATTAGCATTTGGATAAGAAACGATGCTATTATGAATGAATAATATGATGAAGCTAAAATATGAAGAAAGAGTATACCCACGAAACAAATAAAGATAAGTATTCAGTTGTAATTTCATGATATTATTTTGTTTATATTCAGTTGATGTATTATGCATGATAGAATGTCTGCATTAATGGCAATATACTACTAATATGCATGTGATTGGTAAGTAGCTCATGGTGTTGTACAAACTCTCCTTTGCTACTTATATAGGATGAAACCTATTTGTTGACATACTGGATTAGTGCACAATCTCAATGTTGTCCTGGTAGAGATGGAAGGAATCTAGAAAAGTTTCGTGAGATATGGATGAATGTTGTATTGGCTAAAGTAGTTGCATGATCACAAATTTATGCATAAGAATTTCCCAGTATGAATATTCCTTATGAAATGTTTCTAACCATACAAATTCATTTGACTTGTAGGAAAGATCGCATACATAAGCGCCTACAAGCAAAGAATGATGAGACTTGTTCTGAAGAACAAGTGACAACAGTTCAAGATGAATATGACGAATACAATGACATCATTGATACAGAACCTTCAAGCTATGAAGAATTCTAGTTCAAGAAGAATGATGTGTAGGATGCAGTATCGAGACATGAAGGGAATTTCGTAGTTCCATCATGCAGTAGATGGAAACATCATGGGATACAAAGAAAGATTCGTAGCACAAGGCTTCTCATGAAAAGAAGGCCTAGACTATGAAGAGACATTTACATCTAGTAAGAGTTTAAACACATATATGATGAGCTTGATGAAGATCTTAACATTTGCTACAAGGTTGAAGATGCAAGTCTATACACTAGATGGTCACATAGAATATTAGTAGCATAGGAATCTACTTGTCACTCTGGTATAGAATGTTTCAGTGCATAAAGTATGAAAGACAGAGGGAGTATGATGCTCCACTTCAGAGGGAGTGACTACAGAACATTTAAGGTTCGACATGGTATGATAGGATGTATATATTACTGATGACTCTAGGCTTGATTGAGAGTAAAGAAGATTCCAACCTTTGCTTCAATGTTGAAGGCGGAAGACCATTTATGCTCTTGTTAAGTGTTGATGCACTATTTTTGTAGGCATGGAGGTGTGGAAGAATGCGGATGGAATCTTTCTTGGACAAAGGAAGTATGTACTAGAGATCCCGAATAGGTTCAAGATGATTGACTACAAGGCCATGACCACAACTATGGCATCAAAATTGAAGCTATTGAGTGATTCTTCATCAAAGATAGTTGATGCTGCGATGTATCATCAGATGATTGGGTCCTTGATGTACTTGATGAACACAAAACTAGATATTTTCTTTGCTGTGAACACCTTGATCCAGTTCCTAACATATCCAAGACATGTTTACTTGATTGTTGAAAAGCATATTCTGAGGTAATTGAGGGGTACAGTTGATTATGGCTTCAAGTATGATGCAAATCAGAAGATTAACCTGGAGGGTTATGTTGATTTCAATTGGGAAGGCAGTGCCATCGATAAAAAGAGAACTTCATGGTGTTGCTTCCATATGGGATCAAGTGTGATCTATTGGTTTAGTAGGAAGCAATCCTGTGTGGCACTGAGTACAGCTGAAGCAGAGTATGTTGTAGCTTGTTTAGCTAGTTGTGAGGCAGTATGGCTGAGAAAGCTACTATCTGATTTATTTGATCTCTAGTTGGATGCTACTTGTATACATTGTGACAACCAGAGTTGCATGAATTTGTCAGAGAATCCAGTGTTCCATGACAAGTCGAGATACTTGATGTGTTGATGGAGGAACAAATAGCTAATGTTTTGATGAAGCCATTGGCTAGGCTGAAGTTCAAGTACTTCAAGGAGAAGCTTGGTGTTCTCCAGATTTGTTGAAATATTGTAACTTCAAAGAATATTCTTTATGTATCTTTTGTGGTCCCCGATGGTCCAACCGGGAGAACCACTTGTATTAAATTGTACCTCGATGCTCCTAATCGGAAGAACTAATAAGAGTCATGAGGTAGTCCCCTCAAATTGTAAAGGTGGGTCATCAGCACCCCATTGTCGTTACTTGAGCCTACATGTGTAACTCGATCCTACATGAGTTAACTTAAGCTGACATGTTAATTGAGTAAACTTTAAGTAAACGGATGAATATAAATAGAGGTGTAGCGCTCCTCATTGGAGACACACACACTCACTTGGAATAGCGCACTTGTGGAGAAGAGGAGTTGCTGGAGAAGGAGGAGAATCAGGTTTTTGATCTCCTTGTTGGTTTTACCTTTTTCCCTTTTGGGGAATCTATATTGAGGAAGATTTTGCTGGGTTTTTCCCTTTAGGGTTTTCCCAGGATAAATTTGTGTTGTTCTTGTGATACTGTTTTATATGCTTTTATTATGAAAAATGAAATGATATACTGATGTCTTAGTTAAGCATATGAAAATTGAACATGGTATCAGAGCTAACCTGAATACAAAAGCTTTCACAAGTTACAGAACCTAGGGATTCTTATTTTTTGGTTCTCTCTCCACAATCAATTAGCAAAAGAAGGGTAGGCTGACTCTCCTTTGAAGGGTGCATCGTTCTGTCGAAGCAGAATTTGATTCCGAGCATTTTCAATTTTCGATGTGGAAATTAGGGCTTTCTACAGAAGAGGAATTTTTGAGTGAGACCAACATAGGATTGTTCTCCTCATCAAAACCGAAGTTTATAGACCTATATCAAGATTTTTGGTTGAGTGAATCTCCAGGAAAGTCAAACCCTAGTTTGACCCCGAGCTAGAAAAACCCTAAATACTAAAACTGCTACGTTTTGGCACATTTGATATATTCTGATATTGGAGAAGGATTAGGAGCAAAAAATTGCAGGGGCTGAATATAAAATCCTGATGAACACTGTGTCCAAAATTCATCCTTATATTTGCTGTATTCCAGGAGATATGTTCTCTCCAAGTTAGGGTTCCAGCCTCTTCCAGAATTCATCCCTAAGCAGGACACCTGGGGATAATTGCAATATATTGGGATACAGAGGTCAAAATGGAATTCCTAAAGATGTTATAGAAATGGCATGGACTTTAATTTTGGTGGTCCGAATTTCAGACTCAGAAGATGAACCAGTGACACGTGGCATGCCGTACAACTTCGCTGTTCTGAACAGTCTTGTAACAGGTCACCTTGGGAAAAGGATCATAAATCCAAAATGGTGAAACAAATTCTGATGAAACCTGTGGTGGTGGATCAGGAACATACGAGGTTACCTCAGTACAAAATTTTAGACATATAGGAGCATAAATTTCAGAGATATCTCAGAAACAGTAATAGGAATTTATGCAGAAGAAATTGGAAAATTAGGGCTTCCTGTTCCAGGAGCTTCCCTCCACTATTTTTAGAAATGGAGTACATTGGACAGATCCATTTGAAGAGATCTATCTGTCTAGACAATCAGATCTAAAAGATTCCAAGTTCTTGAAATTAGGGTTTCTATGACAAACCCTAGATCAGTCAGCTCCGGAACCAGGACGGACACCTCAAATCGGTAAGATCTAATCCTTTGCTATGTTCATTTGAGGTTCTCTTTTCAAAGTGATCTATGACATCAGCTTGATGATAAGCTTGGTGAAGTTGACAACTTCCAAGCCTAGAAGTATATGATCTCTCTGAAGAAAATGGATTGGAGACCTACATGAGCATAGAGGTTCCAGGTTCAGAGGGAGATGAGGCTAGAAGCCTTTCTCAAGAAGAACTTGGTCAAATCCCAGAAGATCATTGATGATTCAGTTACGAATCAACTTTTACTACAAGTGTCTTCCTTAAATACATCGATGAGGGTTGATTTCTTAACCAAGCTATTTGAAGGGAAGAACATAGATCTGAATATGACCCTAAGAAACCAGCTGAAGAATGTGAAGATCCAGAATGCAGAGACCATGCAGTCATAAGGATATCTCAAATCAAAGAACAACTTCAAGCGGGGATAGAAGAAGTGAAGAATGCAAAAGTGGTGATGGCCACCTTGAATGGACTCCTAGGATCATAGAATTCATTCATTTAAGAAATGTGTTCCAGAAGGAAGTGATTACTTTCAGCAGACTTTGGGAAGAAGAAGAAGCTCGTCTCTGAAGATCAAGCTCTCATCTTCCAAAGAAGATTCCTCAATCAATGAGAAATATGAAGATCTAAACTCTTGAAGAAATTCTTATCCACCTCAGCATTTGGATAAGAAACGATGCTGAAGAAGACGATGAAGCTGAAGACTCAAGAAGGAATATACCCATGAAACAAATAAAGATAAGTATTCAATTGTCATTTCATGATATTGTTTTGTTACACATTTGATTATATTCAGTTGATGTGTTATGCATGATAGATTGTTTGCATTAATGACTGTATACTACTAATATGCATGCGATGGGTAAGTAGTTCATGATGCTATACAACTATCCATTGCTACTTATCAAACCTCTTTGCTGACATATTGGATTAGTGCACAATCTCAATAATGTCATGGTAGAGATGGAAAGCATATAGAAAGTCTATGTGAGATATGGTTGAATGTTGTATTGAATAAACAGTTGCATGATGCATAAGAATTTTTCGTTATGCATATGTTTTATGAAATAGTTCTAACCATGCAACTGGTGCATTTGAAATGTAGGAAAGGTCATGTACATCCTCATTCAAGAAAAGAAGGATGAGACATGTTCCGAAGAACAAGTGATGACAATTCAAGATTCACTCCAATAAACATGAATCTGAAGCTCCCAGGGTCAGAGACACCATGATGAAAGAAAGAGCTTCAGAGAGTTGTAGATCCACCTTGAAGGATGAAGACCACCATGGGTACAAGAGATAACTCAAGATGAAGAAAAGAATGCTATGGAAGAAGCTATGATCAAAGAATAACAGTTGATCATGGGGAATGATGTATATGATATGATGAAACAAATGTACAAAGCAAGGTTCTTGATTCTCCCTAGAAAGAATAGACTATGACATGACATACTCTATTGACTAGTATATGTCAAGCATAGAACCACCTGTATAGAATGAAGAGGGAAGATGACACTCCACTTCAGGGGGAGTGACTACAGAAAATTATATATGAGTTCGACATGGTATGACATGATGGATAGCTTTGTGATGGATCGAGACTTTATCAAGAGTAAAGTAGTTTCCAACCTTCAAGGTTGAATGCAAAAGACTAGGATATGTTTATGACCTGAGAAGACAAACTCATAGAAGATGTTGTGATACTAGAATGATGTTTGGGATATAGTACTCAAACCATAAAGCAAGAATGTGGTATCTTCCAAATCGATTTGCAAGATAAGATATGTTGCTGATAGAAGTAAGGTAAGAGTTGTGGCTAGAGGAAAGAGGGAATTAATTCTAAAGAGACTCTTACTCCAGGAAGCAAGGTACACTTCCTTCAAAACTATCATGGTAGTTTCTTCCATGATGAAGTAAAGACAAGCCTTCCTTAATGGTATGATTGAGGAAGAGTTTTACATCGAATAGTCATGAGGATTTGAAGTTGAAGATAGAAGGAATCAAGTATGCAAGTTGAAGAAGGAACTCTATGGCCAGAAGCAAGCTCCCAGAGCTTGGTATGGAAGAATAGATAGTTTCCTGATGAGCATGGGCTTTGCCAAGAGCAAAGTCGATCCTAACCTTTCCTACAAGGTTGTAGAAGATGTACCTGTCATTCTATTAATATATGTGGATGACTTATTCTTGATAGGGAATGAGAAACATATCATGGAAAGTAAGAAGAAACTAGCAGAAGAAATGAAAAACCTTGGGTTAATGCATTATTTCTTCTGAAAGTATGGAAAAGTTTAGAAGGAATCTTTCTCAACCAGGGAAACTATATGGTAGAGATATTGAAGAGATTCAATATGTTGGAATGCAAAGTCATGGCCACACCCATGGACTCCAACCTGAAGTTGTTAGCTGATGACTCATCAGAGTTAGTGGATGTGACTCACTACAAACAGATCTTTGGTTCATTGATGTACTTAATAAATACCAGACCAGACATTTGTTTTGGTGTGAACACCTTAAGTCAATATCTTGTTCAACCAAGACGGGTTCACCTAGTAGCTGTAAAACATGTGATGAGGACTATAGACTTTGGTCAATACTATGATGTTAGCCATGAGTATAGATTGTATGGCTACACAGATGCAGATTGGGCTGGAAGTATCTCAGACAGGAAAATCAAATCAGGTATATGCTTTGAGGTCTGCTATGAGTTCATGGTTTAGCAGGAAACAGTCCAGTGTTTCTCTTAGCTCGGTTGAAGCAGAATACATAGCAGATTGCTCTACTATGTTATGAAGCCACATGGCTTCAGAAGCCGATATCAGGTCTCTTTGACCTGAAAATGGATACAACAATGATTCTATGTGATAACCACAGTTGTGATGACAAAGAAACCTGTGTTCCATGTAACAAGTAGAAATCCGGTATTTCTACATACAAGATAAGATGAAGATAATGATACTGTAGATGCAGATGATGGTGATTTAGTATTTCTATACTGAATATAGAGATGATGATTTCAATATTCCTATACTGAATATATAGATGATATTTCAGTATTTACATACTATAGATATAGATGATGGTGATTCCATATTTCTATACTAAATATAGAGATGATGATGATTTCAGTATTTCTATACTGAAGATATAGATGATGATGCTTTTAGTATTCACATACTAGAGATACAGATGGTGATAGATTTGTATTCATATATTGAAGATGTAAATGATGATGGTTTGGATGATGATGTACCGACGAAGCCTCTACCTCAAGTAGAGTTTGAACACTTTCGAGAAAAGCTTGGTGTTGTTCAGAAAGACCTTCCTCGAAAGGGGGAGTAGTGATGTTACAGTGGGATTGTATCATCCCTGGGCATTTTCCCTAAATTGATCCGGAGACCTCAGTCCTCGAGAATGAAGAGGGATTGTATCATCCCAGGACATCTATCCATAATTGATCTGGTGACCTCGGTCATCAAGAACGTGATGGGATTGTATCATCCCTGGACACTTGTCCTAAAGTGATCCAGAGACCTTGGTCCTTGAGAATGAAGAGGGATTGTATCATCCTGGGACATCTATCCATAATAGATCCGGTGACCTCGGTCATCGAGAACATGATGGGATTGCATCATCCTTAGACTCAAGTCCTAAAGTTATAGGGATTTATTATCCCGTAATTGTATCTGGTGACTTCGGTCATCGAGAATGTGGTAGGATTGCATCATCCTTGGACTCAAGTCCTAAAGTGATAGGGAGTGATTATCCCGTAATTGTATACAATGACTTCGGTCGTCGAGAATGTGGTAGGATTGCATCATCCTTGGACTCAAGTACTAAAGTGATAGGGAGTGATTATCTCGTAATTGTATCTGGTGACTTCGGTCGTTGAGAATGTGGTAGGATTGCATCATCCTTGGACTCAAGTCCTAAAGTGATAGGGAGTGATTATCCCGTAATTGTATCTGGTGACTTCGGTCGTCGAGAATGTGGTAGGATTGCATCGTCCTTGGACTTAGTCCTAAAGTGATAGGAACTGATTCTCCCGTAATCAATTCGGTAACTTCGGTTGTCGAGAATGTGGTGGGACTGTATCATCCCTGGACTTTAAGTCCAAAAGTGATCCAAAGAATTTTTGTCTTTGAGTTGTGGATTGCAGGTTGTTGCCGATGATGATGATGACGTACTGATCTAAAAGATCAGAGTATGATGATGACGCACTATGATTATGATGTTTCTGATCAAAAGATAAGAGTATGATGATGATGTTTCTGATCGAAAGATCAGAGTATGATGATGATGTTTTTGATCGAAAGATCAGAGTATGTTGATGATGTTTCTAATCGAAATATCAGAGTATGATGATGATGTTTCTATGTTGATGATGTTTCTGATCGAAAGATTAGAATGTGATGATGATTATGATCGATAGATCAGAATATGATGATGATGATGTTGCTACTGATCGAGAGGTCAAAGTACTGAAGATGTTGCTGCTGATTGAAAGGTCAAGGTGCTGTTGTTGATCGAAAAGTCAAAAATTCTGAATATGTTGCTGATCGAACAGTAAAAGTGCTAAAGATGTTGCTGATCGAAAGGTCCAAGTGCTGAAGATGTCGTTGCAAATTGAAAGATCAAAATGCTGAAGATGTTTTTGCTGATCGAACAAGTCAAAGTGCTGAAGATGTTGCTGATCAAAAGGTCCAAGTGCTGAAAATGTCACTGCTAATTGAAAGATCAAAAGGATGAAGATGTTGCTGATCAAAGATTGAAGATGTTGTTGATGATGAAGAATGAAGATTGAAGATGAAGACTACATGATGTTGAAAATATTGCAATGATTTATAGATGTGTTTCCATGCTGATGTTGATGATGTCCTCTATCTCTAATCTTGTTGTTGTTGATGTAGAATACCCTTCTCGTTAAGGGGGAGTGTTGAAATATTGTAACTTCGAAGAATATTCTTTATGTATCTTTTGTGGTCCCCGATGATCCAACCGGGAGAACCACTTGTATCACATTGTACCCCGATGCTCCTAATCGGAAGAACTAATAAGAGTCATGAGGTAGTCCCCTAAAATTGTAAAGGTGGGTCATCAGCACCCCAGTGTGGTTACTTGAGCCTACATGTGTAACTCAAGCCTACATGAGTTAACTTAAGCCAACATGTTAAGTGAGTAAAATTTAAGTAAACTGATGAATATAAATAGAGGTGTAGCGCTCCTCATTGGAGACACACACACTCACTTGGAATAGCGCACTTGTGGAGGAGAGGAGTTGCTGGAGAAGGAGGAGAATCAGGTTTTTGATCTCCTTGTTGGTTTTACCTTTTTCCCTTTTGGGGCATCTATATTGAGGAAGCTTTTGCTGGGTTTTTCCCTTTAGGGTTTTCCTAGGATAAATCTGTGTTGTTCTTGTGATACTGTTTCTTTCAGTGATCCTATTTTATATTCTTTTATTATGAAAAATGAAATGATATACTGATGTCTTAGTTAAGCATATGAAAATTGAACAAGATTGAGGTTTCCTCCAAGAGAAAGTGATGAGACCCATAGCTATACTGACATGGTGAGAGTATTTGTTCCTTCCATGGTCATATGTAAGGGCTGAGCCATTATGTCATTGTGAGAGGATTGGTTCCTTCCATGTCAGATATTAGTGCTGGCCATTCTATCGATCAGGATAGATGTAAGGGAAACTACCATTCTAGGAATGGAGGTACCTTGTCAGTTACCAGGAAAAATCAGTCTAGGACTCAGAAGCCATTCTAATGTGATAGAGGGATGTGTTCCCATTTGATCAAATGTAAGGGCTGAACCATTCTATCATGGCTAAAGGATTAGGTTCCTCCCATGTTAGATGTGAGTGTTGGCCATTCCAATGAGTAGGTCGGATGTAAGGAAAACTTCCATTCTCTAGGAGAATGGAGGCACCTGGTCAGTTACCAAGTAGCTCAGTCGAGGACTAGGGTTCATTCTGATATGCTGTAGGATTGGTTCCTACAAGATCAGATATTAGTGCAAGCCCTTCCATCATTGTGGTAGGATGTGTTCCAGCTTGGATGGATGTAAGTGTAGAGCCCTTCCATCATTGTGGTAGGATGTGTTCCAACTTGGATGGATGTAAGTGCAGAGCCCTTTCATCATTGTGGTAAGATGTGTTCCAGCCTAGATGAATGTAAGTGCAAAGCTCTTTCATCGTTGTGGTAGGATGTGTTCCAGCATGGACGAATGTAAGTGCAGAGCCCCTCCATCATTGTGGCAGGATGTGTTCCAACCTGGATGGAAGTGCAGAGATCTTCCATCATTGTGGTAGAATGTGCTCCAGCCTGGATGGAAGTGAAAAGACTCTCCATCATTGTGGTAGGATGTGTTCCTGCCTAGATGGATGTGAGTGTTTTGCCTTTCTGATGAGTAGGTCAGATATAAGTGCGAAAGAAGACCTACATGGAGGCTAGGCCTACAAATAGCATGAAAAAGGGCTGGCTCTGTAGAAATTTTTGTGATGAGAAGAATAATGAGATAAAACCCGTGATGATCCATATCAAGTGACGATCCAGATCCACTAATGATGATCCAGCAGTGATGATCTAGATCAAGTGATGATCCAGATCTAGTGATGATGATCCAGATCGAGTGATGATCTAGAACTAGTGATGATGATCTAGATCGAGTGATGATCCATATCCAATGATGATATCTAGTGATGATGTTCGATGATTATCCAGATCGAGTAATGATCCAGATCCAGTGATAATGATCCAGATCGAGAGATGATTTAGATCCAGTGATGATGATCCAGATCAAGTGATGATCTAGATCCAGCGATGATGATCCAGATCCAAATGAAGATGACTTGCATATGAAGATGACTTGAAGATGAAGATCAATTGAAGATGACGAGGACCTGACGATGACCCAGATGATATAGAGAATAATACTTGTGCTAATAAATTGTGTCGAGAGAATACCTTCGTAGTTAAGAGGGAGTGTTGATGTAATTGTAACTTCAAAATGTATTCACTTGTATTTCTTATCTATTGTAACCCAATGTTCATTATGAGATGTATTTTAATGTACTTGACTCATGTCATACCCCAAGTTTATTCTGGGAAGTTTTTATAATGTGAAATTCATGTCAATTCATTATAGTTAACCCTCCTATTGGTCAAGGGTTAAATTCCCCAAAGTTGTGGGGACCTAGGGTTATTATACTATCCTAGTGAATTCGACCCTAGGTCAATCATTGTAAGTCGCGGCAATAGTCCCCACCATTTTTTTATGCTCCTATTGGTCGGAGGAGGCAAAGTCCCCACAAGTGGTGTGGAACTAGGGTTATTAGACACTCCTAGAGATGTCAGCTCTAGTAAGTAATTTTTAAGTAAGTTCGACATGATGGAGTGGGTTCCAAGTGAACAGAAGAATATAAATAGAGAGTGAGTCTCTCTATTTATAATACACACACTCACTCATTGGGGCACATGAGTGAGAGAGAGAGAGAGAGACTGCTGCTGTCGGGAGATCATCTTACTGTTTTGGGGTTTTACCTTTTGTGTTGATTCTATCTCTAATGAATTTGTATGGTTTTCTCCTTTATGGTTTCCCCGATCAAAATTATTTGTGTCTCTTGTCTCTTTTGTTGTGCTTGTTTTTTTATTGTTGTGCATGTTATTCTCTCAGTTAAATATCCTAAGACCATAATGTTAGCTTGAATTATAAAAAAATAACACTAATAAAACATCCCTGAACATTGTATTTAAGTTCTAATATCATTCATGTACTTTGTGATAAAATTTGGGAGCATTTGGGTTAATTTGGAGGTCTAGACATCAAAACTAGTTAAGGTCGAAATTGGGGAAAAAAGTGAAAAAATTTGTCATTTACAAAATTTCAAAAAGGGAAATTACAATGGTATCAGAGCATGATCTTGGAACCTTATTTGGTCATATATTTATGAGTACAATAATTTATGGATAACCATTATATATTGAAACCCAAAAGTGCTTTTGTTTAAGAGGAGACTATGACTATGAATGGAAAGGAAACTTCATATGATGGTGAGGAGCTTATAAAAATTATGGAACCTATATTTGATTGTATGAAAAGGAATATTATGAAAGGATTAAAATTTTTGGCTATCCCAAGCTTTACAAAATATATTGATTTTAAAAAAACCAAGGGGAAAAATGCATCAGCTTTCTTGAAGGAACAAAAGGAGGACACCCATGAGCCACCTAGTTCTGAAATAGGTGTAGTAGAATAAGTAGTAAACGAAGAGGGTAGAAAGTCACTCCAAAGTGACTCTGAAAGAGATGAAGAGACATCACATGAGCATGAAGAAAATTCTATTGAAAATACTGAACATCATTTCGAGATACATTCTACCTTGGAAATGAACAAATAGGATCTACTGATGGATGTTTGAACCATGAAAGAGTGCCTATTGATGGGTGCTCACAAATCTATGTTGGTAAAATAGAGATAATATTTCAATATTTTTCTGCAAGAAAAATTTATAGTAAACATCAAAATAAAGACCTTTTAGCAGTTGAAGAGGAAACAAGATCAACTTCCCCATCACCACTTGAGCTTCATGAAATTGGTCCAAGCAAGAATGAAGAAAATGAAAAGGTTCATTTTCAAGAGCATCATTTTTATCGAAGGGTCCTTAAATATGAATTAAAATAATATGCAAGAGGCCCTTAAAATACTCCATGAAACTCAAGCATTAGTGTCGAATTCTTGTTGGAGAGCTACTTCATTGGAGGAAACATCCTTCCTTGAAGACATGCAATATATTGAAAGAGAAATGTGCCACATCAAAGGTAATTTCATGTATTTGATTTCTAATAGAAACCATTTGTTTTATCTTAATGAATTGTTACATGATGCATACTTGAATAAAAATGAGGATAATAATAAGCTCACTATTCAAAATGAGCAACTTCTTGAAAAGTTGCAAGACACATTTTTTTCCTCCTATGTTTCAGTCTGTCAAATGGTAGATTGTTTGGAGGATTCTCATGACATGGTGGATAATGAGATATGTGGAAATATTAATCTGCTTAATGTGTTTGAATATGAACTTGAAGATATCTAAACACTTGATGTGGTGGAAGAGGAACTTGAATTATCTCTTGATGAAGGTTATGTAATTTTTAAAAAAGAGTGTGATTCCTCTACATTGGAAACAATCTATGACAAAGGTTTCACACTTTTGAAGGAGCTGCATGATACTACCCATATGTATCCTTCCCATGATGAAAATTCGGCACTTTTTGATCATTTGGGTGAGTTAGTTCATTCTCCTACATCGTACGATTCCATGTTTTGCAGCATGAGCCTCAATTAAGTATGGGTGAAAGGGTTCTTTTTGTTGGTGCCACATGAGGAGTTGGAACTCCTAGATTTACTTTTTATGATCACATGGTTGGAGAAAATTATTATTTACATTTGTATAAAAATCCTTTGTTAATTTATGATGATGCACATGTACATGGATGCACCTACGATATGCATTTGAATCACTTGAAGGATCATGGTTTATCTTGTTCAACACTTGGTTGATTTGATGTTGGAGGAACTTCATCCAACACTTGGGTGAATAGATATATGATTGGAGAACTTTTGTGTTTCCATCCACATACTTGGTTATGTATTTATAATTCTCTCATTCATGGATGTATGGGTGAGACTTTTTTGAGTAATTTGAAGTCTCCTTGTTTTTCTTGCTCATTATTTGGTTCAAATTTTAGTGGATATTCTTCATTCACTTCTTGGATGAAAGAATACATGGCTGAAAATTTTGATGAATGTCACATCCTTTTGGAGCAGCATTATAGGACATGGGATCCTCACCTAAGTCATTGGAGAGGTTTTGATTAGTGACTTGATGCCTGTATGTAGTTGGAAAATGGTGGTCTACGTGCTTGGAAGTATAAACACTTTTATGATTTTTTGCTGAGGAACCTCCTTGATGTACATTTTTATTATGTTGTTATGTACTTTGATGATATATATTATGTAATCATGATGTTCGGAAGAATGCATACAAGAAAATGGTATCCTAGAATTCTCTTTCCTAATGGTATGGGTTAGAGAGTACTCTTAATTGTTGGAGTGCAATACAAGCAATGGGACCCTGGGATATTTTTTAGTCCCATTAATTTCAATTTTTTTGGGAAACATGCACTATGGGAGATGGATTCCAAACTTACTAAAGTGATTTTAATCAGAGTAGTGCAACATCAAGAATGGTGGTTACTCTCTCAAATCTTCATGGAATCTCAAAGACTCAAAGTTAGTAAACTCAATGGAAACTTCAAATAATCATAGAGAAAGTAGGTTCTTCAACACCCATGTTTGAAATTGCTTGAAGACAAGCAATATTGGGAAGGGATTATTTCTCATGTCCCAAATTTTTCATTCCGTCACAATGTACTCATCACATTTTTCATATTCATTAGATTTTGGTAAATTGATGCTAAGAGTCAAATAATTCCCAAGGAGGAAAATTACTAGTTTCTTAGGTTGGGAATGGAAGCTTTGGGATTTGGAATAAGGGGGGGGGGGAATCATGTTGAACATTAGAATGAAATAAATTATTAATAAAGGAGATAAATAAATAAATACAATTAAAAATAAAAATGGAAATTGATCATGAAGACACATGAAGAATGTGGGACCCACACAAGCCTGAATTTAAGTGCTACATGGCATCCTTCTCTTACAATTTTGAATCCATGCGAAGCCTAAAGGATATTGGATGGGTTAGAAGGATAATAAAATTGGAAATACACATCATACATCTAATTTTGGAAGAAATGTAACTTACATGGTGGAAGAAGAGTCATTTTGGAGCTACTGAGACACTTGGAATAGATTCCCTATCACTACGACAACAATGATGAAGATGCTATGACACCTATGACACAAATAAGATATGAAGGATGGCATCTGACATATATGAAATGTGAGATCAAAATATATCATCCAAGACATATCTCATGTGAGTTGGGGAAGATCGATGAGTTCCCACTCAAATTGGGGGAAGATGGAAGGCTAGGAAAGGGAGGACACATGGCAAATCACGAGCACACACCCAAATTTGAAGTGGATTGATTTTGTGGATGGATTGGAAAACTTAGAAGGATAAGAATGTTTATAAAATACAGAAATAAACCAAGAGAATTGATTTTGTTAATTTGAGAAATTGTCATTTGTGAATTGTGAGAGCTAGTGGATGACTAGTTTTCTTGCCTTGGCCAATTTCGAGGGTGAAATATTCCCATCGAAGTTGGTGTTTGGAGAGGCCACTCAAGTATTTAATGGATACTTAATGGATTTGTATTTGCATGCGTAAGATACATGGAACAATGTACCCATGAATTGTATATGTATGATGAAGAATATCTTCAGTAAATACCTAGATAAATTTGTATTGTTCTTTATAGACGACATCCTAATTTACTATAAGAGTAAAGAGGAACACAAGGAGCATCTATCATAGTACTATAGGTGTGACAGGAACACTAGCTCTACGTTAAGTTTAGTAAATGTGATTTTTAGAAAACATAGATGCAGTACTTGGGTCACATCATCTATGAGAAATAGATAGTCATTGACCCAAAAAAGATTAAAGCCATAGAAGATTGGCCTAACCCTACTAGTGTCATAGAAATTAGGTCATTTTTGGGATTAGTTGGTTACTAACTCTTATAACTAGATGTTGTTTTTATTTTATTTTTCCTATTTTACAAAGATTGATTTACTATTACTTTACATTTTGAGTTGGTTTTGAGGATTTTTAGTAATAAATACATTTTTGTTTGATTTTATGCTTCAAATGGTTTTGATTTTTTTTTGTTTGATTGGTTTTAAAATGTTCTTTGGGATTATTAGTTAATATATATCTTTAAATTCTAAAAAGATTACAATAAATTGCATTCCAAAGTTTAGCTTTATGGCCTAACCCTTGTTTTTAAGTCACTATTCAAAAAATATGCACAAAGGGGATTTGTTTAGCACAGGGTTGAAAGTCAGTGAACTGAGGAGCTATGGTAATATCGAATCATTGAAGATTGTGGAAGAGAATTGTGGCTGTTTGAAATCGAAAATAGTGGAAGCCTTTGGAAACCTATGAAGAAATAATAATGTAGGTTCAAAACCTAGTGATAATCATGACAAGTGTATGAGAAGCCGCAAGGATAATTGAGAGGATCGTGGTATTACCTGTCATGTTTTCATTTGGTAAAATTATTGAATAAAGTTGTGGGTAATCGTGGTTGTTGCAGAGGAAAATATGGAAATATTTCAGACACCTATCGAAGATATAATTGTTGGATAATAACCCCCGAATTCAATTCTATTCCATTGCTAATGCATACATTTATACATTTCATATGGTGGTTGAGATTCATCTTCAAAACAGCCTTTTCACCTTCCTATGTAACTATTCATATTCCTATTATGTACACTAATGTATAATCCTTACGGAATATATTCCAACAATCCCCCCCTTAATCCGAAAGGGTGTTAGTAAGTCCGAGCATGTTTCTGAATCTTTCAAACTTTTCTCATCCAAGTGCTTTGGTGAAAATGTCTGCAACTTGATCATTTGTGGAACAATGTCGAAGATGGAATGTCTTGGCCTCTACATGATGTTGAAGCAAATGATACTTTGTGTTGATGTGTTTGGTTCGATCATGGAATCTGGGATTCTTAGCCAGCTTGATTGCAGAAGTATTGTCGATCAATAATGGAGTGGAGTTCTCTTGTTTTTCTTGCAAATATTCAAGTATATTCTTGAGCCATACTATTTCTTTCATTGCTTCAGCTACAGCCACATATTCTGCTTCTATTGTTGAATCTACCGGAATAGACTATTTGTGTGATCTCCATGAGACAGCTGCTGATCCAAGACTCATAGTGTATCCAAAAGTTGATACTCCTGTCTCCTTATCACCATCAAAATCTGATTCTGAGCACCCAATAAGTTTGAAGTCATCCACTTTAGAGTACTTGAGTCCAACGTCTTGAGTCCCCTTCAAGTATCTTAGAACTGTTTTTGCAGCTGACCAGTGTCCTTCACAAGGTTTATGCATGAACCTCGAAAGTATGCCAACAACATAAGAAATATCTGGTCTAGTTGTTGTAAGGTAGATAAGAATTCCTACAAGTTGTCGATACTTGGTCACATCCTCAAATGCTTTTCCTTCGCTTAATGTGAGCTTCATTTTCTGTTCCATTGGAGTAGAGATAAGGTTGCAATCTGTCATGCAAAATTTGTTTAGTAGTTCTCCAACATATTTTTTCTGAGATAGGAATATGTACTTAGGATGTTGAGTGACTTCAATTCCTAAGTAATAGTGGAGATGTCCCATATCTGTCATTTCAAAGATATTTTTCAAATATTTCTTTATGGATGCTATATAGCTCTCATTGTTCCCTGTCATCAAAAGATCATCTACGTACACCACAAGATACACAACAGATCTTCCAACTTTCTTTATAAACAGTGTTGCATCATCAAGATCAAAATGTTCGAAATTTAACTTCAAAAGATGCTCGGTTATTTTTTCATACCATGCGCGAGGCACTTGTTTTAGGCCATACAAGGATTTGACAAGCTTGCATACCTTTTGTTCTTTTCCTTTCACAACAAAGCCTTCTGGCTAAGACATGAAGACATTCTCTTTCAAGTCTCCATTCAAGAAAGCAGTCTTCACATCCATATGATGAACTTTCCACCCATTCTGAGCAGGTAAAGAGAGTAAGGTATGGATGGTAGCCCATTTCTCTATAGGAGAAAACGTTTCTTCATAGTCAATTCCTTCCTTATGTGCATAGCCTTTTGCTACAAGCCTCGCTTTGTGCTTGTCAAGTGAGCCATCTGATCTATATTTGTTCTTGTACACCCACTTGCAACCAATTGGTTTGGTTCCAACTGGAGGGTCAACCAGCTTCCAAGTTCCATTATTCATGAGTGCATCATACTCATTCTGCATAGCTTCTTTCCACTCAACTCGAGTAGAAGCTTCTTCAAAGGAAGTTGGTTCAAAGTTAGCAGATAAATTAAATTCACAATCAAATGATACATCCATGTCATCACCTGAATTATCTGCTTCTCCTCCATCTTCATGTCTTTTTGAACTTCTCGTTCCCGTCTTTCCAACTTCATCCGGATGGACAATTTCAAGTGTCTTTGTGTCCCATTTAGGAATATTCTGTGATGGTCCTGGTTGATCAGGTGGTGGTGCTTCATCATTGACTGAGAGTCTTCCAATTCTCTCAATCACATCATCCAGTTGAATCTCTTGTTCAGCTGAAGTAGCAGGAACTTCTTCATGCGGGGGAGTTAGTGCTTCATATGGAAATTCCAAAGGTTGATCCAGAATAGGAATCCCCCGTTCAAGGTTTGGAATTTCATATTCATTTTTAGAATATTTCTTTGGATGAGGACATTTTTCCAAATGATCAAGCTGCCACTCAATGGAATGGTCATTTTTATTAGTCTCAAGAAAAATGACATCTCTGGAAATAACAAACTTCTTGTTTACCTCATCATACAGATGGTATGCCTTGGATTTTTCTTCATACCCCAGGAAAATTCATTTTCTGCTTTGAGCACCAAGCTTGTTTTTTTGCTCCTTTGGAATCAAGGCATAACAGGTGGAACCAAAAACTATGAGATGCCTGACTGGCCTGACTGAAGGGAGATGGCCAAACCACATTTCATGTGGAATCTTGTTATCAAGAGCATTTGAGGGACTTCTGTTTCTCAAACAGGCTGTACATTTTACTGCATCACCCCAAAACATTAGTTTTACATTCTTAAAAAACATCATTGAGCGTACCATATTCATTATGGTTCTGTTCATTCTTTCTGCTACACCGTTTTGTTTAGGATTGTAGGGAACTGTAGTCTGATGTGCAATTCCATGTTGGCAAAGATAATCTTCAAAAGCATTTGAAGTGTATTATTTCCCATTGTCAGTATGAAGTGTACCAATTTTATATTGTGTTTGTTTTTCTATCAATGCATGAAAGTCCTTGAATGTTTGAAATGCTTCTGATTTTGTCTTTAATGTGTAAATCCAACACATTCTTGAGTAGTCATCAACAAAGGTCATAAAATACTTATTCCCATTTGCAGAAGGAGTTGGCATTGGGCCACATAAATCAGAATGCACTAATTCTAATTTCCTACTTGCTCTGAAATTAGATTCATGGAATGGCAGCTTACTGTGTTTCCCTAATATACATGCATCACATTTGCTCTTCTCTTTGGGAATGGTGGGAAAACCAAATACACCATTCTTTCTCAACAAACAAAGACTGTTATAATTCAAATGACCAAATCTTGCATGCCACAATAAACTTGATGACAAATTACCTTCTCCATCCTGAGAGAAGTAGGCATAGTTTTGAACTCTTACAGATGAACCCTTTAGCTTTAGTAGCTTTCCATCTTCGTATCCAGTCATGATGACTTGGTTGTCATAGGACTTTCTTATTTCTACGATTCCATCAAACATGTGGATGGAATGGCCTTGCTGTCGAACCTGCACCAAGGAGAGCAGGCTTCTCTGCAACTCTGGAAGATAAAGAACATTCCTCAACAAGAAATCAGGGAATCCAGGCATCTTCAGCCGAATGGTGCCCATTCCCTTTGGTTTAAGACTTGACTTATCTACAAAGTAAACTATGGCATTTATTGTTTCATTAAGTTCTTTAAAACAGTCTTTTCTAAAATTCATGTGTGATGTTGCACCAGTATCAAATAGCCAACAATCTGTGTAAGATGAAAGTGAAATCATTTCATTAATACCAAGATTACAATGTGCAACAATACAATGAGAAGAATCTGAAGATTTACTAGCATCTTGGTTCTTATTGTCATCTTTCTTCTGGTTATGTCTGTCTTTGATGGAGTCCCACGAAGCCCAACACTAATCTGCTGTGTGTCCAGTATTTCCACAATGCTTGCACTGCAAATCTGATCTTTTGCTGGAGTTGTTTCTACCTACTCTACCTCTGAAGTTTCTTCTTCCTCTACCTCTCTTTCTACTTTCTCCTTTGGGGTGATCTTTGGATTGGTCTTTGGTATGGTTCTTTGCTTTTTGAGCAAAGCAAAGTGATTCTCCAGAATGCTCGGTTGTCTTCTTACCAAAGGATTTCTCTCTGTTAGCTATCTTCTCTACCAGGGTGTCAAATGTTAGTGATTTGAACTTGTCACTTGCTTGCAATGACTCAAGATAGTTGGAGTGAGAAGGATACAAAGATTTTACAAATGCTGCAATGGGAAGATCTGGTTTCATACCAGAGGCTTGAATCTTGTGCATGATAGCTTTGATTTCAGAGGAAACTAACATGGGATCATTGTCTTTTACTTCTAAAATGAATAGTTTTAACATTAGTTGAATAACTTCCATTTCAGAGTGTGAATCATACAGATCTTTTAAGGTTTTTAGTGCTTCAAAACATGATTTTGCATGCAATATGTGCTGGTTCACATCTTCACTGACTGTGGCAGTGATTACCGCTAAAGCTTTCTTGTCTTTTGTTCTCCAAATGGCCTTCTATTTCTCAGATTCTGGAGGTTCTGGGTCTCTGGTTATGGGATTTCTAGCTTCTGTCTCTATTGTGGTGCCTTCGCAAATGCCGTCCCAAAGGTCATTGTAGATGAAGGCAGATTTGATCTTCCTCCACCATTCTGGATAAGTGTATTTTCCAGTGAGAGTGGCACCAACTACAGATGCTATACATTGCATCTTCTGCAACTGCTAGTGTAATTTACAATAATGAACTTAATATGACAAGGAGAATGAGATAATAGAAAAAACAATAACCTTGCAGGTCTACAGTCTCTGCCAAGGTGATTTACAATCTTAATATCTCAACTTCAAGTTTTAAAGTGATAAAATGACAGTATCATTGACCAACAACACGAAGGCAGAGAAAATATGCTTTCAGTGGCTTTCAATCTCTCACCAATTCAAAGGAGCAGTATCCTCACACAGCATGTGCTCTTCTAGTCGCAGCTTCAAATTCTGCATCTCTAGGAGGAAAGCGTAGCCATTCCAAGTGAATACAATGCAATTTTATAGCATACACAAGCTTCTTCAATACAAAAAATATATCAGTCACGAGGTTCAAATACATAGCAACATTATTTTTATACGATATATACTCTACAGAATATGTTATGCGTGGAGGCACCAAAAGCTAATATATTAGTGTGCAAAGGATATAAGTGTGCACAAGATATAAGTGCACAAATTATAGTCTGTGCAAAAATCAAGCACCAAACTATATACTCTGCAAAATCAAGTGATTAGCAGCAGCTAGATGACTTCAACCTTCATGTGAATGAAGACATGTATGTCTTCATCCTTCTATCCTTGTTCTTCAACAGACTTGCAACGCCTTCACTACTTAACAAAGAGGTCACATCTCTTCAAAAAATCACAGCCACAAATGACTAGACTCAACAAAGAATTGGACGCAAACTCACAGCTCCAATACAAAGCATATATACTCAACGCATATATTCAATACGCAGCATATATAAACTCATAGCTCCACAGCATATATACTCAACGCATATATATTCAATACACAGCATATATAAACTCACAGCTCCACAACATATATACTCAACGCATATATATTCAATATGCAGCATATATAAACTCACAGCTCAATGCATATATTCAATACTCAGCATATATAAACTCACAGCTCCACAGCATATATACTCAACGCATATATATTCAATACGCAGCATATATAAACTCACAGCTCCACAGCATATATACTCAACGCATATATATTCAATATGCAACATATATAAACTCACAGCTCAACGCATATATTCAATACGCAACATATATAAACTCACAGCGCCAATACACAAAATTAGGGTAAAAATTAGGTCCCCCCCCCCCCCAATGGTCACAACTAAATAGAGCAACAATATTTTACCTCCATGAAATTGGGTAATGTCCTGAATCTTACACCAACAATCTTCAGTCATTGGGATTCAAAGAACTCACAGTATCATATCATGTCTTCAATCTTCAATACAGAGGTCGCAACAACCATCAAAACGAAGGATACAAAGGATCTCTCATACTTCAAATTAAAAACCGTTTCAGAATAACACATACAATTATGGCACACTGGACAGCAGGAGAAATGCATTGGTACAGACTAACGATGGGCAGGTAGTCTAAAACGAATTGACAAAGGGAAGAATGGAGGTCTGGCAGGCAGAATGCCAGGACTGAAATGCAGCCAGCAGTTATGGCAGGTGGTGCTCTGATACCACTGTTAGATAATAACTCCTGAATTCAATTCTATTCCATTGCTAATGCATACATTTATACATTTCATATGGTGGTTGAGATTCATCTTCAAAGCAGCCTTTCACCTTCCTATGTAACTATTCATATTCCTATTATGTACACTAACATCATGACAGGTGTATGACCAGGTATAGAAATCATTGAGAGAATTGTGGTCAACATTAACACGGTTTTGATTTTGTAGAGATTATTGGAAAATCGTAAACTTGCCTGCCATGTCTTATCGTTGCAAATAAGAATTTTGAATATTTTTTAAGTGGTTTAAAGAAATACATAGGCTAGGGTTATAGTGCAGAAATGAATAAAAGAAGAAAAACTAACAGAGTTGAATGCACTGATACAAGCCAGGAAAATAGTTTTCCTAAGTGTCCAATATTATTTCAAAGAGATGGATGGTTCAATTACTTTGAGAGAATCAATGGTTTTAACCCAAAAGTGTCATATTGTTTCACTAAGGGTTTTTATAAGGACATCGTTTCATTTGACACCCTTCAATTTAAACTTACAGAATAGTTGATAGAAGAAGCCATAGGAATAACAAGTGATGGAGAGCTCTCGTTTAAGAAGATACCTTTCATCTTCAACCCAAAATATTTCCTGTTACTGTACTATCCTAGTTTTGACCTCGTTTGCATTTAAATAAAATGATGTAAATAATCATGGTGTGGATCTAGGAAAAATCCCCACCGTCGATTTAGTATTTATGTTTTGGCAATTAAGGTGTGCCTGATGGTATTTTTTATGCTAGTTGAACATTAATAGATGAACATCATGTTAAATTGAAATTTTAATTAACAACCCCCATCCAGCTATGTCATGCAACTAAATGAGATTGGGGCATGATTTTTCCTAAGGATGAGGGAGTGGGGAATCAGAAGAGTGGGAAGAAATTCGAATTGGGCAGAGCACCAATTCTGGAAAAATGTTTTTAAATTTTCTTGGGCAAGAAATCACAAAAAAGGCCACTTTTCCCTCATGTGACAACATTTCATTTTCCCTCATGATTTGGATTCAGCAAAACATTTTTGGAAACCCAATTGGGCATTCACATAGAGGCAAGAAAAAAAAATGATTCCGAGTTTAAACCTTTCACGAATTTCTCCTGTGCAGCGATCTGAATCCTTCATGTTTCTGGTTTCTCTATGTAGATTGTGCTCTCTCACATTTTCTCTAGTCTGCTAGTTGTTTTCCTAAACACGATCGCCCTAAATCAGATTTTGTGTCTTTAATTTGAAATACCGGCAATGTTTTCATTTTTTTGGGTATTTTGCAGCAATCAGTCTAGCACCGACAATGTTCAAAAATTCATAATTTTGTAATCCTTGGCATATGCTACATTTTGATAAATCCAAGGACTGAGATCCCTGTGTGTGCATACATGTTTGGAATTTGAATTGACTGAAGGAATTTAAATAGAGTCTAGACTTGCTTGATAAACTTAGTGTGTGAAGGAACCTCACAGACCAATCTAGAAGGCTTGTTTTCTTCTTTGCATGCCTTGAATAGCCCTGGAAGGGAAGGAATGGCATGATGAACTATCTAGCAGAGAAGGGAATTCTTCCTTGTCTTGGGTGTGTAATATTTTAGAAATTAGGCTATATCCAGTGTGGGTGTTCATAGATCCGGGGTTGAGCTCACTAGATTAGCAGTAAGTCTTTCCACCTCCTTGACTGCCTGATAAACCCATATGTTGGCTTGGAAATGTCTCATGTGAATTTTTCTAAGTGTAAACCATTGCATGTGTAGGTCTGATAAACCCAACTATGTTGGCTTGACTGAATTTTAATTGCATCCTTGGCTATGGCTGAAGTCTACTAGTGTTCCTTATTCCTTGGGGAATATCATTCCCAGCTTGGGGGTTGGTAGTGTTGCTGAAATATTAAAGAGCAAACTGGCCTATGGTTGGGTGGAACGTTGTAGCAACATAGCTGGTTGTCGGACGAGCTTAACTATTCTTCTTTATTTAAGTTCTACAACTTTATTTGCTTATGAATTATTATTATGAAATTATCATGAACATGTTCAATGTATGAATGTGTTAAATGAATGATTTTCTTCCATTGTATATATCATGTATATTTTATTATGCATCTGTGTATTTATATGCTTTAATTTCAATGCATTTTTATATATGTATTATGTTCATGGGGGCTTAGATTTCCTGGGTTGATAGATGTTGTTGCGTCCTCTTCGCTGTGTAAGGGTTAGGGGCATGACAGTTACCTGAAGTCGAGCCTCATTGGAGGGAAGTCATTATAATTTTACAAAGCTACATCAAATGTGAGGGGAGATTTTCTCTAGTTTTCAAATACCATGTTAGATTCTTGCAACATTTGAATCAATAGTCAAGGATGAACTTACCCTTTTCCTTCTTGAATATCCTGCAAAAGATGTCAAACATGATAAAAGGGCATAGGAATAATGCTCATTATTCTATTTTTCATCACAGATTAAGAGAGCTGATTGTTTGCACAGTCCTTCAGAAAAAGAGCATAACTTGGCATCATTTTTTGTTTTGATCATGTTTCCATAATGAGAAAGAAGAGAAAGACAAAAAAAGTATGATGAATAAGTAGTATAGCTTTGTAAAAAATACTAAAGAAAGAATTAAGTAACGAGCTGGTATAGGATAAGGTCCAAGAGAACTGTTCAACTTAGGAATTTCAAGAACCTGTGTGTGAAGCGGTAAGAGAAGCAGTTAATGGTAATCAAGAGAAAGTTTTAGAAAATGTAGAAAAGGAGCACAGCGCTGTTACAAATCAGGAAGAATAAGTGGGTTCATTAGAGCGAAATCAAAATTTCACAAGTGTACAAGAAAGCATAAAAATATTCTTGTTGAGGCTAAACTGAAAGGTGATAATTTGCAAATTTCAAATGAAAATATTAAAGGAAAATATGTCATAACTAGATTAAACGATGATGGTGTAAAAATATCAACTATAAATTTTCAGGGGAAATATTTTTTAATGTTAGGAGAAACAAAGTGGAGACCAAAAATAAGAGCCAAAAACAAACTGAGATTAAACATGAAAAGGATGTTAAACCCAAAATTAAGAAACAAGAATATCATAGTTATTGAGGATTCTTCATCTCAGGAAGATATGGAAGAAGAAGAAAATTTAAGTTCTCAACAATTTCACACTGAGAAAGAACATTCAGTGATATTAGAGCCATCTTCAGGAAAGGATAAGGTTTTAGATCAACTAAGAAATTTCAACATTGAACGAGGTAAGTTTCTAGAAGTTCTTGTTGAAGAAGAAAAAGTTAAAGATGAGGAAGATGATGACCTTATTTTTAATAAAATTGATATTCCTTGGTTTTCAGATAAGACTTCTACTTTACAAGAGGGAATGTGCATAGATTTAGAAATTGAAAACCTTCAGAAAACTATGAAGAAATACAAATATGACATTGGTTTTCTTAGTGAGACAAATGATGGATTGGTCATGACTAATAGAATATTTAGAGGGGACCTTGGTGATATAAATAAACACTATTAGGAATTAGTAGCTGTCTCAAAAGAGGCCTTAAATAGAAAAAGACAGACTTAGATCCAATTTGAAGAATGAAACCAAAGAGTTCAAATTCTAACCCAATAGAAGGAGGAATTATTAAAGAGGACTGAATATTTAGAAGTAGAGCAGCAGTGAAGTAAAAGACAATCATGTTCTTTAGAAGGAATTGATTTGTTGGCTAAGGCATCCAAGAACCTATGAAGGATACTAGTGACAAGTGTCAAGTAGTTTAGTTTGTAATAGTTAATAGTTTAATAAGTTTTAAAATACAATTATTTTTGTAGCTGTTTTGAATCCTGACCTAGAAAGTTAGTTTTGTTAGTTATGTAGCCATTTTTTGATGGAAAAAGACAAAGGTAGGAAATGAGATAGAGGGAGGGTTTGAATTTTGAATCAAGGAGAGGATCTAGAGCTGATGTATCTCAAGCTAAGACTGATAACTCTTATGTAAGTTTGAAGACTATTATTGATTATATACATACTGATAATCCATTTTACCTGCTATGCTGGTTTGATTTATAATTTGTTTGATTACTCAACATACAACTTCATTTCTTGTTTAAGGTTTTTACTCATGCAAATGCTTGTATCTTTTGGATGGAATCAGTATTATATGTGTAATGTTTATGGTTTATTCATATGTGTTTGATCCCGAGTTCTTCAAACTTGTTCGTGATCTGGTTCTTGTGTTAGCTTGTTTATGTTTTTTCCTCCTGATTGATAAAGTTTTAAACCAAGAATATTTAAAACCAATTTCATTTTGTTTTATTTTAGAGATTGGGTTAGCTTGTTCTTGTGGTAGTTTGGGAACAATTTCTACCATGAACATCTTTAGCACCATTGTCGGGGATGAAACTAAAAGTATGTCTTCCCTGGGTTTTTATCTTTCAACTGATTTTGAGAGGTGAGCAAAATCAGCAAATCTTTTAGACTAATTTTTCAACAAGCAGTATCCATAGAGGCTAATAGGAATATTGGGACAAGAGGGAAACCTAATTCACTGTTGCATCTAGAATAGATTTTAAAGGTAGCTAGGAAAATTCAGAAATCACAGTCTTCTCCTTCTTTATCTACTTCTTATCATTTTGACCTAGAATCACCTTTTGCACATTCATATGAGAAAAAACAAAATATTTCATGGTTGATACCTTCTATACCAGTTAGAAGCTTTCAAGTTTTTACTGATCCATAATCCTTTAGAAAAAAAAAAGTTCATTCATCTGGAAAGATTCCATTGTTTTAGTTTAAAACAATAATACCCCTTTTCAGCCAAGTTCTATTCAAGTAAATAAACCTTTTCCTTCATCAAAACAAAACAACTCCAATATGGCAGGATAGCCTCTTGATATGATGGATAGGATGGTAGTAGCCAAA
Organism: Pseudotsuga menziesii; assembly: GCA_001517045.1. Taxonomy (NCBI): domain Eukaryota; kingdom Viridiplantae; phylum Streptophyta; class Pinopsida; order Pinales; family Pinaceae; genus Pseudotsuga; species Pseudotsuga menziesii. Next base: position 223,916 of record LPNX010483082.1, read on the forward strand.
TATGAACCCTTAGTTCTTCCTCATCCTTTAAATTCTCTCTCTGGAGGGGATTATCAGAAATACTTACCTACCTAGGTTCAATGTTGATGGTGAAACAACTACTGAAGAGCATTGGGATGCATTCCTTAGTTATGCAGACAACCAAAATATTGAAACAAAAGATGTATGGATGAAAATGTTTGTGAAGAGTTTGGATGGGGAGGTTAGGAAGTGGTTTAGGGATAGAGGAGCTACATGATTTATTTATGAGGTAGTGGGGAGATATAAAAGATCATACTTATTATATTAGAGAATTTGGAGCATTAAGAAGAAAAATGGATGAAACTATATCATATTTTTCTAAATGCTTCAATAAGATGTATGGTAGGATCCCAGCTGAAATCAAACCCTCTGAAACCTCAAAAAGGGTAACATATGCAAATTCTTTTGATCATGAATTCTCCTTACATCTTAGAGAGAGAAGACCAATCACTTTGTTCAACATTAGGGAAGTTGCATTGGAAGTGGAATCCAATATTTTAGCGTCGAATAGACTTAAAGAGAATTCATATCATCAAACATATGACAAAAAAAGTAAGAAGGAGGTGATTCCAACAAATTCTACATCATAGTCAGCATACGACAAAATTGATGAGATGGCTAAGTTAGTCAAAATTTTAACAAAAGAATTAAATAAGTTGGAGTTAGAAAATAATTCAAATAATCCCACACAAGAAGGAGAAAGAAACCCTAACAATCCTAATCAATTTAGGCACCATTTTGCACCTATATGTATCCCTAGAGAAAGAAGAAACAATGATATACAGAGGGAGAGAAGAGAAAATGAAGATCAGAGAATTCCCTCTCCACTCCAAAATAATGTAGTTCATGACATTGAAGAAGGAACGGTTTCACAATATGAAGATACAAAAAAAGATTTGAATTACTTTGGAGAACTGTTATCAGAGGGTTTCCTAACTAAACATGAATATCAATATTTTGAGTTTTTTTGATGCAAATATTTATCAAACAGAGAGTGATTAAGTCCCGAAGTCTCACCTGATATACGTCAATCTAAACATAAGAAGGCTATAAATTTGAGCTTTGGTCCAAAATAGGTTGTTCAGATTCATAAACAAAAGACAAGTCCTCCTCCTAAACAATCATTTAATCAAACACAAGAAAAAAGAGTTGATCAGGATGATCTAGATAAGGTTGCTGAAATTGAAGAAGTGAATAAAAATGTGCAAAATTTTAATTTTGAAAATGAGTGATGTAAGATTAAAATTCCAGTACCTTTAACTCAGTTGATGAAGAATCCTAGCTACAAAAATCTAGTTCTAAAGATGATAGGATAAACTTCCAGCCAAATATCTTCAGATGTTATAAATTTACAAGAAGAACATCCTAAAATCTTTCTTGGTTCTCCTCTACCTAATAAGGATTAAAATGATTCACATTCATCTACACATTTTTATATAACATTGATTATTCATGATGAAATTATTTATAACTTTCTATTGGATTTTGTGGAAATTGAACCCAAGTGATAGAACAATTGCACTCACAAAATTTCTAATAAAACATGCAAATTTACACACAAAGGAGACTGAAATTGAAGCATAACACTAATCTGTATTGAATAAGTGTACAATAGCCAACCTTTTGAAGTCATAGGCTACTGTAATATATAATTACATGAGATATTCAAATTCATAATGATTCCATTTGAAATAGTAAAAAATTAGGCTTACTAAATCTAGTCAAATCCCCCATAGGTGCATAAAGCAGTTTCCAAATCTACCTAGAGGCTCACAAATTGGAAAAGTCAAGTAGGAAAGCTAATAAGTGATGAATATAAAACCCATACATGGTTTCATTAGGATAAAATAATTGAGGATCATGAGGGAAAAAAACAAGTCAACTACACCTAGTCTTACTTTCCCTTTTGTCGTAAATCTCAATAAAGCAGACAGCTTAGCAAGAAAAAGAAGATATGCGCTAGGGAGGATCTTGAATAAAGAAGGTATGATAAATATGGATTCCAAGTGATCCATGACTTAGTTTTATCAAGTTTGAATTCTATGGCATGTGAAAGACAACTTGCATAGAGTGGAATATTGGAAACTAGGCAAATAAGATAAAAATGGATTAATTAATGTCTAAGGTAGGTAACTATGGGTTGATTATTCTAACACCCCCCCCCCTAAGCCTGAATTTATGAGTAAATATCAGAAAAATATAGGGCCTCAGAACAAGGCTTAGTCACCCTTTACATACTACATGTCCATTTAACCAAGGAAAGAGGCAAAAACCCAATGAGAAAATCCTCCCTTAAACATGGATAGTAAACCAAAATTTGAAAATCTTGTCATCAATCATGCTTCACAGCATGATCAGAAATCCCCAGTAGTGATTTGAGATTTCTGAATTTCTGCTCACAAAAAAATTTGGTGAAGATGTCTGCTGCTTGTTCTAAAGATGCACATAATAGTAGGTGAATGTACCTCCCACTGCTTCGAAGCTGCAATGGCTACGGCTAGCCTAATGCAGTCCATATTTGCCACTGGTGCAAAGGTCTCATTGTATTCAATACCATGTACCTATGAGTATCCCATGGCTACCAATCTTTCCTTATATTTCAAATTTGAACCATCAGCAGCAAACTTAGTTTTGAAAACCCACTTACATTGAACTAGCTTCCTCCCTGGGGGGGAGATCAACTAGTTCCCAAGTGTTGTTCTTCTAGAGTGAGACGAATTCTTCTTTCATGGCTGTTTTCCATATTGGATCATTGCTTCATCTTCATATTTCTATGGTTCTGATTCAACCATCAGATAGCACTTCTCTGCAAACAAAGGGTCTTTCATACACATGGCATTCTCAAACTGAGATCTAGTCCTCCTAGGATCACTAGGATTTCCAGCTAGTTCCCAAGCTCCATGAATGGTATTTGGTTCCAATTTTGGTATTGTAGGACTACCAGGATCTGCAGTTAAATCATCATTATTAGACATATCATAATCAGCAAAATCATTTGTCTCTTCACTTACATTCAATTGTTCTGGTGGTGAAGAAGACTCTCCAAATTCAATTGCTGCTAAAGGCTCTTCTTGGAACTGAACACTCCTTTCAATGAAGGATTTGTTTGTGCTTAAATTGACTAGCTTGTACCATTTTAAATATTCATAGTACCCAAAAAATAGGCACTCTTGGCTTTGGGGATGCAAAGCCTTCCTCTTTTCTGTTGGAATTCTAGCCCAATTCATTGAGCCAAAAATCCTAAAATGGGTCACATCTGGCTTGTGCCCACTCCAAGCTTCGAAAGGAGTCATACCATCAAGATGTTTATGAGGCAGACTATTCTATATATAGGATCCATATTTTATAGCCGCGGCCCAAAACTTTGGTGTGAAAGTGTTAGCCTCCATCATACACGTTGCCATCTCCTTCAGTGATCTGTTCTTTCTCTCAGCAACACCATTTTGCTATGGTGTGCAAGGGATTGAATGTTGTATATGAATACCTGCATCTTCACAATATTGAATGAAATCAGACTTGACATACTCACCACCATTGTCAGATCCGAGGATCTTGAGTCTCCTCCCAGATTGGTTTTCAACCAAAGCCTCAAAGACTTTGAAGAGACCAAAAACTTTAGACTTATGCTTCAGGAAGTAAACCCAACAATACCTAGAAAATTCGTCTATGAAGGTCAATGAATATTTGTATTAACTCATTGACATATGAGGAAATAAACCAAAAACAACACCGTCAATCAATTCAAGAGGTGCATAGGTTCTCTTATGACTAGCTCTCTCAAATTTATGCTCTGGGTGTTTTCCTAGGATACAACCTTGATAGACTCCCTTGGAAAACTTAATCTTTGGTAACCCTATGACCATTTATTTTTCACTTAGATAAAAAATATACTTATATTTAAGATGGCCAAAACGTTCGTTCTGAAGCTTGCTTGCCTCATTAGTATGAATCAGAAGAGTGGAGGGGTTTGAGTAGGGTAGAAAATGTGAAAACATGTATACCTTCGAAGTGTGATCTACAACTCCTTTTACAATGAATTTACCATTCGAGATCTCTGTGATCTCAACATCATCAGGGGAAAATATGACCTTCTTTGGAGACCCTGTGTGAGTCTTCTGATACACTAACAAGAGGTTAGAGGAAAGACCTAGAACATACAATACATTACTGAACTTACCATGGTCAAGATCAATCCTTCCTTTCCCCAAACTGTCAGTGAGACAGTCATCTCCTAGAACTATTGGTGGACCTTTCGACATGTCAAGAGAGGAGAATGCCTCCTTGGTCGAAACTACATGTCTTGAAGCTCCAGAGTCTATGATGAAGCTAGGTGAGCTTGATGTGGTAGCAACCAATGCATGTACTATCTCTCTATCCTCTGAATTTGATCCCTCTTCTTTGAGTAATAAGGAAAGGAGATGTTATTCTTCTCTAGGAGTTTGGTCAGCATGTTAATTTTCTTCTTCATGTAGGAGCTTTCAGGATGATAGCCCTTACTGCAGTATGTGCACTTTCTCATTTCTCCTTTGTTCTTCTTCTTCTAGAAGTTCTTCTTGGAGCCTTGGGGATCCTCTTGAGACTTGTTCTTATCTCTCTTTTTCTTAGGTGGATTCTTAGTTTCTTCTTTCCTTTTGAATCCACCCTCGAATCTCCAGCAACCAAATCTTGGTATTTGGAAGGTTTGATGGTGCCCATCATCACCAGTTTATCTTGTTCTTGTGTGAGGGATTCCATGAACTTTGCAAGCTTAGGAATATTCTAGGCTCGAGCTGTCAACTTGGTCGCATGGAAGGTCGAAACAAACACTGAATAGTCAATGCCAAGCTTTGAGAGTATGGCCAAAACTAGTTTCTCATCCTTCTTTCCAATTCCACCCTATTTTAGCTACAAAACAAGGGCTTTAAACTTGTAAAAGTAGAGTTGCAGGGATTCGAAGCTGCTGGGACTCAAAGAGATCAATTCATTCTTGATTTGATGTCCTCTCATATCATCTGTCTTACCAAAAATATCTACAATATTCTCCCACACTTCATTAGGTGATGTCAATCCATCAATATGGAAAATGAGGTCTTTGTATATGCTCAGACACAAGAAACCATAGGCCTCATCCCTATTGTTGTGCCATTCAATTTTCTCTGCATCTCCATTGGGCTCTACCTTAGTTGCCATAGTCACCCTGTAGAAACCTTTCTCTCTCAACAGTATCTCCATCGCTACTTTCCATTCAAATAAATTAAATGGAGTCAAGATGATCTTTTGAGATTGATCCATAGCTCAGAAACTGTCCCTTCAGTCAGCAGAATGATCCCAGTCAAGATGTCAAACCTGTAATAGCAATATGGAAGGAGAGAAATCGATCTACAAAAGCTATGATACCATGTGGAAATTGAACCCAAGTGATAGAACAATTGCACTCACAAAATTGCTAATCAAACATGCAAATTTACACGCAAAGGAGATTGAAATTGGAGAATAACACTAATCTGTATTGAATAAATGTATAATAGCCAACCTTTTGAAGTCATAGGCTGCTGAAATATATGATTACATGATATATTTGAATGCATAAGGACGACATTCGAAATAGTAAAAAAGTAGGCTTACTAAATCTATTAAAATTGTCCATAGTTGCATAAAGCAGTTTCCAAATATACCTAGAGGCTCATGAATTGGCAAAGTCAAGTAGGCAAGCTAATAAGTGATGGAAATAAAACTCATACATGATTTTATTAGGATAAAATAATGGAGGATGATGAGGGAAAAAAACAAGTCAACTACACCTAGTCTTACTTTCCCTTTTGCCATAAATCTCAATAAAGCAGGCAACTTAGCAGAAAACGAAGTTATGCACTAGGGAGGATCTGGAATAAAGAAAATATGCTAAATATGTATTCCAGGAGGTTTCCCAGGTGCTCCATGACTGAGTTTTAGGAATTTTTAATTCTATGGCATGTGGAAGACAACTTCCATAGAGTGGAATATTGGAAACTAGGAAAATAAGACAAAAATGGATTAATTAATGTTTAACGTAGGTATCTATAGGTTGATTATTCTAAAAGATTCTGTAGCTTCTCACAATTTGATTCCTAAAGCCATCATGGAGGCTCTTGTCTTGAGTATCACAAAACCATATCAAGACTTATATGCATTTGATTCAATAGATTTAAATGTTTGGGAGTGATTAAGGATATTGTGGTTAACCTGACTCAATTACCCATGAAAAGTGTCATCATGGATGTCGTAGTGGCTAGTATCAATCCTAAATTCGGAATGTTACTTTCAAGACCTTGGGATAAGAAGGTGGGGGGTGCTTTTAAAATGGATTTATCATATGCAACAATCCATGTTTTTGGAGGAGAGAATAGGATATTATATAGAGAATTACAGTGTGATTACATTGTCACTGATGATAAGAATCCAACAAATCATTGAATTTATGCTGTAGAAAAGGATTTGGGCTCTTGCTTGTTACATTTCAGTGATGAGAATACAAGTGGTATGTTACAAGTTGAGAAGGAAAAACCAATCAAATGTTGTGTTTAACAAAAGGATGAGTTGTGGAAAATGTATTTTGATGGCTCCTCATCCAAAGAGGGAGCAAGAGCAGGTTTGTTTTGATTTACCCTAGTGGTGAGTTGATAAGTTTGATGCATAAGTTGGAGTTTGTAACTACAAAAATTACAACAGAGTATGAGGCATTGATACTGGGTTTAAAGGCCACAAAATACATGGGCATTCAACAAATTTCTATTTATGGTGACTTCAAATTAGTTGTCTAGCAGGTGAGGGATAAATATCAAGTAAAGAAATATTTGTCGAAAGTATACAGAAATGAGTTCTGGGACATTATTGATAATTCATTTATAGCATTTAATATTTCCTTTATTCCTGGAGATCATAATAAAACAGGTGATTCACTTGCTTTAGCAGCCACACATTTTAGAATTCCAAAAAAAACTCAGTTAAAGCATCCCATTGAAGTCAGATACAAACTTTCAGTACTAGATAATATTAAACAATGGAGGGTTTTTGAAGATGACTTAGAAATTAAGAGTTTTTTGGAATTGATTGGTGATTTTTCTAATTCATTGATTGATCAAGACAAGGATAAGGAAGTTGAAGATGCCGATGAATATTCAGAAAATGAAATTGTTGGACATAAAATTATTGAGTTGAAAGAAAATTTTATTCCCAGAGGATTATTATCCCTTGAAAGTATTTTTTCAAAAGATGATACTCTATTGAAACCATCCATGCAATATTCAGATGAGAATGTTGTAGACTGTAATATTGGCACATAACAACAGCCTGGGTTGGTACAAATTTTGAAATCTCTTTCAGTTGAGAAAATGAACAGGTACATTAAAATATTGAAGGAATATGTTGATATTTTTTATTGGTCTTATGAAGACTTGAAAACCTATGATACTAGAATTATTCAGCATAAGGTCCCCTTAAATCCAAATGTGAATCCTTTTAGACAGAAATTAAGAAGAATTAATCCGGCTTTATTTCCATTCATAGAGAAGGAGGTTAAGAAACTATTGGATGCAAAAATCATTGTTCCACTTAGATACTCATCCTAGGTGGATGACCTAGTTCCAGTAACGAAAAATAATGGAGAGATAATGTTGTGCGTAGATTTTCGTAATTTGAACAGATCTTCAGTGAAACACAATTATCCACTACCAAAAATTAAACAAATCTTGTAGAAGGTGGTAGGTGCTTCGAAAATTTCAATGGTGGATGGATTCTTTGGTTACAATCAAATTGTTATGCATCCAGATGACAGGGAGAAGACAATGTTCACTACCCCTTGGGGTACCTTCATGTATGACAAGATGCCATTCGGTTTGATGAATGTTGGTGCGACATTTCAAAGAGCTATGGATATAGCCTTTGTTGGGGAAAGGGAAAAATTTGTTGTGATTTATTTGGATGAAATCACCGTGTTTTCAAAGTCTGATGAAGAACATATAAAAGAACTCAAACAAACCTTTTTGAAATGCAGGAAATATGGACTGTCATTAAATGCAAAAAATTCTCATATTGCTCTTCAGGAGGGTAATATACTAGGAAATTTGGTTTCACCAGATGGGATAAGAATAGATCCTGAGATAGTCAAAGCCATTTTAACAATTAGTTTTCCTAAGAAGGATGTTTAGTCATTTATTGGAAAAATTAATTTTCTGAGATGGTTTATACCAAATTTTGATAAAACTATAAAGAAGATAACAACTATGTTAAGGAAAGATCAAGAGGTGAAGAGGACAACAGAGGCTAGGAATTCCTTTGAGAAGATAAAACAAGCCCTTACAGAAGCACTGATGTTGGTGAGCTTAGATTTTTCAAAATATTTTCTGACCTTTTCTTTTTCATCACAAGGCACAATAGTTGTTGTTCTATTACAAAAGAATGCAAAAGGACTGGAGTAGCCTATTTCTTTCTTCAGTAAGACTCTAAGGGATTCAGAATTGAAATACAGTACCTTGGAAAAGAAAGCATATTCACTTGTAAAGGCATTGAAATTTTTTAGAATTTATATTCTGCATTCAAATATCATTACCTATGTTCCTAATGCTAGTATAAAACACATTTTAACTCAGCCAGACAGTGAAGGAAAGAGGGGGAAATGGATTGCAAATATTATGGAGTATGATGTGGAGATCAAGCCTACTAAGCTTGTGAAAGGAAACAGTTTAGCAAAATTGTTGGTTGATTCAAATTGTGAAGCTCTTGGTCTTCATTTGATGGTAGAACAACCAATCCAGGAGGAGTTACAAAGACAGAAAGATAAGGAGTAGATTATGGACAGGTATGCAAAATCAGTATGGTAAGCTGATAGTGTTCATTTCTTAATGTATTTACGATGTCTTATACATTTAGACAAAAAGGAAGCCATATCACTGAAATTAAAGGCCACAAAATATTATTTAATAGATCAACAGTTACTTTGGAAGGACCCAGGAGGAGTATTGCTTAGATGTTTAGAAAAACCAGAGATTGAGGAAGTTATTTCAGAATCACATGAGGGTGCTTGTGGAGGTCACAAATACTGGAAGGCCACTACTTATAAAATATTGAGGTCTATATACTATTGGCCTTCTTTTTTTTTGATGTATATCAGTAGGTTGGGGCTTGTGTTTAATGTCAAATATTTGATGGTAAACAAAATTTTGTGTCCCTACCATTGAATCCCATTATAGTTAATGCTCCTTTCAGAAGTGGGGCTTAGACTTTATAGGTGAAATGAATCCTGCTTCTTCTCGACAACATAGGTGGATACTTATAGCCACTAATTTTTTCACAAAATGGGAGGAGGCCATTCCTACAAGGAATGCAACTGATAAGGTGATAATCAATTTTATTCAGGAGATTATTTTGAGTAGATTTAGGTTCCCTAAGAAATTGTCGACTGATAATTCTAAGTCCTTCAAGTCTAAAGCCATGGTTACATTCTGTGAAAAAATTGGAATTGTTTTGAAGCATTATACACTTTATTACCCTTGCAGAAACGGGTTGGTAGAATCAAATAATAAGAATATTATTCGGATAATTAGAAAACTGTTAAGTCAGAATAAGAGGCCATGGGATTCAATGTTAAAATATGCACTTTGGGAAGATAGGATAACTACTAAGAAAGAAATTGGTTCTTCTCCTTTCAAGTTAGTGTATGGAACTGATGATGTTTTTCCAATCCAGTTATGTATTTCAATAATGAAACTCATTCAATATAGTTAAGATGAACCTAATGATATTCAAAGAAGAATTTTTTGATTGACTGAATTACAGCAGGAACGTGAAGTTGTAGAAGAAAAGGCTCAAATGTACATAAAAAATATTAAGGAAAGGTTTGATAGGAAGATAAAGGAAAACACCTTTTCATGTGGAGATGTGATACTAAGATGGGACGCTAGAAAGGAGAAAAAGGGTAAGCATGGTAAATTTGACAATTTGTGGCTTGGTCCTTTCATAATTTCAAAGATTCTGGAAAACAATACCTTCATACTACAGACGATGGAAGGTGAGGAACTGTCGAATCCAGTGAATCGACGATTCCTCGAGCATTTTTACAGAGGTGAGATACATGTCATTCATTGTTTATACCATTGTGAGAGAATTTAAATAAAGAATCCATAACCTAATGGAAATTTTGGAAGAACAACAGGCAGGTTCAGTTGAGAGGGAAGAAGGAACTGATCTACATGTTCTTGAAACCTCACAAGGAGCTTTTCACCCCGCAGCAGGAGCTAGATGTTACAACTAGATGTTGTTCTAAGTTTATTTGTCATATTTTTCAAATATTGATTTAGTATTACTTTACATTTTGAGTTGGTTTTGAGGATTTTTAGTAATAAATATATTTTTGTTTGATTTTATACTTTAAATGGTTTTGATTTATTTCATTTTATTGGTTTTAAAATGTTATTTGGGCTTATTAGTTAATATATATCTTTAAAGTTTGAAAATCTTACAATAAATTTTATTCCAAAGTTTATCTTTATGGCCTTACCCTTTTTTTTAAGTCAATATTCAAAAAATATGCACAAAGGGGATTCCTGTAGCGCAAGGTTGAAAGTCAATGAACTGAGGCACTACAAAAATCTCAAATCATTGAAGATTGTGGTAGAGAATCGTGGTTGTTTGAAATCAAAAATAGTGGAAGCCTTTGGACACCTATGAGGACATAATAATGTAGGTTCATAACCCAGTGATGATCATGATAGGTGTATGAGAAGCTGCAAGGATTATTGAGAGGATCATGGTATTACCTGTCACGTTTTCATTTGGTAAATTTATTGAATGAAATAGTGGGTAATCGTGGCTGTTGCAGAGGAAAATATTGAAATATTTCAAAAACCTGTCGAAGATATAATAGTGTATATTCAGGACCTTAGTCCATCGTCATGATAGGTGTATGACCAGGTATAGAAATCATTGAGAGAATTGTTGTCAGCATTGACACAATTTTGATTTTGTAGGGATTATTGGAAAATTGTAAACCTTATTGCCACGTTTTATTGTTGCAAAGAATCATTTTGAATATTTTTGAAGTGATTTAAACAAATACACAGGCTAGGGTTATAGTGTAGAAATGAAGAGAAGCGGAAAAACTAACAGAGCCAAACCCACTAATACAAGCGAGGAAAATATTTTTCTTGAGTGTGCATCATTGTTTCAAAGAGATGAATGGTTCAATTACTTTGATAGATTCAATGGTTTTAACCTAGAAGTGTCATATCATTTCTCTTAGGGTTTTGATAAGGACAAAGTTTCATTTGACACCCTTAAATTTGAGCTGACAGAAGAGTTGATAGCATAAGCTATAGGCATAACAAGTGATGGAGAGCTCTAGTTTAAGAAGATACCTTTCACCTTCAACCCAAAATATTTCCTCGTACCTAAAATCAAAGTCCTATATTGGGGGAAATGTGTACAATTAGACAAATTCAAGCCTGAGTGGAGGGAATTCATTAGAATTTTACATAGCTACATCACATGTGAGGGAAGATTTGCTCTAGTTTTCAAATACCATGTCAAATTCTCGCAACATTTGAATCAATAGTCACAGATTAACTTACCCTTTTTCTTCTTGAAAATCCTGCAAAATATGTAAAATAGGATAAAAGGGAATAGGGATCATACTCATCAATCTATATTTCATCATGGATTAATAAAGATGATTGTTTGCACAGTCCTTCAGAAAAAAAGCAGAACTTGGGATCAATTTTTGTTTCAGTCAGGTTTCCATAATGAGCAAGAAGATCAAGCAAAAGCAATTCTAATGAATAAGTAATATATATTTGTAAAAAGAATAACGAAAGAATTAAGTGACGAGCTGGTATAGGATTAGGTCCAAGAGAACTGTTTAACTCACGAGTTTGAAGAACCTATGTGTGAAGAGGTAAGAGAAGTAGTTAACGGTAATCAATAGTAATTTTTAGAGAATGCAGAAAAGGAGCACAAAGATGTTTCAAATCAGGAAGAATAAGTGGGTTCATTAGAGATAAACCAAAGAGTTCAAAGTATGACCCAGCAGAGCAAGGGATTATTAAAGAGTATTGAATATTTAGAATAAAAGAAACAACAAAGTAAAATACAATCATGTGCTTTAGAAGGAATTTGTTTGTTAGCTAAGGCAACCAAGAACCCATGAAGGCTACTAGTGACAGGTGTCAAGTAGTTTAGTTGGTAATAGTTAATAGTTTACTAAGTTTGAAAATACTATTATTTTTGTAACTGTTTTGAATCCTGACCTAGAAATTTAGTTTTGTCAATTGTGTAACCATTTTTTGATGGAAAATTATGAAGGTAGGAAATGAGATAGAGGGAGGGTTCAAATTTTGACTAAAGGAGAGGCTCTATAGATGATGTATCTCAAGGTAAGACTAATAAATCTTATGTAAGTTTGAAGATTGTTATTGATTATATACATATTGATAAGACATTTTAACTTCTATGTTGGTTTTATTTATAATTTATTTGATTACTCAACATACAACTTCATTTATTGTTTAAAGTTTTTACTCATGCAAATGATTGTATCTTGGGGATGGAATCAACAATATATGTGTAATGTTTATGGTTTATTCATATGTTTTTGATCCCCAGTTCTTCAAACTTGTTTAGGATCTAGTTCTTGTGTTATTTTGTTTATGTTTTTACCTCCTTGTTGATAAAGTTTTAAACCAAAACCATTAAAAACCAGTTTCATTTTTTTTGATATTGTGTTAGCTTGTTCTTGTTGTATTCTAGGAACAATTTATAGCAAAAACACTACCGAAATTTCATTGAGAAATTTTCAAGGATTTTTTGTCCCATGACTGCTTTGCAGAAGAAAGCAAGCAAGTTCTTATGGACAACCAAGTGCGAGGAAAATTTTCAGAACATTAAACAACTTTTGATGACTGCACCAATACTACGAATTGTGGATCTCGATGGAGATTTCTTTGTTTACATGGATGCAAGCAAGGAAGGGCTCAGAGGATTCCTCTTGCAAAATGATTGCATGATCTATTATGAATTGTGGAAGTGAAAGGAACACAAAGAAAACTACCCCACCCATGATCTTGAGTTAGCATCCATCATCCACGCCTTCAATATGTGGAGGAACTACCTCAATGGGAAGAAATTCCTTCTAAAGAAAGACAATATGAGTATGAAGTATTTATTTGAGAAACCAGATCTAAATTCCATGGAGGCTAGATGTTTGGATTTACTTAGCGAGTACCATTTCCAATTAAAACATATAAAAAGAAAGGAGAATAAAATTGTTGATGGTTTAAGTTGATGAGCTCATATGTTATATGAGGTGACTTTAAGTCAAAGAAATTCATATTTACATGAGAGTATTAGAACGCCTAATGGATTTGACCCTTTTTATGCTGAAATCCTCAAGAAGGTCCAAGAGGACAAGTTGTTTCAAAAACAAAACGAGTATAGGGTAGACAAAACCAGACTGTTGTGGTCCAAAGAAAAATTGTATGTTTCGGAAGGAGGGGACATCAAGTCCAGCATCCTCACAAAATTTCATTAGAAACCCTACTCGGGGAATCCAGGATATCAAAAGATGATATTTGCAGTAAAGAAACATTTTTTTAGCCTAAGTTAAAGGACGACATAGCGTTGTTTATCACAAAATTTAAAGAATGTCAGCCGGTCAAACCTGAGCACTAGCATCCTTCGAGATTGCTACAACCATTAGGCATTCCGGAATGGAAGTGGGAGGTCACTAGTATGGATTTTATTACCAGTATACCAAAGAGTAGTCAGAAAAATAATTCTATCTTTGTATTAGTTGAAAATTTTTCAAAATAAACACACTTCATTCTAGTGAAGTCGATCTATAAGGCAGTTCACATTGTCAACATCTTCTTAAAGGATATCTTCAAATTTCACAGGATACACAAGAAAATAATCTTGGATCGATATACAAAGTTTACCAACAAATTTTGGAGATCCTTATTCTCCGGATTAGAGACACAATTAAAATTTAGTACTGCTTACCACTCGCATATAAATGGGAAGAAAGAATGGGTAAACAAGATTTTATAGGACATGCTTAGGATGTATGTCATGAAAAACCCCACTAAGTGGGAGGATTACCTACATCTCACAGAGTTTGCATATAAAAATGGATACCAGACCTCCACCAAGATGAGTCCCTTCGAGGTATTCCTTGGCCAGAAGTGTAGGAAACAAGTTACTTGGGATAGCCCGATGGACTGGATCATTTTAGGACCCGATTTACTAAAGTACTTGGAAAAATTGGTCACCAAGGTCCAACAGAACCTTAAAGAAGAACAAGACTGCCAGAAGAGTTACGCGGATAAGAAAAGGAAAGATAAAGATTATCAGATAGGCGACGATGTTTACTTAAAAGTAAAAGGAAAGAGAGGCTCATTGAGATTGAGTAGGTGCAGAAAGTTAGCACCAATATTTTGTGGACCCCTTGAAATACTGGCCAAGAGAGGGTTAGTGGAATATGAACTAGTTTTACTTGCTCACATAAGAGTTCATAATATTTTCCATGCATCCTTATTAAAGAAATATGTATATGATACTAAACATGTGATTGGTTGGTCCTTGCTGTTAGAAATTTTTTTTCCTCCACATGATATGACAAGGAAGGTGAAATGGATCGAATCACATCCTGAAAATGCAGAAAAAATACTATCTATGGATTGGTCGAAGCTACACTAAAAGGAACATCACTTCTATAGTGGTGATCTGTAGGCGATCTAGATCGACATATATAATGGGTTTCGTGAATACTACAAGCGTGACCCAAATCACCTTTGTGCTTTTGTGAAATAATGCTAAAATTACCATAGCTTCAAAAGGCTAGGATTGACAAAGGATAGATCAATGGATGGATTGATTCCGCCAGATCAAATTTCCTGTGGAGATGTCGTATCCTAAATCAGCAAAATGGGTTAAATAGAAGTAAATTTCAACGGTGTGTATCGAGCCAAGAAAAGATCTACGGTGGATAATTTCTTTGTTGATTGAACAAGAACAGAACAAACCGCCTCAGGGACTTGCAAAATTTGGCCTCCCTTTACACATGGACGATGAAGATTGAAGTCATTTATATCGAAAGGATGGAAATCTTTTCGCTTGGTGAAAGTTGCTAAAGGGTAAATCTGTGATGGAAGGAAAGTTTTGTGTACGATCAGCTCATTTCTAAAAGATCATGCTATCAGGATATTATGAAACAAGCACATGAGAGACTGAAGTAACTGGTAATCAAACATCCTGACACCATCAGAGCATGTCTTTGAGTAAGAATTGGCTCCATGGTATAAACCGTCCTCCTGAAACCAAAAATTTCGTTGCTTTGAATGTGTTAAAAGCAGGAATATATTCTAATGATTAAAATAATGAAGGCTGGTATGGATTCCACACGAAGAAGGAAGACACAACATATGATAAATAGTATGATGCCATCATAGGAAAGGAAAAAAAGTTAAGGGGCATCAAGTCCATGTTCCATGAGCTATTGGTCACTCTATATGCGAGTTAATTAAAACCATCATGTAGAATGCTCAATATAAATTGTCAACTCAAGGATGTATTTTATTTAAAAGATAATTCACATAGTCTCTACTTAAACACTAAGCACTTGATGAAATGAATAAATTGTACTACTTATATTTTTAGTCAAACTCCTCCCATAATTAAACTGATCTAAACTACCTATCCGAGAATTCAGAATTGCAATCACTTTTCACAACTTAAATCAAGCAATGAATGATTCATTAAAAAAATTTCTAGACTTAGTTTTGTAGAAAGTTAAATCCTAATTTACCAGACTATCTGCAAATCCGTTGTGACTAGTTTAATCCAACCTTAATCTAGGAATAAGAAATAACATGAATTGAATCAACAGATCTAAGCTATAGTCTACCTGAATTAGCAAACCTGAGTAAGACAAGTAATTGAAGGGAAATGAGGAAGAGATTAAATGTTGTAGCTATCACACACATGCATAAAGTAAATTAATCTACACAGTCGATTGTCACACCACACTGCTGCAGCTTAAAGGAAATGCAAGTACTAAATATTCAAGGAAACACAATGATTGAACATTATTGTTGCAGCTACTGAAACAAATGCATATAATGTAACTTGCACACTACATAAGAAATTAACATAACATATAATTAAATCGGAAATCCCTATGGGAAGGAGGGCCCATCCTTCAAACAGAAACGCCAGAACTAGCAAAAACTAAAACACTGAAATATGAAGAATCCTGCTCTTTATATTAAAACAGTGGAATGAAAATACAGTCTCTATTATAGCTCACACAAAAAAATATGATATTTTCCAACTCCTGGATGCAAATGATTCCTAGTACTTATATATCAACAATCATAACCCTCACCCACTAATATCAAATAGCCATGAATATCTACGATCCTTTGTTACCATGTTACATGCGCGGTTACAGCTATGGGTGGAATTAAACAAAAACATGTAATATAGGAAATTATGTTTCCTGAGCCAAGAAATAAATAATATAACCAATTCAAGAGATGCCATGGTGATTGTAGGTAAATTTAAGCAGCGGCGCGCTGTTGCAGCTAAGTTTGTGGCAACCAATGTGGAATGATGACCCTTGGTTGGATTCGCGTGTAGAAACGGAACTGGAAGGTCACAACTAGCACTGAACACTCATCTCCTCTTTGGACCAATTGGAATGCTACACCTGTATTCTCTCATATCTTGCACTATCCTTTTAAAATCATAATGTGTTAGCATAATTCAAGAAGCAAAGTCCCAATTATAGAAATTATAAGCATTAATAAGATCAAAGAATAATTAATCGTACCTGTGAAGATTTAGGGCTCAAGTGATGAAAGAATGTTTGTTTGGTGTGCAAAATGGAATAAGCCAAGAAAAACATGGTATAATGGATGTGGTTAAAAAGGGGCTTTTTGGGACCCAACATCTCACCCTAACTACTCTGTTGCATGTCCTCATGCAAAAACCTCCACTAGTCTGAATCAAAATTTGGAACTGTACCTCACTCATGGAGAGATGAAAATTTGTAGGAGGATTCAGGTGATTCCCTCGCATATAGATATCCATTATGGGAAACCCAATATTTCCAACACTTCCTTTCCTCTTCTTTTGTTAATGAAAAATATTTCATATATAGTTTTGGTGGCCACCAAATAAGTGGGAATTTGAATTCAATTCCCAACCATCCAGCTCCACATTTCATGATATAGTCGATGTACCCCTCAACCCTAGGGAGATCATGTTTAAAATTCATGCAGAAATAAGGGTCTCTTTTCTTAATTGATGAAGGGGAATCCTAAAACCTATGCTTACTACCCTCCAAAGCAAAACGTTGTTGCCTAGAAATCCAGCTAACACAAGTGGAGATGACTTTCTCTTGAAACTCGACCAACTGCTGAGTCTGGATATGATATTTAAGCCTCTATTCTTGATGAATATGAAGAAGGTGATGGGATTGAGGTTCAATCCAAATAGATAGATTAGAGTTAGCCTCATTCTGAGAAACTGTTTGAAATGAATCCTCCCATTGCAAATGGTTTCTGACAAAAGAAGAAAAATCCCTCTACTGGAAATCACCTAAATGAGGAGTAGGGTTTGAATATTGGTCCATGGGGTAATCCATTTCATGTAAATAAATCTCACACGGAAGATTCTGTTCAGTGAAGCTAGTTTCCATAAAAATTTCCAAAACCTGGTTAGAAGATGCTACTTCATAAGGTCTCCCCTCTTTTAATGCCTTCAACTTAAAACAAGTAGACTGTTCATATAAAAATACATGATAAGAGGTAGACGGAGCCCTGGATCTAATCAATTCATGGGAGAGGATGTACACATGGTCTTTCTCCTTTTGCATGGACTTGAACTTCTTCAAATCCTTCAATTATTTATGTACTTCTTCCCAATGGAACTTCTGGAATATTAGCTCTTCTACCAATATTTCCCTCAATTCACTGATAATATTCCTCTGCTAAACAAGGGGAATTGTTCCTTTCAGATATCTATCCACCTCACTTTTCCAATTCTTTACTTCTATTTTCAGCAGTGAGAGTTCTTCTATTAGACCTTCAATCCTTCCCTCTCCTGCGTTCTTTTCCTCATCATAATCTAAATGGACAAAGTCTAGGAAGATTGCATCCATACCTTATTACCCAATGTTTCATCCTAATTGTTCTGAATCTGAAGTGAAACAAATTCCTCTTGTACAAGTGGTGCAACAACTTCTACTTGCAAGTGTACTTCTACAATTAATTATGAGGATGTTGGTTCTTGTGTAAGAACACCTTCTTCTTGAAGCCCATTTTTGTCAAATCCAACATCCAATGATGAAGATGTTTGTTCTTTTGTGGAAACATCTTCTTATGTTCTAATCTTAGCCTATTCTTGAGCCTCGACTGCAACTTCTTGATTCTCGGTTGTGGCAATGAGCTGCAGAGATGCTGGTTCTTGTGTAACAACTTTCTGATCTCCCAGTTCCTCTAGTTGCTTGGGTTTTTCTTAAGTTACTTCCATATACCATGAAAGATGAGATTGGTCCCTGAGTATCTCAGTGTCCCCAAATAGATTGTACTGGTCCCTGAATGCTTTACTGTCCCATGATGGCTGGGACTGCATCTGTTCATCTTCTCCTAGCTCCAAATCGGGGATTATGTCCACCTCAAGGTCAGTTGTCTCTAGCTGGATGGGTGTCTTGGCAAGGTTTCCTAAGGATATTGGTTCTTGTGTGACAACATACTGATGAACTTCAGAATTTTCCTATTGCTTAATTTCTCCCTCCACTAGTTCTGTGTCTTGAGATTGTTCTGCGGTCATACTAAAAACTCCTAAGTTCAAGTCAGGGATTGTCTCGAACTCTATCTCACTCACTTGAAATTGAGTATAAACTTCAACAAACATTTCCAGGGTTGTTAGTTCTTGTGTAACAACACCCTATGGATGAGACTGTAATTGATCATATTCCCTTACCTCTACATAAAGGATCATTTCCACTTTTGGTTCTTTTTCATCATTCAATTCCCCCGCTTTTGTTCCTTTCTCTTCTCCCACTACCTGTGTGGGTTTTTGTGACACAAATGTACGCATTGTGACTTTGTATCTTGATTGACTAAATATTTCTCCACACTTGAGGAAAACTACTTTTTCCAATTCTTCACCTTCCTCAACCGGATGTGATCCTTCAACCTAATCTCCAGCTTCTACCAATGTGTGCAATCTCCTTTGCACCTGTTTTTTGCATGTTTCCTTCCATCTTTCCACTTCCTTTGGGAGAACTTATGCCTCTTCCTTCAACATACCATTTTCAAACAAAATTACCTCAATTTGAGGTTCCTCTGTGATAGGTTCTTGTGGGGCAGTGTTATAGCTGATTTTACCAGTCTAGGTGAATCACACTTGTATGTCCTTCCCCTGTCCCTCTACAGACTCCTTAGACCCCTTGGACCAGTTTTTGTCCTTTGATGTTTCCTTGACCATCCCTAAAAGCATGTCAAAATTAATACATGTGAATTTTAAACCACTAATTGCGTATATATGCAAGTTTGACCCCTAAAACCGTGTAC
Source organism: Pseudotsuga menziesii (assembly GCA_001517045.1). NCBI lineage: Eukaryota > Viridiplantae > Streptophyta > Pinopsida > Pinales > Pinaceae > Pseudotsuga > Pseudotsuga menziesii. The sequence continues at coordinate 243,523 of LPNX010483082.1, forward strand.
ATCGGGTTGTGTGCATAATCCAAATCCTTTTGGAGTTTTCCTTGACATGGATCAGACTCACTTGACTCCTGGCCTTCCATATGCCTTGAGGTCACTCGGATTCGACCTTTCATTACCCCTTTGAAAAGCTAAATAAGGAACTCTTTAGTACATTAAAGGCATAAGAGAATTGAGAGCAAAGAAACTATAGTCCATTGTTGCTGGAACTTGTGCTTGAGTCTGCATCCCTTTGTCCTTTGGAGCACTTTTGTGTTCTTCCAAAGATTTCCTTTTGCTTGTGAGCTTTCTATCAAGAGATGGAGGATTGAGGTGGTGGAGACCCAAGTGGGGGATTTAGTTTCTTCGATTCACAGATGTGTCGATGGAGGTTGTATCTATTGTAATATCTGATTTTATAATAATAGAAATATCTTTTCCTGTCCAATAATGTATGTTTGAATGAATATTTTATCCATGGATGATTTCAAATGCTTATACATTATTGATTATATATGCTAGAATAGATCTAACAGGAATATATAGTATGCTTGTCTTGTTTACTTATTGTTGAGGAAGTGATTTATCAATTCAAGCTGAGGTTGGAAAGCTCAACGGGGATCTACTTCAACCATCTGGAATAAGGTACGAGGTTTGATCCTTTAGTGTTAGATATTTAATTTCTATTGCATATTGGAAAGGATTGATTTATGGATTCAAGTTGTCTATTATGGTACCCGAAGCCATAGGAATTTATCTCCATAACAGAATTGTCGACTCCACTGGGGAGTTCCTAGTAGTTTTCCTTTGGGGGTTTTCTGTCGACATTCAATGACTTTGAATTGCTCTTTTTCCCTTGTTTCTGTGTTGGGTTTGGGGGCATGTTTGCCTAGTAGTGTCTGATTGGTCTGAAGTTTGTCTTGGATTGTCTGTTTGCCTTTATTTTTATGCACATTTCTTCCTGTACACGAGTTTTGAACTCACAGTCGCGTATATACGCGGGTTTCACTACTATTTCTATGTACACACGTGAGTTTACTGCGAACAGTCACGTATGCCCTTAGTTTTTCCTTTTAGAGGAATATGGATAGTTGCTAGGTGAAGTTTGCTGATTGTTGAGTCTCCTTTGATATTGCTAGAGTATGTATACACCTCTATTTCTGACCAGAGACATTTTTTTAGAGTAAATTTCTTTTTTAAGAATGTTCTTGTCATTGCATTTTTTTTGTTTTGTTTTGGGATTAGTGCATTAGATTTATTTTACCTTAGTACTTTGCTTGAGTGCTGCTTCAATGTGCTTGCAGAGTCTAGCAGTTGTAGAGCTATTCTTTTGAGTTTATATCTCTTTTTTATTTCAAAAAATACAAAAAATATTTGCTTATCATCATGCATTGCATCTTGCATTTTGCATAGTACTTGCACTATATTTGCTTTGGAGTACTAGTCAGGACTTCATATAGGAAAGCTTTCATTTATCATTTGAAGAAAATTGTGCATTTCACGTAGTAGCATACCCTATTTTTCATGGACACAATGCATTTGCATTGATTATTAGGTGTGCATTTTGCTT
>LPNX010483082.1:245297-322542 GCA_001517045.1 Pseudotsuga menziesii
CCCTCAAAAGTGAGTTAAACACAAGGCAATGTGAGCAGTTATTGATTGGGATGACCCCTAGTCATAACTGAGTAGCACCAGAGATATTTCCAGGATTGTATTCATATATGGTGGCTCTTTCGAGAGTTTCAGGCTTTGCTACCCTTCCCATACAGTCAATCCCACCTGCGACTGTCCGCCTGAGCATTGATTATATTGAGGTGACTTTAGTGGCCTTACCTAGGATATCAAGGGGGTACTTTGTAGGGGTTATTCTATGGGTGTCTCGGCTAGGTTGGGGTCGGAAAACATAGTCACTTTACGTGTTGAAGCTAAGGGCCACAATAATTGGTTACGTACCTCCGCTTGTTGTGTATGGGAGTCTCAAGCCTCTCCTAGGAGAGACATACCTGCTTCATTTGGGAGCTCACTTATCCTACCCTTGATTGCTTGTGTTTGTCTTTATATTTTCTTGGTGATTTCTCTGTGCACGTAAGCTTGCCTAGGGTTTGCGTAGATAGAGAGTCTTTGATATTTTTTGAGTCATTGTGGATTCCGGTGCGGCTCCTCGTCGTTCTCGTCATTTAGCAGGACTTCTTCCTTCTACATCTCCTCCTCCTTTGGGAGAGAGAAATAGGTAGTACATGCATATTACTTCACACATTTATTCACACACCATGGGAGACCATATAGAAGGTATTCTTCAACCACCTTCTCCCATTCGTGTGGAAGATGGGGAGTTTACTCCTAACTATGATCCTTCGCCTGACTTGACTGAGTTAGGTCCTATGATTTCTGAGATAGGAACCTTTCATGATAGACCTACTTACTCTGGGGTTGATTCCCCATTGACGCATCGTCGATATGGAACGTCAGAGGATGATGAGACTCATTTTGAACCTGCAATCACTAGTTATGGTAGTTATGGTATGTCTAGTTTTCCCACACATGATTTGGCATTCCATGTCAAATCTGAGTTTGAGCCTAACACTATGCCTGGGGGCACTGTGATTCCTTACCATGCGGAGAGGTTTGGGAGCACAAGTCACATTGCACCTTCCATCTCGGTGGTGGAATCTACATCACATATTCCTCCTAGGTCTAGGGTTAGTGATCCTATTAGGATACTAGATCCGAGACGAGTGACTATAGGGAATAACACATACATAATTACACAGGTCCCTTCATCCTCTGTCCCTAGTTCTTTGAATGTTCACCCTCCACCTCATTCACATGGTACTTCAAGCTGGAACGTTGCTACGATTCATGTTCATACTGCGGTTACTAGACCAGTTGTGTCTCAGGTTTATGCATTGCCCGTTGTTTTGGGAGGTCATGTTCATACTTCTAGAGGTCATATTCCTACTTCTGGAATGTATATTCCTAGTTCTAAATCGTTTGTTCCTACTTACGAAGTGTCTCATGGGAAATATCATGTGATGACTTATGGAACCTATTATGGGACGCAGTATGGACAGGGTTTTTCACCTTATGGGTGCGGGTTGTTGTCCACCGATTGCACATCGGCAGTAGAAATCTTCCGAAAGCTGTCTCCTCACTTGAGAAAGTGGGAGAGGTGTGACCTTGGGAGCAAGCATAGAGCTAGGTATTGTCACCTACTCCTAGCTCCTCCATTTAGGATAAATCCTAACGAAGCCAAGGGGGGTAGTCCCTAACAAAGAGTTTTCTATGGCTCAATGTGTAAGTTAAGTTTTGGATGTTTGGATGCGGATGTGTGTTGTTTAGGAGCTATTGTGATTTAAAATGATTAATATTAAGGGGATGATGATTAATTAAAGCAATCCACATTGCTAACAAGAGATCACACATATAAGCAAAGAATCCAGACTTATAACTTAAGCATTTAAATATAATCAATTGAAATGGACCATAGACAGTTGATCAAGATAGAAAATTAATCAAATATAACAAAGGACCAGTGCCTTATGGAGTCAAATAAGCACGTGAAATAAAGTCTAGGAATTAAGCTAGTGAGTATTAGGTTTTGCAAGTGCTCTTGGTATATTTTAAGAGTTTTTTGTTTGTGATATTCACTTATGGTGGCTGGATGTCCTAACTGGTAATACCTTCAGTGGCTCCGTTCGAAGACATGACGGACCTGTTTAGGGTCAAAGGTAAGTGTTCAATAACTTAACCACTAGTGCCCAGATTAGGTAGCTCGGTGCCCACACTTGGAATTTTCCCACATGCCTCGGTATTTATCAAACACCATCGATGCATTGGTTATGGAGAAAAGTTTTAGTTAAGTTCCTCTTGTGGGGTTTAGAGATCCAATGCCATTTCTGGGTATTTCGATCGAAGATCGGTCAAAGCATACTCCGTCAAAGAGGGAAGGGGGTTAATTAATTAAAGGGATGTGAGTTGTGAATTTTATTAAGTTAATTAATTAAAACTCTCCAACAGAGAGCACTCTTGACCTCGTCTTATGACAGTGGTTCAAGAGACTTAGCTAATCTATATGCTTGATGCAAGGATATGCAGTGGGAATGCTCTCCGATAGAGAGTGCTCTTGACTTGGATTACGACAAGTTCAAGAGACTTTCAAGATTATTTGATTAACTTATTAAAGAATGAAAAGATGACTCTCCGATAGAGAGCACTCTTGATCTACAAAGTGAGAGTCAAGAGATTTCTACTTTAAACAGTTGAATTACTTATGAAAGATACAAAAAATTAAAAGATGAAGTAATCAACCTAGTTAATGAAACAAAATGGGCTAATCTAACAATTAGTATTTACTTTGCAAGAAAAATGAAACTACTCTAAGTACTCGAAATAAATCTAAGCTAAGAACAAAAAACACTCTTCCCCAAATGGGGAAGAAAAACCAAGTATGGGAAGCCCTATCCCACTTAGCCTTGTTTTATTAATGAATTACAAATGCCTTTGGAACTTAATCCTTGTCAAGACTTTGAGAAGTAACTTAAGTAAAAATGAAAAACTCTTATGAGTTTGTACAAAGGGGAATGACTTCTTTTTTGGCTTTGGATCCTTGTCTTTGGATCTAGCACTGCTTGCTCTTTCTTGTTTGGTTTTGCTTTCGGTTCACCTGTGGATAAGAGCTCTAAACAAGGACTAGCGAGAGTGTTAGGAAACCAAATTTAACCTGTGATTAAAAAAATTAAGTGAATGAGAAGACAAGTGCCTTATGAGATGAAACAAGAGATCAAAACAATGGAATGAGACCCAAAATCAAAACTTGGAAAGGATCAGGAAAGCTCATCGTTTTTTATATAAAATGCACGATTTTTGGCGAAACGACTTGGGATTTTTTGCAAATTTAAAATTAAAGATTTTTTAACATTTTAGAATAATTTCCAGAATCTGGAAAATAGCAGAAAATTGCAGAAAATCAGTAAAAAAACAGCAAGTACAAAATGACATGCTTTTCGAGAAAAAGTCAAAAAATTTATAAAAAAAAAATTGAAAAAATTTGAAAATTTTCTGATTTTTTAATGAATTTCCAGAATTTAGAATTAACAGAAAAATTCAAAAATCAGCACAAAAAAAGCGAGCTTGAAATGGCACGCTTTTCGAGAAAAAGTAAAAAAAAAATTGAAAAAAAATTGAAAAAATTTGAAAAATTTCTGATTTTTTAATGAATTTCCAGAATTTAGAATTAATGAAAAATGCAGAAAACCAGCAAGCCCAAAAAATGGAAAATTTGCATGTTTTTAGAGAAAACTCGTCCATGTTTTCCAAGGCAAAAAGAAAGATGGATTTAAAAAGGAAATGAAACTAGATCTTTAAAAATGGACCTTTAGAAAGATGGATCTAGCTTTGAAAAAGTAGATCTAAGGATAGAAAGCCTAGATCTATCTTAGTAGAAGCCAAGCAAGCTTAAAATAAAGATTTAAATGACTTGATAACTTCTACAAAAGTGGAAAAGAGGTAAGATAGAACCTTGAATATAGAGATCCACTTGTAGCAATCAAAGTAACCAGTAGAATTTTTTGAAGTTTGTTTGGAGAAGGCAAGAAAGATCTGGAACCACTTGCAACCCTGCAAACAAAAATATTTATAATGGAACACTTGTATGGTGAAGGTATTAGATGTCGAAAGCTCCTGCTAGATGCAATCCCTGAAGACACAAACACTCAATGCAGATTTGATTAGAAGCCTAAGTACTAGATTGTTAGTCTTCAATAAACATAATATTCAAATTGCAATACAAGAGTAGGGTGAAAGAGATATTACTTCACCTAGGATGAAGACACAATGCCAAAATCCCATCAAGTGACCTCCAAAGTCTCAATATTTTATTAACAAAAGAAGCTTACAAAATCCAATAGAGTTTCTATGCCAAACTCTCCTCCCAATAGAGTTGAAAGAGCCTCTATTTAACAAATGAGAGAGTGCTAAAACCCTAAAACCAAAAAACCAACCCTAACCAGCTTAGCCACCTAACAAAGAGCTCAGACCTAAACCGGAGAACCAGGAGTGAGGGGAGGCCTCCACCCAGGCAAGGCGCCCCCACTCCAAACCTGTGCACTGAAAACAAGCCAAGGATGAGGCCACACGTGTGATGTAGGTAAGCTCATACCTAGGTCTGAATGGAGCCTCCGTTAGGTTTGGGAAGCCCACTGATGGTGCAAGCTTTAGTATTCACCTTGATCAAATCACCAGACCAATGAGTTCTCTCCATCTCATCTTTAGCTGGAGATGACATGTCTGCTAACTGATAATAAATTAATTGCTCTCTTAATGATGACTGAAGCTGAGTTATGATAACTCCAATCATCATAAGTGCTCCATGAGATGTCATTTAGCCTTTTTTTTTAACTGAATTTGGATTAATTTGGAGCGTTTTAGTTTTCTCCAAAATAATTATTTTCTTTTAATAAAAATTATTTTTTTACTAAAACTCATTTTTTTACTCAAAACTGACTTTTTCGAGTAAAAAGGCATTATGTGTCTGATTGCTGATCTGAAAGTTGGCTCTGACTGGCTGGCTGATAAAGAACGATTTTTGGCTTATGTTTAGAGCCTTCAATCACTAAATTCTGAGTCCAAATCATGAACGGGTTTTTTCCATTTAATTTAGGGAAGAATTAACCCAAAAAACTTAGGAAAAGTAATTAAAAAAAAATAAAAATTTCACTGTTCAAAAAAAAAAATTCGATTTTTTGTGTGTGTCCAGACGACTTAGGACATGACCATGATCTATATAAATAATGTCTAGTAGGCTTATAAAACTCAGTTTGGATCTAATAACCCCCCAAGGCCCATAATTCAACATCAGGCATTTCAGCTTTGGAAGAAGCGGGAGAAAACCTCATCAATTATACTCGGCTGAAGGCAGAGCATAATTGTCAAGGGCAAAAAAATCCCTGGAATACCCTATTTGAGATTCTATGTCTCAGGAGACCAAACCACTCAAAAATATCCTACTAGCACATTTTATTACAAACCTCGCGGGGCCATGGTCAAAATTATTCAAATAAAAAGGTGACTAGCCAATATTGGCTAGACAAGCAAACAGATTGACTGATACACTGGAATCAAACTTTGAACAAGTCTGTCAACTGGTGGCTCCTCAGGTAACCCAACTTATGGTACAAAAATTTGGATAACACGGGTATTAACCACCTCCTTACTCTCCAAATTATGGCTTTGTAGCTTCTAATAGTCAAGGTACACCACACTATGGTGCTTCCATGCCACCCTATATGGGTCAAACAGGACGAGTGCACTATGGCCAAGGCCATGGTGGTTATGGTAATCAGAACTATCAGGGAGCGGTCCATCGACCTAAGCATCCTAGGCTCCCTTTCCTCACAATTCTGAATCTTCTTGACTTCTCGAGATTGACGAACGATCCTATAGCTCATGACCTGGCTTGGCTTGCTGTCACTACTAAGATTCCCTTGGACATACCTAAATTCAAGGGCAAACCGGGAGAGGATCCAAGCAAAAATTTTACTACCTTTCACCTATGGTGCTCTTCGAATTCCTTACACTAGATCTCAATATGTTTAAGGATATTTCAACGCACCCTAACAGGGCCTACCATGAAATGGTATATAGAGCTATTGATGGGGGCATTCACTTTGTTCGATGACGTGGCGATGAATTTTCTTAACCACTTCCATCTATTAGTGTGTTATCGAGTACTAAAATCTTGTCAACATTTTGGAAATATAAAGTAACACATATCTTGGACCACATCCAAGAGTGGCGTAGACAGAAGAGGTTAATTAAAGCCTTTATACCACCAGAATTCCTCCTCAAATGGTTCCTTAAGTCGTTATTTCCATATATAGCAAAGGATGTTTCTACATCCGTAATGCAAAATGAGGAGCAAGCCATTTTTAGGGTGCAGGAACTGGATTTGATTTATGCTCAGTCAGATTTTTTATATGAGATCATTCCCAATGCTCCGCGTTCTAGTTTTGACCCCAAAGTTAAACCTAGACCACATGCCAATGGAATTGTTGGTTGTGTAAGTGCTAAACCTATGGATTCGGTTGCAAAACAAGTTAGTAAATTTTCGATCAACCAATCTACTTTGGGACAAGCCACAACTTCGTCTCAACCTACCCAAATGGCAAGTGTGCTTTCGGTGCAATCGTTGGACCAGAAGGGTAACCAACAGCCTAGATGGAATAAAAGAAAGGGTAAGAATAATCGTAAGGGTGGGAATAGGAATGAAAATGCTGATAATAATGACAAGAATTCCCATAATGCTGGGGGGGACAAGAAATGTAAATGTAAGGTTAAATTTCCTTGCAAGTTGTGTAAGGACGATCACCTCACTTACTTGTGCCCTCGTATCGATGAAGCCTCAAGATTCTTGGCACAGGGCCTAGCTATGCTGACTAACCCTTTACCTCATAGTCAAAATATGAACTTGAGGACCCATCATCAGTCTAGTGGTGATCAAGATCCACCAGAGGGTAGTGGTCATGGTTTCATTACCATGGTACGTGCTGCGAAAGTTGTTACCCATGCGAAAGACTATGGTTCATCACAATCCATCCCAGGAAAGGAACCTGATCCACTGGGGACTCCTTTTCATATTGAAAAACCTATGGATAAACTTGAAGCTGCACCTCGCATTCCTAAGGGAGTCCTTAAGTGTTCGGGGAACAATCCTAATGCTTGAGGCACCCATAAATATTCAGTTGTCGAGGATTTGGGCCACACTCCGTGTGCAATGTCGACACTGGAAGTGCTTCAGAGTTGTCCTTCGCAAAGGAAGGATTTGCTTTCTACCCTTGGTGTGAATGATGATAATTCTTCCTCTGTGATAAAATTTGAAACCGCAGGACTTCAGCCTTGCTTTCCTTACTATGTGTCTCTTTTGATTCACGTAGAATGTCTTAACATGACCGTCAAGTGCACTGTGATTGACGAAGGCGCTGCTGCTTCTATGATGTCTTTATCATGTTGGAAAGGTTTGAGTTCCCTTGAGTTGTCTAAATAAGTGACCATGTTAACTGCGTTCAATGGGAGATCGTTTAGGTTGCACGGTATCCTTCCTTCCCTTATGGTCCATTTGGGAGGAAAGACCGTTGTTATAGAGGTTGAGGTGGTTGATGCGCCCCTTGACTACAATCTATTGTTTGGTAGAAATTGGATGTACAGTATGTAAGTTGTAGCTTCTTCCTTATTTTGTGTTGTATGCTTTCCATTTAATGGGAAGATAGTCACAATTGATCAAACGTCATTCAAGAATCTGTCGGTTACCGCATCTTCAAGAGCTTCGATCCTGATCATAGAGAAATCTTAGCTGGAAACTGGGAGTGTGGGTGTGGGCATGTATCCATCCCTCATGGGAATTTTTTTTTGTCCTGCAATTATCCTTATGATAGGTTCTAGTTCCGGTGAGGCTTTGATGTCTATGATATCGATGTATTTTCACACGAGTCATATGGAAGATCCTTGGATTCTTCCTACACCGATTAATTCGAGTGAGCCCATCGTGACGGACGTGCCATTGCCTGCAACTATGGTAGCTTATCAAGCTAATCTTGAGTGTGTTGTAGAGCCCAGTCCTTCCTCTTCACAGATAGAGGAGGAGGACCCTTATGTACTGTCTACATGGGCAGTACAATCTTCTCACATGCACAACTACCTTGATAGTGTTCTCCCTTCAGATGAAGCGATTATTGAGGCCATGTCGGGAGTTGAGCCACCATGGGAAGAACTCCATCATAGATCTTACTTTGTTCCTGAGCTTGACTGCTTGGAGCATGAGGACTTTAGGGAGGTTCTTAGTGAGAGAATTGATAGTCCTATGGTTACATTAAGCTCTCCTGGTTCGATGGTTGATGACATGGAAAATATATCTCCAACAATTCCTATCAATATCTCTGATGATCGTGGCAGGAAAGAGAATGTCTATATTGGGGAAGAATGTTCCCATGATGGGATTCAAGAATACACCGAGCTATTTAAATAATTTCATGATATCTTTGCTTGGTATTATGATGAAATGCCAGGTATCGACCCTCGTATTGTCAAACACGAGATTAAGACTTATCCCAATGCTAATCTTGTTCAGCAACTCTTGCATGCGATCAATCCTAGGAAAGTACCCATGATTAAGGAAGAGATAGAGAAACTGTTGAAAGACACTTTTATCTATCCCATTCCCTTGACATAGTGGGTTTCAAACCCTATTCTGGTGGATAAGAAGCAGGGAGTGATCCACATATGTATTGATTTCCATGATTTGAATCATGCCTGTCCTAAGGACAATTTCCCCACACCATTTATTGATCATATTTTGGATGAGTGTGCAGGTATCGAGGTTTTTTCCTTCATGGATGACTTTTCTAGATATAATCAAATACAAATTAAACCTAAGGACCAACATAAAACTGCATTTATTTTTCCTTGGGGAACTTTTGCATATCGGAAAATGCCTTTTGGCCTTAAGAACGCCGGAGCTACTTTTCAACGGGCCATGACCTTGATGTTCCATGATCTCAAATCGATTATCAAAGAATTTTTGGATGACCTTGCTCCTCATTCTCGTATGAGAAAGTGTCATTCCTATCATTTGAGATTGGCATTTGAAAGATGCCACCATTATTTGGTTAGGTTAAATCCTAACAAGTGCATCTTTTGTGTGAAGTCAAGTCGCTTATTAGGATTCATCGTTTCTAAAGAGGGTATAAGAGTCAACCCTTTGAAGGTTGAGCAATACTTTAGTTTTCTCCCCCAAAAAATATTCGTCATATTCAATGTTTGCAAGGCATGGAAAACTTCTTATGGAGATTCGTGGTCAATTTTTCCAGTTTGACTAGAGGCTTCATGCGTCTTTTGAAGGACACCACCTTTTGCTGGGATGAGCGAGCCTAGGAGTGTTTTGATGCGCTCAAGCGATCCCTAGAATTGGCCCCGGTGATTAGTCCCCTAGACTATAGCCATGATTTCCTACTTTATGTGGCCGCGTCCATGGAGACGATTGGTATAGTTTTTGTTCAAGAGGATGAGGAGCTCCAAGAGCATGTCATATACTATGTGAGACAGAATCTTATTGATGTGGAGATCTGTTATTCGCATGTTGAGAAGCTTTCTTTAGCTACTGTACATGGAATTCAATGGTTGAGACATTATATTCTTCTTCACCAGACCTTGGTTGTAGCCCATGTCAATCTGTTTCAATTCGTCCTCACTTGAAGGATGATTAGGTGAAAATATAATAAATGGATTTTCATCTTGCAAGAATTCGATCTCAAGTTTTTTTCGGCAAAATTGAAGAAATCGTTAATTTTTGTAGAGCTTATATCGGATTTCCCAAGAGAGGACGAGGAGTTGGTTTGTGAAGATACATTTATCGATGAACACATCTTCTAAATCTCAACTTTAGACCCATGGTATGGGGATATCATTATATATTTACAAACATTGAAGGTCCCTACTCACCTCTCACGAGATGAACGATGATGATCATGTCATGTGTCTAAGAATTACCTCATAATGGATAACACTTTGTGCCGCCGTGGGGTAGATTCCATTTTATGACATTGTTTAACTCATGACAAGGCTGAGGTAGTGCTGAATGATTGCCACAGAGGGGCATGTGGTGGTCATTTATCTGGGATTTCTGCAGCCTAAAAAATATTAAGAGCAATTTATTTTTTTCCATCAATATTTAAGGATTGTATAGATGTGGTCAAGAGGTGCCACCCTTGCTAGGTGTTTGCACGTAATATGCGCTCGAAAGCTGCCCTGTTACATCCCGTTATCACCGTCGGTCCCTTCACTAAGTGGGGGCTTGATTTTATGGATTGCAACCCACCTTCAGCTAGGGGCCATCATCATATCATAGTGGCTATTGATTACTTCATGAAATGGGCTGAGTCTATGCCTACAGTTAAATATAACAGTCAGACAGCCACGTACTTCGTATTCAACTGGATTATTACTAGGTTTGGAATTCCAAAAGAGCTTGTCACTGACCATGGATCACACTTTCAGAATCGTATGATGGAAGAGTTGGCATCAAATTTAGGTTACAAGCAATATCATTCCTCCTCTTACTACCCTCAAGCGACTGGACAGGTAGAAGCAGTGAGAAAGTCACTCAAATCCATTCTCCAATGAACCATCGCACAAAGCAAGAATAATTGGCTCATTATGTTATATCCTACTTTTTGTGCATATAGAACCACTGTTAAGACTGCCACGGGTTTTTATCCATATCAACTTATACATGGAGTGGAGTCGGTATTGTCGGTTGAGTGTGAGATTCCTTCTTTGAAGCTATCCGTAGAGCTCTTACCAAACACTTCACCATTGGAGGAGCAGTTGGTCCACCTTGAGAAACTTGATGAGCAGCGTCAAGATGCCTTGGTGGCCGTAGAAGTAAATAAACGTCATGTAAAGGTCCAGTATGATAAGTCTGTCCATCCAAGGAGGTTTAGTGAGGGAGACTTGGTCCTTTTTTGGGATCAACCAAAAGAACCCTTAGGGGTAGGAAATTTTAACCCCATGTGGTGTGGTCCTTACGTCATCAAATGTGTGTTAGAGAAGGGAGCTTATGAGTTAGTGGATTACGGGGGAATGGCCTTGGCAGAGCCTAGAAATGGGCTCTATCTCAAAAAATACTATGCATGATTTTCAGCCAAGGCTGGTTAGTGTATATTACTGTATAGTTTTGAATATTTAGGTCTTTTTCTTATGGTGATCGGGTTTGTGATTAATTTCTGTTTCTTTTGGTAGATGTCAATAGAATCTTCCAGGTACGTAGGCTTCACAGATGGTGCGACTTGTCACACTCAACACTCAGCCTCTGCTGCTTGGGTGATTTATACTCCTATGGGACAGGTACTGTCCTCAGGAGGCATATGTTTACACCCATCTTCAGACAATGTTGCTGAATATAGTGCCGTTATTGAGCTTCTATGGGATGCTATTTCACATGGCATTCTCTCTCTTGAGGTACATCTTGATTCGGATTTAGTAGTGTCACAGCTTAATGTTTTGTACCATGTTAGAGATCTAACATTATTAAGAAGATTCTTACGTGTGAGATTATTATAATGACAATTTGACAATATAACATACATACATGTTCCAAGAATTAATAATCAAGTTGTTGACTCATATGCTAACTACGTGTTAGATTGGCATTTGTTTCATACAAAATAAATTCATCACAAACACAAATTTTACACATATAAATAAATAAACTGATCATCATAAAACTTTTTATAAACATCCAAAATGTGGTAATACATAGTGTCATGATACAAAAATGGGGATCTCAAGCCACCGAAATATAAACACGGTAATACAAAATGTATCACTCACAGGTATCTAAGCCTGTGCAGGAGGAGAGGGGTTGTGATCATGGAATGTCACTACAGCTCTAGCTAGTCATCGAAATAATCACACCCATGCTCATGGTACACCCACCACTTTGCGCTGCATGGCCTCAGGAAAGTCCTCGACTTACGCCATGGGAACTCTGTGTGTCATCCTAACAAAGTTGGTATGAATGCTTTGGAGCATCTGCTCCACATCCACACCCATGATATCATCTCCTCTTCCCCTCCATCTATGACGAGGGAAGTATTCAGGCCACCATGGTCCCACATATGCATGTATATGGTAGATTTCACTATGTATTGTCACCCAAAAACATGTCTTTTGATTCCATATAATAAAAAAACACAAGAAAATTAAATAACTAAAAAATTTAAAGAGACGGTCGAGATGCGTTACCTATGTCACTGTATGCTGATCTTGGTGGTAGCGGCATGTGCGGGTCCCCCAAAATATCTATCCCTGCATAGGGGTAGTCATCGATGGCAACTATTTGTCGTCACCACCACGGAAAGAACTCAACTGGATAGGGGTTGGACACCCTACCTCCACCCAGTATACGGTTGAGACATTATATTCTCCTTCGCCAGACCTTGGTTGTAGCCCATGTCAATCTGTTTCAATTCGTCCTCACTCGAAGGATGATTGGGGGAAAATATAATAAATGGATTTTCATCCCGCAAGAATTCGATCTCGAGTTTTTTTCTGCAAAATCGAAGAAATCATTAATTTTTGCAGAGCTTATATCGGATTTCCCAAGAGAGGACGAGGAGTTGGTTTGTGAAGATACGTTTATCGATGAACACATCTTCTTAATCTCAACTTTAGACCCATGGTATGGGGATATCATTATATATTTAAAAACATTGAAGGTCCCTAATCACCTCTCATGAGATGAATGATGATGATTACGTCACGTGTCTAAGAATTACCTCATAGTGGATAACACTTTGTACTGTCGTGGGGTAAATTCCATTTTACGACATTGTTTAACTCATAACAAGGCTGAGGTAGTGCTAAATGATTGCCACGGAGGGGCGTGTGGTGGTAATTTATCTGGGCTTTCTGCAGCCCAAAAAATATTAAGAGCGATTTATTTTTTTCCATCAATATTTAAGGATTGTATAGATGTGGTCAAGAGGTGCCACCCTTGCTAGGTGTTTGCACGTAATATGTGCTCGAAATCTGCCTCGTTACATCCCATTATCACCGACGGTCCCTTCACTAAGTGGGGGCTTTATTTTATCAATTGCAACCCACCTTCAGCTGGGGGCCATCATCATATCATAGTGGCGGTTGATTACTTCACGAAATTTGCTGAGTCTATGCCTATAGTTAAATATAACAGTGAGACATCCGCATACTTTGTATTCAACTAGATTATTGCTAGGTTTGGAATTTTGAAAGAGCTTGTCACTGACCATGGATCACACTTTCAGAATCGTATGATGGAAGAGTTGGCATCAAATTTAGGTTACAAGCAAGATCATTCCTCCTCTTACTACCCTCAAGCGAATGGACAGGTAGAAGCAGTGAGAAAGTCACTCAAATCCATTCTCCAATGAACCATCGCACAAAGCAAGAATAATTGGCACATTATGTTATATCCTACTTTTTGTGTGTATAGAACTGCTATTAAGACTGCCATGGGTTTTTCTCCATATCAACTTATACATGGAGTGGAGTCGGTATTATCGGTTGAGTGTGAGATTCCTTCTTTGAAGCTAGCCGTAGATCTCTTACCAGACACTTCACCATTGGAGGAGTAGTTGGTCCACCTTGAGAAACTTGATGAGCAGCGTCAAGATGCCTTGGTGGCCCTAGAAGTAAATAAACTTCACTTAAAGGTCTAGTATGATAAGTCTGTCCATCCAAGGAGGTTTAGTGAGGGAGACTTGGTCCTTTTGTGGGATCAACCAAAAGAGCCCTTAGGGGCAGGAAATTTTAACCCCATGTGGTGTGGTCCTTACATCATCAAATGTGTGTTAGAGAAGGGAGCTTCTGAGTTAGTGGATTACGGGGGAACGGCCTTGGCAGAGGCTAGAAATGGGCTCTATCTCAAAAAATACTATGCATGATTTTCAGCCAAGGCTGGTTAGTGTATATTATTGTATATTTTTGCATAGCTAGGTCTTTTTATTATGGTGATC
Organism: Pseudotsuga menziesii; assembly: GCA_001517045.1. Classification (NCBI taxonomy): domain Eukaryota; kingdom Viridiplantae; phylum Streptophyta; class Pinopsida; order Pinales; family Pinaceae; genus Pseudotsuga; species Pseudotsuga menziesii. The sequence goes on from LPNX010483082.1 coordinate 259,229, forward strand.
GGGTTTGTGATTAGTTTCCGTTTCTTTTAGCGGATGTCAATAGAATATTCCAGGTACATAGGATTCCCAGATGGTGCGACCTGTCACACTCAACACTCAGCCTCTGCTGCTTGGGTGATTTATACTCCTATCGGTCAGGTACTGTACTCAAGAGGCATATGTTTACGCCCATATTCAAACAATGTTGCTGAATATAGTGTCGTTATTGAGCTTCTACGGGATCCTATTTCACATGGCATTCTCTCTCTTGAGGTACATCTTGATTCGGAGTTAGTAGTGTCACAGCTTAATGGTTTGTACCATGTTAGAGATATGACATTATTAAGAATATTCTTACGTGTGAGATTATTATAATGACAATTTGACAATATAACATACATACATGTTCCAAGAATTAATAATCAAGTTGTTGACTCATATGCTAACTACGTGTTAGATTGGCATTTGTTTCATACACAATAAATTTATCACAAACACAAATTTTACACATATAAATAAATAAACTGATCATCATAAAAAAATTTATAAACATCCAAAATGTGGTAATACATAGTGTCATGATACAAAAATGGGGATCTCAAGCCACCGAAATATAATACATGGTAATACAAAATATATCACTCCCAGGTATCTAGGCCTGTGGAGGAGGATGGGGGTTGTGATCAGGGAATGTCACTACGGCTCTAGCTAGTCATCGAAATAATCACACCCATGCTCATGGTACACCCACCACTTTGCACTGCATGGCCTCAGGAAAGTCCTCGACTTGCGCCATGGGAACTCTGTGTGTCATCCTAACAAAGTTGGTATGAATGCTCTGGAGCATCTGCTCGGCATCCACACCCATGAGATCATCTCCTCTTCCCCTCCATCTATGACGAGGGAAGCCTTCACGCCGCCGTGGTCGCACATATGCATGCATATGGTAGATGTCACTATGTATTGTCACCCAAAAACATGTCTTTTGATTCCATATAATAAAAAAACACAAGAAAATTAAATAACTAAAAAATTTAAAGAGACTGTCGAGATGCGTTACCTATGTCACTGTATGCCGATCCTGGTGGTAGCAGCATGTGTTGGTCCACCCAAAAATCTATCCCCGCATAGGGGTAGTCATCGATGGAAACTATTTTTCGTTGCCACCATGGAAAGAAATCAACTAGATAGGGGTTGGACACCTTACCTCCACCCATTCTGCGGATCGCATCTGCCAAACGTCGTTGGGCTAGATCTCATACCCTGTGTAGTGGAATGTCAACTCTGAGGCTCAATCCTGGAACATGCTTGAAGAAAAACATTCTCAGTATGCTGTTGAAACCGAAGTTTCGCACTCTTCCCATCTTACATTCAATGAGCTGGTGTTTCATGTTGCCTAGTAGTGTAGTGCTCCAGTCATATACCGTGGGTCTCATGCACTCCACTGCATAGAACATCAGAGGCCGCGAGGCCTGGTGAAGTGAATCCAAGCCTTATATCCTTCTTAGTGTCAATAGGATGGCCTTTAGGCCCAGCACCTGTATGGAGTTAGTATGGATTTGACTCCCCACCTTCTTTGTGTCCAGATAGTAGTACACGGTAATGTACTCATCTATAGTCAGGCCAGCTCTGGGATCACGAGAACATAGGTTCACTAATTTCCCCCATCGGGAAAGTCCAATAATAAAGTATATGTCCTCCACCTCTATGGCGAGGGACATTCCATCTATCTGCAATGACTATGAGTCTAGATCTCAGCAATCCACCAGCATCTGCAATAGTCCTAGTTTGGCACTTAAGCCACCAAGACACCAAAATTTGTAGAGACCACATGCACATAGCACTTGTTGATCCATTATATCGGCCCTTACTGCCTCTTATACATCACCATGTTCACGTTCTCTCCATTCTAGGACCATCCTGCACAAAAAATTGGAAGTTTACCCAAAAAACCTCATGTGCGGCCACATACGCGACTGTTTTCCAAACAGCCACGTATGTACATGACTGTGAGGGCATTTTTCACATATATCCAGCCCTATATGTGGAAAAACCATCAATTTTCACGTGGGCCGCAGCACCTATTTTGGATTGGCCTAGAAATCCCAAATCACCATGGAATTTGATAAAATTGCATAAAAATGGAAGAGTAGAGCATGGGTAAGCACCTGGAAGAAACAGTAGTGGATTCCGCTAGTTGGATCTCCTGGAATTCGTTGTTGAAAATATGAACTCAAATGGGTAAAAATTTCAAATGTTTTATAATGTTTTTAATTTTTTACTATTTATAGAAAATTTTCAATTTTTTGAAAATTTTTACCCTCTTCCCTATAGTTTGGACCATTTCTAATCCTTTTCGACCATTTTTGGACTAATTTATGATGTAGGAGACCTTTTTGAGTGTCGTTTCAGCCGCTGGATTGACCCGTTCGTGTCGATCTTAGGTATCATGTCTAAATTGGAATATAGGTTAGGTTTCATCACTGTTTGCATTTTGCATAATCTTATGATTGTTTCATTATAGCCTTAGGTACGAACCCACTCTATTATGTCACGGAACCTTCTTGTTGTTTTAGAAGTGGCATGATATGAGTGGTAGAGCTTGACCTTACATGGGTACCCTAGTTAGCGCCTGATTTGCATTTGGTGCCCATGCTGATGTTTTTTTCCTTAGGGTGTGGGAGTCCATTGTATAGTATTGCCATGACACTTCGCAAGAGCCTCATACTCCTCTTGATCTTTTGCTGGCCTATTTATTTCAGGATTCTCTTATGTCAAGTTGTAATTTCATTATCAAGAGATTTGCCTGCTTATTGAGCTTTATGTCGGCTTCCCTGACATTAAGTTTCAGCCATATAGCCCGAGCTTGTCTCATGTCTAGCCATGCAGAGCCATTTTATATATCCTTCGCAGCTTGATTCCATATTTTTACCGAGAGGGGATTTTCCCCCGAGTGTCGCTATCCTACGCATGTATCCTTGCATTGAGCATAGGTATGTTCCACTGCTTGGAACTAGTTTATTTGCCCCTATGACACTCATCTCCTCCTAGTCTGTAACTATAAAGTAGTTTTATTCTTTTTAAAGCTTTTTAAATATTTGAAAAAGTCCAAAAAAAATAAAAAAAATAAAAATCCAAACAAGGAAAGATGTTATATTTGGCAGCTGTCGAGTCGTGTCACCTTCGAACAGAGCACTGTATATCACATCCATTGGTTGGGTTTATAGTTTGACTTTAGGAGATGTACTCGTTTATCTGAGTTTATCTCCACCGACTAGTTAAGCTTCCAGGTCCCATGGAGCCTCTGTCGATGCCTTCTATGTCGTAGAGATGTCCTAGTTTTGTATATCGAGTCTATGCTCCCTTTATTCAGTCACCATTCATTGTTATTATCTTGTTCGAAGGAATTTGAAACCTGAGTCGGCCATTCCTCAGTTATCTTGACTTTGCATGTCGACCATTCTCAGTATAGTTATTGGTTCATGTAGCTTATGATCAAGTCCTTCCACATCATACAGCTTTGTTGAGTTCCTCCTGTTGGATGGTGGGGGATGCATTGATGCCCTCCTTCCAATGGATTTCATCCCATCGACTTCAGATCATTTATTCTGGGATTGGAATCTAGAGTCGTTTTTGAGTGCCTTGAGACTTGTAGTCATTACTGGCAGGTTCTCTCACCATCGACAATATTTGGGAATACATCAATGTCCCCTACTCAATGGATCCTCTCAAGTGTTCAACCTCAACACATTTATTCACACCTATTAGTTTTCACTCTAGTACCTTGATTCCCATTTTCATTATCGGTGGGTGATCTCGCGTTTGTTAACGGTATACATCAATGATCGGTAATCAGACGATGGACTACTATGTTCGACCTTGAAACCTCTATTAACATAGTAGGACATGTACTTGTAGTAGTTTGTGTAGAAGACCTTCCATATTGGTGGCATATCTTATATGCTACCTCCTTGATCGTGCCAGTGTTCATGAGATTTCAGCTCTCGTGAATTGATTCCAGTATATGTCAGACATTTCCAGCAATTATGGAGATCTTGATCTATTGTATATTTTCATATATTATGGAGATCATGGTCCTTTGTATATATTCATCATGGAGATTCTGATCTATGTATATTGTACGTGGCAATGACCACTTATGTGATATCTTGTATCATGCCTATTCATGTCCATTGTACTCTTATGTATCCGGGACTACCATATGTATTTGCAGTTATGTGCAGAGTTGTATCATTGTACTATGCTGATTGGGTGGCTAGTATTCCATTTGGGATCCTTCATCACTCCACTTGTGGGATAGACTTATAATGTATTTCGGCCATCATATGACCCCTCTGACCTCACACATTAGGGGGCATCTGTTATAGCTGATTTTACCACTCAAGGTGAATCACACTTATACGGCCTTCCCTTGTCCTTCTACATACTCCTTAGACCCCTTGGACCATTTTTTGTCCTTTGATGTTTCGTTGACCATCCCTAAAAGCATGTGAAAATTAATACACACGACTTTTAAACCTATAATCGTGTATATACGCAGGTTTTATCCCTAAAACCGCGTACATTGGAGTGTGTGCATAATCCAAATCCTTTTGGAGTTTTCCTTGACATGGATTTGACTCACTTGACTCTTGGCCTTCCATATGCCTTGAGGTCACTCCGATTCGACCTTTCATTACCCCTTTGAAAATCTATATAAGGAACTCTTTGGTACATTGAAGGCATAAGAGAATTGAGAGCAAAGATACTATAGTCCATTGTTGCCAGAAATTGGGCTTGAGTCTACATCCCTTTATCCCTTGGAGCACTTTTGTGTTCTTCCAAAGCTTGCCTTTTGCTTGTGAGCTTGCTATTGAGAGATGGAGGATTGAGGTGGTGGAGGCCCAAGTGGGGGATTTAGTTTGTCCGATTCATAGACGTGCCAACAGAGGTTGTATCTATTGTAATATCTGATTTTATATTAATAAAAATATATTTTCCTGTCCAATAATGTATGTCTGAATGAATATTTTATCCATGGATGATTTCAAATGCTTATACATTGTTGATTATATATGCTATAATAGATCTAACACCAATATATAGTATGCTTGCCTTGTTTACTTGTTGTTGAGAAAGTGATTTATCAATTCAAGCTAAAGTTGGAAAGCTTAACGGGGATCTACTTCAACCGTCCAGAGTAAGATACGAGGTTTGATCTTTTAGTGTTAGACATTTAATTTCTATTGCATATTGGAAAGGATTGATTTCTGGAGTCAAGCTGTTTGTTTTGGTACCCCAAGCCACAGGTATTTCTCTCCGTAATAGGCAGCATTTGTCCAGGGTCTCAACATGGGAAATTCAATGTTTGCTTTGATGTTTTCCCAATTTACCCGTGTTGTTTCTGCTACTGCGAAATATTTGGTTCTCCTTGTTCTTACTGGCCATGATGCCTATACCTCCTCTGTCTATTTTCTTCTCTTCCTTTGTGGTATAGAGGATTCTTCTCTTCCTTTGTGGTATAGAGGATTCCAATTCCGTAGCTGAGGTAGAAGGAATGTCTCTTATTTCAGTATTTTATTTGGTCTCTACCATCTCTGTTTCCTCTTCAATAAGAGTTCCCATGCATTTCAGAGAGGATTCGATAGTGAGAACCTCTACATATCCTTCTGTCATCATAGGTCCTATAGCTTCAGCTTCAACTGTCATAGCATCCAATGCTGCTCTAGCTTTAGATTCTACTGCTGGAGATCCCAAATTATCTACCCCTTCTATAGGGTTTGTTGTTGCTACATCCTCACCTGATTATTCTTCTTAGTTTTCTAATTCTTTCTCATCTTCCCCTTCTTGGTTATCTAATTCTACCTCATCTCCCCCCCCCAACTAAATTGGAGGAACTTCAATCGTCCTGATATTCTTCCATTCCCCTCAACTATGTTGGTGCCTCCTCTTCTTCCTATATTTGAACACCCCACAAAAGTGCAAGTTCTTCAACTTCCTCCTCTATTGGAACACCATGCAAAAGTACCAGTTCCTGGTTTATTTGAGGTTGACCAGTAAACTGTTCCCAGGTTTGGTTTCTGTGAGCTAAGGGCCTTAAGATAAGTAGTTTAATTAGTTTGTGATGGATGAGGTAACAATATGGGTGTCAGGATGATATTACAAATCCCCCCATGTGATGTAGGTCTTTAAATAGATCAAAGGGAATATTGAGTAAAACCTTATGGCATAAATGAGACGGTAAAGGAAATTCAGAGAAATACACAGTTTGATAACTAGCTTCACACATAATGTAGTTATTCAAGAATATCTCCACTTCATTCTAGGGGTGAGGTAGTGATTGTAACAATATCCCCCTCTTCGCTTGGAGGACCTGTTCATCGACTAGCAGAAACTCCCACATTGTAGTAGCATTGCGGGTTGTTCAAAACCATGCCTTTCCATTTTGAGGAAGGATCGTAACCTCTACTACAATATCCTCAGTAACTTATATATGTAAACCCCTGACCTTTGAATGGGTTTTTGTGAGATTTAGAGAAAGATGAGTTGTTTCTCGATGAAAACCACTTAATCGTTGGAAAAACTCAGTCCAACCAGCAGCTTCAAAGATGGAAAAAACCTCAGCATTTCTTCACAATTACTGTGTGTTTGTAGGTTCATGTTGAGCTAGGATACCCATGTTTCCTCTCTTTCTAAATGTTTGTATCAACTTGACAATTTACAAGCTCAGTAATGGAAGTTATATCACAAGGTCATGCACAGGCAGCTGATGTTGGGGTTGGGAAAATTAGGAAAGTTAAGACAATCATGAGAAGGGAATCATTGGTAAGATTTGGCCACAAATTTGGAAAAAGGTGATGGCCATAAGATAAGTTCGAGTACCCATTAGATTGTGCGGATTGACAGTTAAAGAAGCATGGGTGTAATGACAGCTATAAAAAGACGAGCATGATTAATTTTGTCAAATATACTTAATTCTTAATCATGTAAATAATCAGAACTGTACCTTAGTAATTATGCAATGAACCATGACTTCTCAAGATAATACAACGTGTCAAATGCTTCCATCAAATTTAAACATGATTGTGCACGTGTTGCGATGATGTTCATTCCAATGAACCCAAAAAATGTCTTTTCAACATTGACAGAAACATATTTGAAGTCGTGAGGTGAGTCGGAATCAAAAACATTATGGGCAACAGAAATCCAGGGAAAATATGGAGGAGTTGCAACCCTTCTCTAGATAAATCTAGAGGATTCGCAGTTGCAAAAGATAGGAAATATGCTAGAATTGGGTGGAGTCATAGCTCCAAAAAATAGGAAGAATCTGCTAAAATTGGCGGAGTTGCAGTAGCGAAAATGGAAAAAGTCTACTAAAATTGGCGGAGTCATAGCCGTGAAAAATAGGAAGAATTTGCTAAAATTGGTGGAGTCGCAGCCGTGAGAGATAGAGAAAATGACAAATTTTAGGAAGTTGCAACTACGCAGAACGGGAAAATAGGAAACGTTTACGGAGTTGTAGCTACGCGGAACGTGAAAATAGGAATATTTTTATGGAGTTACAGCTGCATAGAACGGGAAAATAGGCATATTTTAATGAAATTACAGTTGCATAGAACAAGAATATAGGCATATTTTTACAGAATTGCTACTGTGCAGAATGGGAAAATAGGCATATTTTTACGGAGTTGAAGTTGCGTGGGACAAGAAAATAGGCATATTTTTATGTAGTTGTAACTATGCGTAATGTGAAAATAGGCAGTTTTTATGGAGTCGCAGCTGCGCGGGACAGTTGATCATTCAAATTACTTTCTTCTTCAAGGAGATTTTTCCAAAATAGGAAATTAAAATAAGGGCTTGTTACCACCTAAGTTGTACTTAGTGGTTTTTTATCAAGTGAGCCTGGTGAACCAGACAAGTATAACTTGTTCAGACTTCAGAAGACCTTCACAAGTGCTTCTAGGAAGTGCTTGTTGTACTATATCACATGTTCATACCCCATCGGGGAATTGTAATAAATGTTCTAGCATGATAGTGTCTATAAAAGACTCGATCACTTAGAATTTATTTGTCAATCCGATCATCCCAAGGTGTTTTTTCCCTTGGTTATCATTGGTTGTTGAATAAATGACTGATAATTTCTACGTTTCTCACTCCATACCTCCAAAGTTGGGGTGGTAGGCTTGGCATTTAGGCCTATTGAGGTTATTAGAGTCTATGTGTCAATGTATAAACATGCTAGACATCATGGTCGATTCATATGAACATGTCTAAGTCCCCCTAGGTTTTTTCATTTTTTTAATTTTTTTATTTTTTCAGTGTTTTTTATTAGAATTTAATTTTTCCAAAACTTAAGCTATTTTTTAATAATTTAATTGGACAACTTGATTTCGTAATAAAGGTGGGCTCGGAAGTCATATTCAGTCATGCAGGTGCTCATTTTAAAGCTAAGAGCAACCAGTAAATTTATAGACCCAATATTTCGTAGTTTTGAGTGATTTTCCATCACTCAGGTCAGAAAGCCCCAAAAAATAATTTATTGATTATTTTATTTAATAAATTGATGAATAATGGAGCAAATCCAAAATCCTAGATCAGTGGATTCTCTTCCGATTTGATTGAAATCAGTCAGATATGAACCAGATTGACTGGATCTGACAAATCCTTAACTGAAGGAGGTGATCTGGATAGATCTAGAGTTGATCTTCAACATCCTTTATGGGGAATTGCACCCTCTCTCTCCTCCACACTTGTGGGCTCACCTGGATCAGTTTCGGTGGATTCCTCAGTCAACAGGTTGAGGTGTCAGTCAGATCAACTCTCTGATTGACAATTGCACTCTGTGAGACTCAGATGAGGCTCAGTTAGACATAGATTAGGCATTGATGGACTCTCCTTCAGCTATAGTGGTTTGTCTCCTTGGGATTTGCACCCCCCCTGGGCTGGATCTTCTTGTTTTTGTATAAATCAAGCACAAGTAGCCTCTTCCAAGATAGTTAGAGCTGGATTGAAGGGCTTGCTATTGTAATACTATTGTAATCCTTTTATTGTTGGAATAAAGAATCTTTTGAGGCCAAATGGTGTAATTCTCTCATGTGTGTGGATTAAGCATTGTCTTACGGCTATTGATGTTGCCAGATTTTCTCTCAATTTCTACATCCGAACCATGTCTGGCTTGAACGATTCAACTGAATCAATAGGAGTATAGTTGGGCAAGTAACGCTACTTAATTTTCTTATATCTCATAGCATATATGTTAGAAGATCTATATTATACATGTTTAATAAGTTTATTTGCATGTAATTCTTATCTCTTTTTCATATATATATCCAAATGTCATGAGGTTTCGTGCAGGATTGTGTGTTTAGCTTTCAGGTAGCAAGGATTGGATGAGCTGTACATCTAGTTTGACTCCACTATACATTCAAAATCTTTGTGAATACATTTCCCCTCTTTATTCCACTAACAAGTTTCCATTGTAGATCCATCGAACAATGATCCTTTCCCCTTCTCTTCCTCCTTTCTTTTAAAATCAATCTTCCGGTTACGTGTCTCTTCCTCTTATGATCAGATCTAGTTCCAAGAATTGAATATATATATATATATATAGTTAGATTTATTTCATAAGATTTTTTCTTCTTAGATCTATAATTTCATAAAGAATATCAGTTTATAAAGATAGATCTAGGTGTAGGAAATTCCCTTTTTGCAAGTAGTTAAAGCTTACATCTAAATCTTGGTCATAAGCTAGCTTCCTTTTTTTTTTGTTCTTCAAAGATTTAAATTCTGCAATAAAATTACACATCTCATTGGCCACCCAAACAGCAAGCCAATATCCCAAGGAAAGCTTGCTTTCGTTGGTTCCTTTTTGTAGAAATTAAATTACCCCTGTTTAACATTTTTTACTTAGTTTTTTTTAGTAATTAGCATGGTGAACCAAAACACTTTTAAATTGTGTTTGGGAACATTTGATTTTAATTGCTCACTGTTTTTAAGCAGGTATAACATAAAAGAGAAGGAAAATCTGCCAAATTTCCGACTCTTGGACGAACCAGAGCTACCCGGAAGCTTCCCCCACTGCTGTGTTTTAATTCAATCTTGTTAGAATACTTTTGATCCCAGATAACAAGGACCAAAGTGCATCAATTGAAATTTTATGATATTGTAAATAGCTTCTAATAAAAATAAAGGGTCCTTTCGAATAGGATCTTTCGAGCCTATTCACCATCCCCCCTGGGGCGATTTGCGTCTGTGTCAATTTTTTACTTTTTGTTCATCTATTTTCAATATAGCATAGTAATAATCTGCAGGGTATTATATTTTGATTTATTATCATTTCCATATTCCATATCAGAGGTTTCAAAGTAATCTTAATACCTACCCCACGACTTCCTGATTGACCGGAGAGGGGAAAGAGATGCGTGGTAGGACTAATTAGAAAACCGGCATTGTGTATCTTTGTTTTCCTTTTCACCATTTGTTTCATCATCTATAATAAAATTAACCCCTCCTTGATTCCCCAATTGAGATCCACTTGGATCGAAACAGGTTCCTAGAGGGTTTGCATTTTAATAAGAACAACTTGTCTAAAATTTACTAAAATTGACAAGACTTCGGTGTGTATGCTCTGCACTTGGCTGCGGTTCGTCCAATCAGTCAAGTTACATCAAAATCACTTGAGTTACTATAATAATTAAGATTCACTCTCCCAAATTGACAAACCATCAGGTGAAAATCCAACACCTAGATCAAACCATTACGGTGGAAAAATACCGAAAGGAAGAGGGAACTCCTGAAAAGTGACCTCAGGGCGCCAATATCTGTTACACCTACGGGTGCTTTATGAACAATAGCCTCAGAGAGTCCATTCATCCCACATATTCCTTGTAGGTAGCCATGACGGTTTATTTTTGGACATACTCCAATTACTCTCGGGTATATCCGGAGCCCCCCCCTTTTTGCCTAATTTTAATCAACTCATATTTCACATTAACTTAAAATGTACCAAGACGCATTCACAAAACATTATTTGAAGCGCATGCAAGCACATTATTTCTCTGTTGACTCCATCTAAAGCACTGGTGATTTGTTTCTCTCATTTCTATATATATTGAGTGTCATTACTGTGCTTATCTACTTAAAATCTTACATCTTGTTATCTTTTGTTTCGCCTGGTTAATTTCAAAAATCCTAAGTAACTCATTCAATTTAACACCATCACACTAAGTAATTAGCCTTAGTAACTTAATAGGGTCTACCCCCATTGGCTTCATTAGGAGTTGAGCCTAAAGGGAGGATTTAAGAACAAAGTGACAGCCTTGACTCGAGACTTTCCCCCAAGGACACACCGAGTGGCTTAAAGATTTATGCCACATGACCCAGGTGTGTGAAAGGCGGCAACACTTTTTTGCACTGTTGCGGGGATAAATCTTTTTATTCCTAAGTATGACTTTTGTTTTCTTCCTTTTTGCTTTTGCTTTGTTTGATGAATGCTTAGAGTAGATCTTTAATTTTCATTTGGTGAATCCACTAACTTGTTTCCAGTTTTTATTTTTACAAAGAAAAGCAAAAAAAAAATTGTGTAAAGATTTATAAATGCTTATTTTTCTTTTTCACATGGCGAATCCATCGAAGGGATAAAACCCTGTTATCTCATAAACTTGTGAAGTTTTTTTTGTGTGTATATGAGCCCATGTGACATTTTAAAACCTTTAAAGCTCATCACTTAATAGATCCACCTTTTCAGTACAATGTTTAATTGTTATATCAAATGCATACTATTAATTTTCATATGGATGAATTAAAGGAGAAATATGGTGCCTAGTTAACCGTAATGTTTCAGCCTATCGATTTCTCAAACATCTCGGGTTTTCCTAACTATTGTAATGGTTTGGGGGATGCATATAACTAGCTTCTGGCATTTCATGGAAATTGTGGTGATCCGGCCATCTGGCATGTCAAATCTTTCCTTGAGTTGATTGCTGACTCCAATATTCTTCATGAAGACAATATGATGGAAATGTTTGCTAGTACTTTTTGGGGTAAGGCCTGTTGTTGGTTCTATCAAGGCCTTCCTAATAAATATATAACTTCTTTTCCAAGCTTGCTTTGGATGTTTTTAGAGCAGTGGAATGATGGTAGGGGTAGTATGAATGGTTTAAAAAAGTTTCTTGAAAATATATGTACCTTCTACCTATCTGGGACAAAGTATAACATGGAAACATATGATGGACCTTTTTCCATGATACTAAGTATTGAGGACTTGGAATCACTTCTTCAACATTTAAGTGAAGAGGAGGTTGGTGATACTCCCATCAAAGAGTGTCCTCATAGTTATTCGATAAAGGAAGTAATTAAGCAGCTTATTAAAGAATATGAGGTATCTCCGAATACACAACAAGATTATGAGGAAGGGAAAATCCAAGATGATCCTATTGAACAGCTTCAAGAGGAGCCGATGATGGAACACATTGTTGAAGACTATCCTCATGTCACCATAGCTAAAGACATTGAAGATTTGGTGTATTCTTAAGTGTGTTGCAATGCTGATATCTTTCCAGAAAGCCCTCTAGAGAAATCCACTGAGAAACACATACCAAGTGATCCCATTGAATATGTCCAAAAGGTTTCCTTGATAAAAGATCATTTTCATGATATCATAACAGAAGCCTATAAAGAAACTTATGATAAGATCAGTATGGTGTGTGGTGACACTAGACCTTGTTCTCCACATGTTGATGAAGGTTTGGAAATTTTATTGCCTTGTAACATTTTATCTGAAGAATATTGTTATGAATACAAGGAAGACATGGATAGGAAAAAGCATGATGCCATGGATGAAGAGTCCCCCACATATGACATGGATGGGAGTGATGACTATTGGAATTTCATAGATAATCCAACTTGTGAAAATATTATGGAGAATTCCATCCATGATATTTCCAACAATGGGAGTGTCTATTAAAAAATTTGTGGAAGTCCAATCTACAATATGTCCATAGAGGGGAGCACGGATCTGGATTCCTGGGAAAACCTTAGTATGGAAGAGGAGTATTCGGAATTTTCACGTGATCATTTAGAGTCATACCAAGCAGAGCCACAAAAAGGTATCAGTAATGAATACATTGAGAAACAGTATTGTGAAAATCCAGATGTGATGCAGTCATTGGATTATCAGTCTCAGCCATCTTTTTCACATATAAAGGTTCCTTGTGATTTGGAGCTTCTTGGGGCTTGTGCAACAAGTTATCATTTGATAAGCCTCGGTGATCAGTATGGTGATGTAGTTAGTTTGCCTCATCATTTTGATTGGCATATCAGTCTTATCCAGTCATGGATAGAAGCAACTTGCATGAGCACATACAAGTTAGGGAATAATTTTTATGACATTATTCATGCCTATGATCTCCCATCCATCTTGTTCATTCTAAATCATCACGTAGGATTGTAATTTCTAAATAAGGTATCCTTACTTTGGCTGGTAACCAAAGACAAGGAAATTTTTTTTTATGTTAACAAAATGCTTAGGTAGTTACATTGGATTTTTGATTACACTTAACCCTTTTTATATCATGCTTAGAGTAGGAAAATAAGCTCCTTGAAAGAGAGAATTTACTTTCTACATTTCTATTTCGTACTTATCTATAATAAAACTTTGCTTCTTTTAGTTAGTTGCATTTATTTTGTTTAAATAAATCAGCTTAACGGTTCATTTGGTTTCTTATAAAACTTGTGGTACTGAGGTTTTTCTTGTCAAGTTGAGATGTTTTTACAGGGTATATAAACCAGAGATTCGGGCATTCATGTATGCTCTCCTTGCCTTAAAGACCAGATTGAGCATACGTCTCATAGTTGGAGCAAGAATGTTACCACCTAAGTTGTACTTAGTGGTTTTTTATAAAGTGAACCTGGTGAACTGGACAAGGATAACTTGTTCAGACTTCAGAAGACCCTCAAAAGTGCTTATGGGAAGTGCTTGTTGTACTATATCACATGTTCTTACCCCATGGGGGAATTGTAATAAATGTTCTAGCATGATAGTGTCTGGAAAAGACTCGGTATCTTAGACTTTATTTGTCAATCCGATCAGCCCAGGGTGTTTTTTCCCTTGGTTATTATTGGTTGTTGAATAAACGACTGATAATTTCTTAGTTTTCTACTCCATACCTCCAAAGTTGGGGTGGTCGGCTTGGCATTTAGGTCTATTCAGGTCATTAGAGTCTATGTGTCAATGTATAAACATGCTAGACATCATGATTGAGTCATATGAACATGTCTAACTCCCCCTAGGTTTTTTCATTTTTTAAATTTTTTTATTTTTTTCAGTGTTTTTTATTAAAATTTAATTTTTCCAAAACTTAGGCTATTTATTAATAGTTTTATTCAAAAAATTGATTTTGTAAGAAAGGTGGGCTCAAAAGTCATATTTAGTCATGTAGGTGCTCATTTTCAAGCTTAGAGCACCCAGTAAACCTATTGTTGACGGGCGTAGTATAACTATGCACGCAACGGGGGAGACAACCCAGATCGAGATCCTTAGAGCAGGCTCCAAGCTGTTTGGGATGGTTGTTCCCGACAGGTTTAAAGGATCTGTTAGCCTGAAGCTTTACACTAAGTAAAAAATCTAAGAGATAGATCTAACACTACTGGTTATTATTAGTCAATGTATCTATGCCTGTACATATTAATAAATGTTATTATTTACAGTATTAATTAACTAAGTTAGATCAATTCATAAAGTTAGAAAATTAAACAACTATTAACAAGTTAGATTAAATACAAAGATACATTGTATACATCTGTACATAAACCAATAATGTAAAGAATAATCTGCATATGACAATGAGTACGGACATTTGATTGAAATAGATTTTTTTAAACAATATACTAATCAGAAAATAAGAACATATTATCTAAACCTATGTACTATCTTGATCATGAGCAATGCGAAATAAACGAAATCAAATCTGTTAACAATGACTATCAATAATCTCGACAATCTTCAAAACACATTCAGAAATTATCAAGATCAAGCAACAGGAATATACCATGTACGTAACAATGACAGTCATTAATTTACGACATAGCATTTATTAACAGAACGATATTCATCATAAGTCAATAGCTGGAACATGATATGTTTGCACAATTTCAAAAGTGGGACTATGACAAACATGTATAATATTGAAAAACAGTAACAAGACTATGGATAACGTACACATGTGTTAAGCATAAAACCATAAACATATATATAATTTATCACTAGTTTCAAGATTGTATCTACTGACAGAAAGCTGTCTCCAGTCACAATCAATAAAACCTCAGTCTTGTTGTCTCCTTTCCATAAACTATCAACCCCCTATCTCATATGCTATCTCCCCTTAAATACATGAAATCACTAAAGGAAAACAGTACTGCAAACTAGAGATAGCAAAATCGAATTTTTTAACCAATTTTCCATAAAAATGACAAGTGGAACATGTCATTTTTCATTATACATGAAGACATCTAAAATTAGTAAAGATTCGATCCATGAAAATCGAAAATCTTAACTATGAGACAACACCTGGAAAGTATGGTAATTGTTTTGTTTCCGATCATGTGGGGAATCATCCAAAAAAAAAAAAAACAGACCATCATCAAAATCCGCAGCAAGAACAGCAGCCATATTGCCTGCAATGAAACACACGAGAATAAATTAATTAACACACATACGAAAATAGAAATAACAAAAACTATGCAATAATCAGAAATAAAATAAATCAATACCTATACAGAGATGACCCAATCTTCATTTCATCAAAAACTTCAAAATATACAACAGACAGCAAACATACGCAAAGCATTACAGGTTTACAGGCGCGTTGAAGACCTGGATGTTCACACCACTCGACTGACTCGATGATTTCCCCCTAACCTGCATAAGTGCAACTTGAGCATTAAGCTCCTGAACCTTCCCCTCATTTTTGTCCTTCTCATTCTGAAGTTTAAGAACCCTTCGGATCAGTTTGTTCTTATGGTTTCTAAGACGTAAGAGCTGTTTATCAGTCACATCCACTTTCTCCTTTAACATAACGTTATTAGCCTTTATCAAATCACGATTTGCTGCTACTTCACTAACCCTTTCCTCCATTCTGTGAATTTTGTCTAAAATATAGTTAAGAAATAGAGGATGCATCATACCATCAATGCCATAAGAACCGGGTGAGCTTGAATTTACATGCTTCTCTTTAGTTGGATGACCAATAACAGGATCGACCTGTATTTCTTTATCAATCGCAGGAGGATTATCATGATCATGGTTCGAATAAAACTCATGCTCGATAGACTGATCATTCACAGGCAGACTAGGATCTTCGACTTCATCATCAATCACCGCAGTCTCAATATGAGCGCTATCAGACATGGGGGTTTTGACAGACTGGCCTTTTGTCATACTCCTGGTGAATCTACCCACTGACTTGTCCTTCGATCGGTTTCTTCCCTGATTACCGGTTTTATCAGTATTGTTTTGTGGCGTAATCGGAGATGAGAATCCCCTCACACATTTACAAACCATGTGAGTATCAACGCTTCTCACTGGAGCAGGAATAGGATCACTGCAAGTTCAAAACTCATACAAGCAGTAGGGTTTGCCAAGGGTTTACATAAAGGAGAAACCGGAACTAGACTCGGCTCTTTATGATTGTTGCAGTCCTCAGGGTTATCAAACATACAGTGACAAAAAGAAGAAAAACCATTGGACTCAACGAATTCATCCTAGGACCGGTTCGACTTCGACAAATCCCTATCAATTAACATATGGACTAAGCCATGGTGGAAGAAACTATGACTGACATGTTTAGGACCCTTTTTGATCGCATTAGACATATTAAACAGACTATGCAAAAGATAATAAGGTAAGTTTAGCGGGAAACCTATGAATGCAGACATAAGCCTGAGATGATGTATGTACGCTGATGACAAGCGGCCTTTGTAAGTCAAATATCTGTGGATCAAATCCAGAACAGGGCGCCACTCCTTTTTGAAGTACTTGCGAGCTACCCCGGTTCGAAATGAAACATCCTGGCAGGGATTTTTAAGTAGCTTCCACCACTTTGTTATATCCATGAACTTATATTTAAACCATCGCTCACCTTCTAGTGACAGACCTGTAGCAAGCACCACTGATCTTTCATCAACCTGGAAACAGAGGTCACCTACTTCAGCCTGATAATCAGCTAGGGAGATAGCGAAAACCCTTGTGACTTCAGGGTTCGAATCAGAGAATTTACTTATGAATGGCATCCAACCAATGGCCTTAACCTTTGTTGACAGCTCAGGGTTCGAAGCCAGCAATTTCATTTCGCAAGGCTCTACCCTCACCACAGGCGCCATGACCGACTGTGTCAAAGCATGTAAATGCACATAGAACAAGTACCATAGCTCGGAAAAAGACAGAAAACCAGATAATGAGCACTCGAGATAAAGCCTGAGGAAGAATGAGTAATGAAACTCAAACCCCTGATAAGGAAAATAAGCCATGAACGAACACGGACTGCGCCCCTGTAATTTAGGCATAGACGAGAGCATTATCACTTGGAGAGGTAATTGATTAACGAGGAATGACGGTCGAATACTCCAGATAACTCTTGTTATCATTATTAATCCGGTGTGACTGATACGAGACCTCTCGCTGTAGATAGAACAAGTGTTCCATTTACAAGCCGCCACGATAGAGGGCAAGTACTAAGACTTAAGCGTTGGACAGGACTCAGTACCAGTGTCATGATAACATATCGTCTTCACAGTAGGTGAATCGGAATGAAGGTTACGGCATGGATTGATCTGACGATAAACCATAATGCATATCATCCTTACCGTAAGTTCAACTTACCCTTCAAAGGTGGCGAATGATACATCATAATACAAACCATCGAGTCGAACTTAGACTTTGGAATATGAACTACATAAAAATCGACATTAGATTTCTATGGTAGTATCAACTATGGTTTGTAATCAAAGGATATGGTGGATATAGCATGTAAAACCTTTGGCCTTCGACACTCTAGGTTTTACCAAAGTCATAACAAACCAACCATGTAAAATCATTAATCAACCTTGCGGTAATATCTATGGTAACGCGAGAAATCATACCAAGATCAACCATCATGATATCTCAACCTTATCAACCATGATAATAACAAAATCAAACAATAAAATCAATTTATAATGTTTTTGGATAAGATTCAATGCTAGGATGACGATAACCAATATGAGAATCATTTATACTCATCCTTTTATTTTTTAAGTATAACTCTACCCAAACAATAGCTTCATAGTAGTAATTTCATTAATTTAATACAGTTCACAAAGGTTGTCTAAAAACATTGAATCTTGCTGAATCAGTAGCTCAAGGAAAACCACCCTTTCAGTAGCTAGTGATGCATTGGATTTGTCCCTTTAAATTTTGAACATTTCATCAAACAAAATGGGATTTTGTTTGATAAAATATGTCCTTTTAGAGGCTGTTGAGCAGGGGCACAACAAATGGCGACTTGCTGGGTGGAATAGTTATCTCTGTTCTATGACCTGAAATCATGCAAGCAAAGAAATTAAATCCGTAATATGAGCCATTGTACAGAAAACACTATTTTAACATCTCAAACAGATTCGGGTATTTCACAGTTCTAAAAATTACCAGAAAATTACGGTTTCAGTCATTCGTTTGATAATTATCAGATCTCTAACAAAAATCAGTTCTTAAAGAGTAAAACAGTAAAATGGCTTAGTTTTAAATAATAAAATCTCGATACCACAAGCATAGCCCTGCTGCCAGCATGTGTCCATAGCCTCGACAGGGTTGCTTCAAAACCCACAGAATGCCAGTATCCCATCTGCTAGTTATAAATATATAATTCTTATCGGGGTGGTCCGTTACCTTTATTTTCTTTTAATTTTATTAATCATAAAGGCCATGGTTCAGGCTTGGTAACCAGATCGTAACCATGTCAGTCACCAGTCTGCATTGCAGTAAAATGAACCGGCTCATGATGAGACCTTTCACCCCTCAGAGTTTTTGTCCAAGGGTCATTGCCCAGGCTTGGTGACTGGAGACGACAATGTTACTAGATGCAAACCTATGATCCTGAGCAGATCAGATCGTCATGAGACCGTCTGTCCTTCAGATTTTTTTTTTGCAAATGTTCCAGTCCATCCTTTTCCAGAACGTAATTATTGTTAATCTCAAATTAGACTATCTTAGCAGATAGGGAGCCAAATCTGATCCTCTTTGTGAGAAGGGATGGCGTAAAAGATTTAAATAGATAACTTTACCAAGTACTGTCCCAATCCCTTTGGGCAAATATTTGCAGAAACTGATATAGTTAATTACTATTAACATGGTTAAAAAAAATTCTGGTAAAATCTAGAACGATGAAAACACCATTCTCTGTTCAAGAAGTAAAACAGAATGACAGTTCCAGGATATTAATGTCTTTGTGCATGATTTACAGATAAATTACAGAAGTTGAAATCAGCCATCTGCTTGAGGTTTGACGAATTGATCAGGCTCAAAACACACAAACAAAACAGCAAATAAATATGGGAAAATACAAACAAATCAAAAGCAAAGGAAATAAAAACTTCCAAGCGAGCACACCACACCAGGTATATACACGATGATCCCTTGAGGGGGATCAGCAAAAATATCTCTTAATTAGGTGACTGTTTACTGGAAGATTGTCAATGTCACCTTCCAATGTTTGTAACCTGAAAGTGCTAGGACTAAGTTTTTCTGTAATAATAAATGGTCCCAGCCAAAGGCATTGGAACTTCGTATGTTTTCCTTTATCTTCGTGCTCCTTGTCCCATTTCAGGACTAAGTCACCCACTTCCAGATCTTGACTGACTGACTTTCTGAGGTCAAACCAACGCTTCACGGTTTGCTGGTGTTTTTCAAATTTCTTCCTAGCCAACTCCCTATCTTCCTCCAATTTATGCAAGGTATTAATTCGATGTTCCATGGCAGAACATGGGGTCTCTTGCACTGACTCGGAAAGCTGTAAAGAGGGTAAGAACAAATGAGGAGGCAAAATAGCTTCCTTTCCATATACCAGGAAAAAGGGAGAGTTTCCTATAACAACTTTGGGGGTCACTCTGTCAGCCCACAAAGCATTTGACAGAGCAGTATGCCAATTCCTATGATAGTTAGCCACAGTACATTTCAGAATCTTGATCAGATTTTTATTAGAAGATTCTGCTAACGCATTACCCTGAGGTTATTAGTTAGCAGAATATTTCAACTTTATACCCCTATCCAATGCATACTCAGTTAATTTTGCAGAAGAAAAATAAGTTGCATTGTCAAATATTAAAGATTTTGGAACACCGAATCTGGTAATAATAAAAGAATCAAGGAAAGATATCACATGTTCTGAATTGACTACCCGCAAAGGGATGGCTTCAACCCATCTTGTGAAGTAGTCTATGGCTGTGAGAATGTATTTATGCTCCTGTGAAGAGGCTGGTGTGATTGGTCCAACAATATCCAGACCCCATTGCTGAAATGGGACTTCGATAATAACCGGCTGGAGGGGTAACGCTTCCTTTTTCAGTCTACCTCCTGCTCTCTGACACTCTTGGCACTTTCTGGCGAAGGAATATGCGTCTTTGAACAATGTGGGCCAGTAGTACCCAGCTTTAAGTATCTTATGGGTAGTGGTTTCTCCACTAAAGTGTCCTGCAGCCGGTCCTGCATGTAGTTGAGATAACACATTATCAGCCTCATGTCCTTCTAGACAACGAAGGAGAACTCCTTCGAAATTCTTTCTAAACAAAATATTATCAATAAGCTGATAAGGTGCAGATTTCAATCTCAAATCCCTCTTATGACATGGGTCTAAATGTTTAGGGGCGGTCCCATGCAATAAGAAGAACTTAATATCATCATACCAAGAATCAGGAGGAGTGGAGATCGGAAAAACTTCCCTTTCAAATAAAGAAGGTTCGCTAAAGAAGTGCAGATCTGGTTCAAAATTGTCTGCAGACCCAGCTGCTAGATTCCAAAGTCCTTGTCCCCTGACAATCTTTAAAGGTTTTATTTCCAGGTCATATTCCTAAAGTGCTGTGGCCCAATGTTCTCTTTTTTCACCAAGATCCTTTTGTACCAAGAGATTTCTAACTGCAGAATATGGTACAATGACTTTGGTGTGGGACTTCAGCAAGTAAGGCCTGAAATACTTAACAGATTTGAAAACAGGGAAAGCTTGCTTGTCTACTTCTGGGTAATTTAATTCTGCACCGTTTAGACCAGAACTCGTAAAAGCGATAGGAGCTTCATTATTTTCCTGGTTTTTCTGTGTCAGAACAGCAGCATAAGAAGAATCAGAAGCAAACGTATACAAAATGAAAGGTTTGGAAAAATCTGGGCTAGTTAGAGTAGGAGCTTCAGTAATAGCTTTTAAGATGTCATGAAAAGATTGCTTCTCATCAGTAGACCATTTAAAATCAGCATCCTTTTTTATCATTTTCTGAAGCGGCCTAACAATTTCCGTAAACCCAGGAATAAATCTAGAAACAAAATTTATCTTTCCAAGAAACGACTGCCTAGACGTTTTTGAGTGAGGCATCGAAATATGTGATATAGCACGGGTACGTTCTGGGTCAATATTGATGCCTTGTTTAGAAACAACAAAACCCAGCAACTTACCTTCTGTGACTGAGAAAATAGATTTCTTAGGATTTAGAGAAATCTCGTAATTCCTGCAACGCTCAAAACTCTCCTGAGATGAGTTAAATGATCAGTCCTGTTCTTTGAAAAGATAGTGATATCATCAAGATAAATAACAACAAACTTACCAATCAGACCTCTGAAGGCGATATCCATTTCCCTCTGAAATGTTGCTCCGGCATTTATGAGACCAAATGGTATCTTCCTATATGCATAGGTTCCCCAAGGAGTCCTAAAAGTTGTTTTCAACTGGTCATCTTTGGATACCAACACTTGGTTGTATCCTGAAAAACCATCTAGTAGTGAAAACATTTCAGATCCGGAGACCTGTTGCAAGATTTTCTCCATTGGAGGAACAGGATAGTTGTCCTTATCTGAAACCTTATTCAGGTTTCAAAAGTCAACACATAACCTGATGTCACCATTTTTCTTCCTCACGGGTACGAGATTTGCTACCCACTGTGCATGCCGAACCGAGAAAATTATTCCGGTGGCAAGGATTTTATTCAGCTCCTTCTTGACAGCTGGTTCTAGGCTGGGATGCATTTTCCTCAATTTTTGTTGGAAAGGCTTAGCCTCTGGTTTCATAGGAATGACATGTTGCATTATATTAGGGTCAAATGTTTTCAGGTCGTCATACGTCCATGCAAATATGTCTTTAAACTCGTTGAAGAGTTTAATGAAGGCTTTATTTTCCTGGGCAGTACATGTACTACCCAGATTTACACATTTAGGGTTGTGCTCAGTTCCTAGATTTACAATGTCAGATTGCATGATGGAGCTATTAGTTTTACAATTCCTTGCAGCTTTAAATTTATCCTTTAAGTCATAGAATTTCTCAAGTTTGATTACTGATCTGGGAAGAGCACTAACCTGATTGAGAGATTCCTGAATTGAGCAAGGCTTATGGATTACCACAAAATTATATAGATCCTCATCGTGAGTCATTTCGTCCAAAACCGCATCCTTAAAAGTATCCTTCAAGGTCAAAAAATCGATCAACTACTCGTCGTCATTGAAGACTCTCCAATTTGCTATGTTGTCAGGTATAGAAGGTCTGAACAACAATTCAACCGAGAAAGCATCAGTAAGGATTCCTTCAGATGGAATCAATCTCGAAGCAACATTAGCTAAAAGATCAGCTTCCTGATTTAGATAACGAGGGATGGAACTTATGTTAAATGCTTCAAATGCTAATAGTAAATTCCATACCTCATCCTAATAATTTCTCAGGTGTCCAGCTATGAAGTGTATTGTATTACTTACCTATTGAACAATGATCTCAGAATCCCCTAAGACTACTAACGCTTTGGCTCCCAACTCAATTGCTTTCTTCAGCCCTTGAATGAGGGCTTCATATTCAGCAATGTTATTGGTGCAGTCGAATTCTAACCTGCAAGCAATGAAATACCTTTTCCCATAAGGATCTATAAGCAAGCACCCTACACCAGCTCCTTCTTTTGACTTAGAACCGTCGAAGTAAAGAGACCAAAGACCGTCGTTGAGATCTAAATGTGGTGTATCTGGAACTGGAATTTCAGCTAGGACTTGTGTAAAATGGCAAATTTCAGACTGCTGATTTGAATTTGGAATTTCTGAAATTTCAGCTTCCAAGTTCCCAAAAAATGAGTCAGCTATGTAGTTACCCATTATGGTATCAGTGAACAAGACTGGTTCATTTGAGTCATCAATTTCAGTGACGGTATGCTTCATATACCATTCTCGATTGATTCTGATCTTATTCGGGCGACCGTTATGAGATATCCATAAGTGTGACCAGTCTGTCGCAAAATATCCATCGAGCTTTTCTGACCAATCCCTACTAAGAAATAAACCATATGCTTCTGGGATGTCAGCAACAATTATATCGATGATAAAGTGAACTTGAGGATTCGAAGCTAACCTTATCAGCACTTTCTTTAACCTACCTATTACTTTTACGTTTGAACGGTCAAGCTGTACAATACTTGTATCACAAGGCTCAGGGACAGCATTAAGTTTTTTACATACAGAGTAAGGCATTACATTTTTGGAGGCCCCTGAGTCTATCATACAGTTATGTACTTTACGATTAAAAATTTTAAATGTAAGTAAAAACGGCGGGGTTGAAGAATCAGATTTCTTGCCTATAGATGATGCATTGACTGAAGATTTTTTTGAGCTATCCTTAGTATTGATAGAATTATTTTGATTGGAAGGAGCTTTACCAGTTTTAATTGGGGAAACTCCTTGCATCACTTTATCCCGAATCACAGGTAGCTTGAGAAGCTCATAGAGCGAGATGTTGGCTCTACTTTTCTTTAAATCTTCAATCAGGTCGTATTCTAACTCAAGGGAGTGGGCAGATTTAATATTTGCAGGCTGATCTTTGTTTTTGACCGCCGAACTATTATCTGTAGCAGTTGTATAAGGTTCACCTGAGGGCTGGTCTTTCTTACTTCTGGTGTTATACTGGTGCTGATTTACATTGACAACAGCCACATCTTCATCATCGGTCAATTCTGAGGTGTCCCAGAAATGACTGATGACATGGGGTGTCCCAGAAATGACTGATGACATGGGGTGGTTTGTCGTTGTTTCTATCATCTGTGTTTTGGTTATCTTGATAACTCTGTCCGGAAGACTAAGTTTCATTTTCAGTAGATGTTTCTAGATCTGAAACTATTAATTTGAGGAAACTATTAATTTCCTCAATGCAGTTGGCTTTAGAGGGTGGAGTTTGTTTCACAGCTGGATTTTGAAAAGGTCTCCTGAAGAACTGTTTAGGTAGCTCTTTATTCGGGCTGTTCTTAGAAGTACCCTTTTTTAAATCAATGATTTCATTAGACAGTTTTTTAATGACTCTTTGGAGACTGTCTAGATCTAAGGCATCTTGGCCTTTTTTGTCAGAGCTTGCTGCAGTTTTGGCAGGACTGTCAGTCTTCTTCTGAGAAGAAGATGTTGAATCGGTATCTACTCCAGGATTTTCCTTTGTGGCAGTCACATCCTTTTCGACTTTAATTGCCTCTTCAAAGTTTTCAGTGAGGGTAAGTTTAGCCTTTTGTCTGACAAACATGGCTATTTTTCCAGGCAGGGCTGAAGTGTAAAATTCAACGGTGACATCCTCAGTCGGCCTTGAAGTAGCAGGGATTCTGTTTCTTAGAGTTAGAAAACGCTAGTTAAAATCTTTGATGCTTTATTTAGGTTCCATGCGAATCTTAGACAGTTCTAACACTAATACTGCCGGAGTCTTGTCATCTCCAAACTTGTTCATGAATGCGAGGTCAAATTCATTCCAGCTAGTAATGGAACCAGCTGTAAGTGAGAAATACCATGTCGAAGATTTCCCCTCAAATGTATAAGGGAAAAGCCGACATACTACGTCTTCATATTCAACATCTAAGAGCCGAACCACCAGCATAAACTTCTTGACATGATCTTCAGCCAGTTCTTTTGACTCAGGGTTGAATTTAGGCAACATCTTCTCAGGATGTTTGGGCAAAGGATGCTAATCACCCGGAACAGCAACTGCATCCTGAGCCAACCATGGCATATTAGCATTAGGATTAGTGTTTACACCTTCCATGTTCCTTGGTGTAGGAGGTGGTGAAGGTGGTGTTTGAGGGATAGGAGGTGAATGGGGTGGTGATGGTGGCTGACCAGAACCTCCTGAGGAAATTGGTCCTAAAGAAGAGGAAGGCTGGTTGGTGCCTATTAGAGATTGTTGTATGTGAAGATCGGGAAAGGCACCTAAACGCTGTTCTTGTTCTCCTGAAATAGATTCAGGATGACGAGTACGAGGACGAGTAATCTGCAGAAGAGGTAATTCAGTGGGCTGGCGCCCGGTGAGATTCGAATAAGCCCTAGTTAAAATTCTACGAGATTCGTTTATGGCTTGCTCGTACTGGTCAATTTCTTCAGGTAGGTGAATACCGGGAGAGTTGAAGTGAGAGATCAGATTTCAAACAGAGTCCCTCACTGGGGTTTCATTTACTCGTGATGAACGGTGAGAGCGTGGTTGTGCAGTTGAATGTATTTGAGGGGTGATATGCTGATTAACTTTGTTTACAAGGTTGTTTTCATCAGCCATTTGCTTAGGCTGGCCCTCCTTCTAGCGCCATTGTTGATGGGCGTAGTATGACTATGCACGCAACGGGGGAGACAACCCAGACTGGGATCCTTAGAGCAGGCTCCAAGCTGTTTGGGATGGTTGTTCCTGACAGGTTTAAAGGCTTTGTTAGCCTGAAGGTTTACACTAAGTAAAAAATATAAGAGATATATCTAACACTACTGGTTATTATTAGTCAATGTATCTATGCTTGTACATATTAATAAATGTTATTATTTACAGTATTAATTAACTAAGTTAGATCAATTCATAAAGTTAGAAAATTAAACAACTATTAACAAGTTAGATTAAATACAAAGATACATTGTATACATCTGTACATAAACCAATAATGTAAAGAATAATCTGCATATGACAATGAGTATGGACATCTGATTGAAATAGATTTTTTTAAACAATATACTAATCAAAAAATAAGAACATATTATCTAAACCTATGTACTATCTTGATCAGGAGCAATGCGAAATAACCGAAATCAGATCTATTAACAATGACTATCAATAATCTCGACAATCTTCAAAACACATTCAGAAATTATCAAGATCAAGCAACAGGCATATACCATGCACGTAACAATGACAGTCATTAATTTACGACATAGCATTTATTAACAGAACGATATTCAGCATAAGTCAATAGCTAGAACATGATATGTTTGCATAATTTCAAAAGTGGGACTATGGCAAACATGTATAATATTGAAAAACAGTAACAAGACTATGGATAACGTACACATGTGTTAAGCATAAAACCATAAACATATATATAATTTATCACCAGTTTCAAGATTGTATCTGCTGACAGAAAGCTATCTCCAGTCACAATGAATAAAACCTCAATCTTGTTGTATCCTTTCCATAAACTATCGACCCCCTATCCCATATGCTATCTCCCCTTAAATACATGAAATCACTAAAGGAAAACAGTCCTGCAAACTAGAGATAGCAAAATCGAATTTTTTAACCAATTTCCCATAAAAATGACAAGTGGAACATGTCATTTTTCATTAGACGTGAAGACATCTAAAATTGGTAAAGATTCGATCCATGAAAATTGAAAATCATAACAACAAGACAACACCTGGAAAGTATGGTAGTTGTTTTGTTTCTGATCATGTGGGGAATCATCCAAAAAAAAAAAAAACATACCATCATCAAAATCCGCAGCAAGAATAGCAGCCATATCGCCTGCAATGCAACACACGAGAATAAATTAATTAACACACATACGAAAATCGAAATAACCAAAACTATGCAATAATCAGAAATAAAATAAATCAATACCTGTACAGAGATGACCCGATCTTCATTTCATCAAAAACTTCAAAATATACAATAGACAGCAAACATACGCAAAGCATTACAAGTTTACAGGCGCGTTGAAGACCTGGATGTTCACACCACTCGATTGACTCGGTGATTGCCCCCTAAACTACATAAGTGCAACTTGAGCATTAAGCTCCCGAAGCTTCCCCTCATTTTTGTCGTTCTCATTCTGAAGTTTAAGAACCCTTCGGATCAGTTTGTTCTTATGGTTTCTAAGACGTAAGAGTTGTTTATCAGTCACATCCACTTTCTCCTTTAACATAACGTTATCAGCCTTTATCAAATCACGATTTGCTGCTACTTCACTAACCCTTTCCTCCATTCTGTGAATTTTGTCTAAAAGACAGTTAACAAATAGAGGATGCATCATACCATCAATGCCATAAGAACCGGGTGATCTTGACTTTTCATGCTTCTCTTTAGTTGGATGACCAATAACAGGATCGACCTGTATTTCTTTATCAATCGCAGGAGGATTATCATGACCATGGTTCGAATCGAACTCATGCTCGATAGACTGATCATTCACAGGCAGACTGGGATCTTCGGCTTCATCATCAATCACCACAGTCTCAATATGAGCGCTATCAGACACGGGGGTTTTGACAGACTGGCCTTTTGTCATACTCCTGGTGAATCTACCCACCAACTTGGCCTTCGATCAGTTTCTTCCCTGATTACCGGTTTTATCAGTATTTTTTTGTGGCGTAATCGGAGATGAGAATCCCTCACACGTTTAGAAACCGCGAGAGTATCAACGCTTCTCACTGGAGCAGGCATAGGATGACTGCAAGGTTCAGGACTCATACAAGTAGTAGGGTTTTCCAAGGTTTTACGTAAAGGGGAAACTGGAACTGGACTCGGCTCTTTATGCTTGTTGCAGTCCTCAGGGTTATCAAACATACAGTGACAAAAAGAAGAAAAACCATTGGACTCAATGAATTCATCCCAGGACCGATTCGACTTCGACAACTCCCTATCGATTAACATACGGACTAAGCCATGGTGGAAGAGACTATGACTGACATGTTTAGGACCCTTTTTTATCGCATTAGACATCTTAAATAGACTATGCAAAAGATAATAAGGTAAGTTCAGCGGGAAACCTATGAATGTAGACATAAGCCTGAGATGATATATGTACGCTGATGACAGGCGACCTTCGCAAGTCAAATATCTGTGGATCAAATCCAGAATAGGGTGCCACTCCTTTTTGAAGTACTTACGAGCTACCCTAGTTAGAAATGAAACATATTGGCAGGGATTTTTAAGCAGCTGCCGCCACTCTGCTATATCCATGCACTTATATTTAAACCATCGCTCACCTTCTAGTGACATACCTGTAGAAAGCGCCACTGATCTTTCATCAACCCGGAAACAGAGGTCACCTACTTCAGCCTGATAATCAGCCAGGGAGATAGCGAAAACCTTTGTGACTTCAGGGTTCGAATCAGAGAATTTACTTATGAATGGCATCCACCCAATGGCTTGAACCTTTGCTGACAGCTCAGGGTCGAATCCAACAATTTCATTTCGCAAGGCTCTACCCTCACCACAGGCGCAATGACCAGCCATGTCAAAGCACGTAAACGCACATAGAACAAGTACCACAGCTCAGTAAAAGAGAGAAAACCAGATAATGAGCACTTAGGATAAAGCCTGAGCAAGAACGAGTAATGAAACTCAAACCCCTGATAAGGAAAATAAGCCATGAACGAACGCGGACTGCGCCCCTATAATTTCGGCATGGACGAGAGCATTATCACTTAGAGAGGTAATTGATTAACGAGGAATGACGGTCGAAGACTCCAAATAACTCCTGTTATCATTATTAATCCGGTGTGAGTGATACGATACCTCTCACTGTAGACGGAACAAGTGTTCCATTTACAAGCCGCCACGATAAAGGGCAAGTACTAAGACTTAAACGTGATGGACAGGATTCAGTACCAGTGTCATGATAACATATCGGCTTTGCAGCAGGTGAATCGGAATGAAGGTTACGGCATGGATTGATCTGACGATAAACCATAATGCATATCATCCTTACCGTAAGTTCAACTTACCCTTCAAAGATGGCGAACGATACATCATAATACAAACCATCCAGTCGAACTTAGACTTTGGAATATGAACTACATAAAAATCGGCATTAGATTGCTATGGTAGTATTAACTATGGTTTGTAATCAAAGGATATGGTGGATGTAGCACGTAAAACCTTTGGCCTTCGACACTCTAGGTTTTACCAAAGTCATAACAAACCAACCATGCAAAATCATTAATCAACCTTGCGGTAATATCTATGGTAACGCGAGAAATCATACCAAGATCAACCATCATGATATCTCAACCTTATCAACCATGATAATAACAAAATCAAACAATAAAATCAATTTATAATGTTTTTGGATAAGATTCAATGCTAGGATGACGATAATCAATATGAGAATCATTTATACTCATCCTTTGATTTTTTAAGTATAACTCTACCCAAATAATAGCTTCATAGTAGTAATTTCGTTAATTTAATATAGTTCAAAAAGGTTGTTTAAAA
Source organism: Pseudotsuga menziesii (assembly GCA_001517045.1). Classification (NCBI taxonomy): domain Eukaryota; kingdom Viridiplantae; phylum Streptophyta; class Pinopsida; order Pinales; family Pinaceae; genus Pseudotsuga; species Pseudotsuga menziesii. The sequence goes on from LPNX010483082.1 coordinate 288,907, forward strand.
ACATTGAATCTTGCTGAATCAGTAGCTCAAGGAAAACCACCCTTTCAGTAGCTGGTGATGCATTGGATTTGTCCCTTTAAAATTTGAACATTTCATCAAACAAAATGGGATTTTGTTTGATAAAATATGTCCTTTTAAAGGCTGTTGAGCAGGGGCACAACACCTATAGACCCACTTTTTCCTAGTTTTGAGTGATTTTCCATCACTCGGGTCAGAAAGCCCCAAAAAATCATTTATTAATTATTTTAGTTAATAAATTGATGAATAATGGATTAAATACAAAATCTTATATTAGTGGATTCTCAGCCGATTTGATTGAAATCAGTCAGATCTGAACCAGATTGGCTAGATCTGACAAATCCTTGACTGAAGGAGGTGATCTGGACAGATCCAGAGTTGATCTTCGGCATCCTTTATGGGGAATTGCACCCTATCTCTCTCCTCCACACATGTTGGCTCATCTGGATGAGTTTTGGTGGATACTTCAGTCAACATGTTGAGGTGTCAGTTAGATCAGCTCTCTGATTGACAGATGCACTGAGTGAGACTCAGATGAGGTTCAGTTAGACACATATCAGGAATTGATGGACTCTCATTCAGCTATAGTGGTTTGTCTCCTTGGGATTTGCACCCCCCTAGGCTCGATCTCCTATTTTTTGTATAAATCAAGCACAAGCAGCCTCTTCCAAACTAGTTAGAGTTGGATTGAAGGACTTGCTATTGTAATACTATTGTAATATTTTGATTGTTGGAATAACTAAGCTTTGGAGACCAAATGGTGTAATGATCTCATGTGTGAGGATTAAGCATTTCCTTATGGCTATTGATGTTGCCGGCTTTTCCCTCAATTTCTGCATCTGAACCCTGTCTGGCTTGAATGATTCAGCTAAATCAATAGGAGTATAGTTGGGAAAGTAAGGTTACTTGTTTTTCTTATATCTCATAGAATATATGTTAGAAGATATAGATTATACATGTTTAATAAGTTTATTTGCATGTAATTCTTGTCTCTTTTTAATATATATATCTAGATCTCATGAGGTTTCGTGCAGGATTGTGTGTTTAGCTTTTAGGTAGCAAGGACTAGACGAGATCTGGATCTAGTTTGACTCCACTAAACATCCAAAATATTTGTCAATACATTTCCCTTCTGTATTCCACTAACAAGTTTCCATTGCAGATCCATCCAACAATGAGCCTTTCCCCTTCTCTTCCTCCTTTCTTTTAAAATCAATCTTCTTGTTACCTGTCTCTTCCTCTTATGATCAGATTTAGTTCCAAGAATTGGATATATATTGTTAGATCTATTTTATAAGATTTTTTTTGCTTAGACATATAATTTCATAAAGAATATCAGTTCATAAAGATAGATCTAGGTGTAGGAAATTCCCTTTTTGCAAGTAGCTAAAGCATAGATTAAAAGCTTGCTCATAAGGTAGCTTCATTTTTTTTTTGTTCTTCAAAGATTTAAATTCTACAATAAAATTACAAATCTCATTGGCTTCTCAAACAGAAAGCCAAGATCCGAAGGAAATCTTTCTTTCCTTTGTTCCTTTTTGCAGAAATTAGATTACCCCTGTTTAACATTTTTTGCTTAGTTTTTTTTTGGTAATTAGTGTGGTGACCCAAAACACTTTTAAAGTGTGTTTGGGCACATTTGATTTTAATTGATCACTATTTTTTAGCAGGTCTAACATAAAAGAGAAGGAAAATCTGCCAAGTTTCTGACTCTTGGATGAACCAGAGCTTCCTAGAAGCTTCCCCCACCACTGTGGTTTAATTCAAGCTTGTTACAAGCTTGTTATAATCCTTTGGATCGTAGATAAGAAGGACCAAAGTGCATCAATTTCAATTTGCTGATATTTTCAATCACTAGTAATAAAAATAAAGGGTCCTTTCGAATAGGCTCTTTCGAGCTTATTCACCATCCCCCCTGGGGGGATTTGCATCTGTGTCTATTTTTTACTTTTTGTTCATCTCTTTTCAATCTAGCCTAGTAATAATATACAGGGTAGTATAATTTGATTTATTATCATTTCCATATTCCATATCAGAGGTTTCAAAGTAATCTTAATACTTACCCCACTACTTCCTTATTGACCTGAAAGGAGAAAGAGATGCGTGGTAGGACTAATTAGAAAACCGGCATTGTGTATCTTTGTTTTCATTTTCATCATTTGTTTCATCAGCTATAATAAAATTAACCCCTCCTTGATTCCCCGATTGAGATCCACTTGGATCGAAAGAGGTTCCTGGAGGGTTTTCTTTTTAATAAGAACACCTTGTCTAAAATTTACTAAAATTGACAAGACTCCAGTGTGTATGCTCTGCACTTGGTTGCAGTTCATCCAATCAGTCAAGCTGCATCAAAAGAACTTGAGTGACTACAATAATTAGGATTCACTCTCCCAAATTGACAAACCATCAAGTGAAAGTACAACACCTACATCAAGCCATTATGGTGGAAAAATACCAAAACGAAGGGGGAACTCCTGAAAAGTGACCTCAAGATGCTGATCTCTATTACACCTTTGGGTGCATTATGAAAAATATCCTCAGAGACTCCATTCATCCCACAGATTCCTTGCGAGTACCCATGACTATTTAGTTTTGGACATACTCCAAGTACTCTTGGGTATATCTAGAGTCCCCCTCTTTTCACATAGTTTTAATTAACTCGTATTTCACATTGACTTAAAATGTACCAAGAGGCATTCGCAAAACATTATTTGAAGCACATGTAAGAAAATTATTTCCTTTGTTGACTCCATTCAAGGAACTGGTGATTTGTTTCTCTCATTTCTATAAATATTTAGTGTCATTACTGTGCTTATCTACTTAAAATCTTGCATCTTGTTATCTTGTGTTTCCACTGGTTAATTTCAAAACTCCTAACTCATTCATTTTAACACCATCACACTAAGTAATTAGCCTTAGTAACTTAATAGGGTATACCCCCCTTGGCCTCGTTAGGAGTTGAGCCTAAACGGAGGAGTCAAGAACAAGGTGACATCCTTGACTCGAGACTTGCCCCCAAGGACACACCGAGTGGCTTGAAAATTTATGCCACGTGACCCAGGTGTGTGAAAGGTGGCAATAGGTCTCACGGTTTTCAGGCCCAGTCATGACCATTTATCCTTAAGTAAATTCCTACATAGATTCTTCAAAGAAAACTGATCAAACGTAAAGAAAAAAAATAAAAATAAATGGAAACAACAAAACATCAATTTATTTATCTACAAAATTTATTTTGTGTGGAAATCATAGTGACTTTCGAAAGATTGATAGGGGCAAAGAAATATTCCTTCCCTTGCGATAACTAGTATCCCAGATTATTTTCAACCTGTGTACTAAATGCATCTCTTGAGATTGGCTTGTGGTATAGTCGCAGCCTATGACCATCAACAAATAATGGTGTACGTTTTTTGTCAATGGTGACTAGGCGGACTGTACCATTATAAAATACTATGTCTATCTAATATGGACCCAACCATCTTGTGCACAACTTACTTTTGAATTCCCTTTTGAATCTTGAATCGTATAATAGTGCCCAGTCTCCTTCATAGAATAATTTCTTCTTGATTAACCGATCGTGCCAGTTGGATCATTGTTGCTGAATCAATATTGTTTGATCCACTACAACTATATGTTTTTCATCAAGTCCATTTAATTGATTTAGTCTACTCCTCTGCGATTCTATTACATCCAAGTTTACATCCATGGCTATCCTCAAAGTCTTGATTTTGAAATCGATAGGGAAGACAACACTCTTACCATACACCAAGTCATAGGGGGAGAGAGTTGTAGTATTGCGCCAAGTAGTGCGATATGTCCACAATGCTTCTGGAATCCTATTAGCCCAGTCTGTGCAATGGATTCTAACTATTTTAGTAAGGATAGCTTCAATAAATTTATTGGTAATTTCCACTTGGCCATTGGCTTGGGGATGGTAAAGTGAAGTTATCATATGTTGAATACGGTAGTTCTATAGAAATTATTCAAATTTGTGTGACACAAACTACGGTCCTCCATCTATGACTATTTCCTTGGGTACTCCAGAATGAGTGAATATTTCCTTGTATAGGAAGTTTGTCACATCCTTGTCATTGGCTTTCACCAAAGCCACGACCTCCACCCATTTTTTCATGTAGTCGGTGCAAAATAAAATGTAAGCTTTCTACTTTGAGGAAGGGTTGGTAGGCCCAAACAAATCTAAGGACCATATGTCAAAGAGTTCAATCACCATTTATGGTTGAAGAGGAATTTCATCCAATCTATTAGGTTGGCCCATTCTCTGACAACTGTCACAAGCCTGTACATACTTCTTCACATCCCTAAAAATTGTTGGCCAATAATAACCCATTCTTAACACCTTATGACCTGCCCTTTTATCTACAAAATGTCCCCCACATGGCTCATGATGACAAGAATTCAAGATATGGAAGATTTCATCCTCCCTTACACATATTCTAATCTCAAGATCAGGGCTTATGTAGAAAAGATGACCATCTATCCAGCAATACCTGGCACTTTGTTGGATAATTTTCCTTTTCTCTCTTTTTGACAAATGTGCCAGAATATTTCCTGTAGCCAAGTAGTTAGCAATATCTACATACCAATGGGAATGAGCTGAAACTGCAAATAAATGTTCATCTGGGAAAGAATCTTCAACTAGTAAGATGTCGTCACTATTAGTAAAACGAGATAGAAAATCAGTAACAACATTTTCTTTCCCAAGTCTATCAATAATGGTAATATTAAATTCCTATAACAGTAACATCCATCTAGTTATCCTAGCATTTATAACTGGTTTGTTCATTAAATACTTGATGGCTGAGTGGTTAGTGTGTATGAAAGTGGGATATCCAGTGATGTTGTGCCTGAATTTTTTAGTGGAGTAGACAATGGCTAAAAATTCGTTATTTATAATAGTGTAATTGAGTTTAGCAGGGGCCAAGTTTTTACTAATGTAGTAAATTTCATATGGTGCTTGACCATTCTACTTTCCCAACATTCTTCCAATGTTAGTGTCAGAGGCATATGAATAAATGTGAAAAGGAAGAGCCCAATTGGGACCCTCTAAGATAGGAGTTGTAGACATCCTCTTCTTAAGTTCAGTAAACATTATCTGGCATGCATCATTCCAAATAAACTGTACATCCTTCATCAATAAGGTAAATAAAGGAGAAGATATTTTGGAAAAAATTTCGATGAATCTTCTATAATAATCAGCATTCCCTAAAATTATGCGTACCTATTTCTGTGTTCTAGGAGTGGGTGCATTTTCAATTACCCTAATTTTGGATGGATCTACCTGGATACCATCAGCAGAGATAAAGTTCCCAAGCACTACATTCTCACTAATCATCATATGGCACTTTTTAGTGGTCAAAGATAGTTGGGTTTACTCACAATGCGTTATAACCTTCTCTATGTTTTTTATTGCCTCCTCAAAGTCACTACCATATGGGGTAAAGTTAGCCATGAAAATCTCCATAATATCATTGACCATCTCCAAAAAGATGCCAATCACATCTCTTTGAAAGCTGGCTGGTGCATTGCACAAACCGAAGGGGAGTACCTTGTATGCAAAGGTACCCTAGGGACAAGTGAAAGTGGTCTTTTTTTGTTCCTCGGGAGAAATATGGATTTTATTGTACCCACTAAACCCATCTAGAAATGAGAATAACTTCTTCCCAGATAGGGTGTCAAGTACCTTATCAATGAAAGGTAGAGGAAAGTGGTCTTTCTGCATTGCCTTGTTTAGCTCTCTGTAATATATGCAAACTCTCTATTTCCCATTCTTCTTGGGTACTATCATGAGTGGAGAAACCCACTTGCTATCTGAGATCAGTTATAAGCTCTACTTCTAAGATTTTTTGAATTTCCTCCTTCACTATGTCCCTAATATTGGGGTTCATCCTTTGTTGTAATTGGCACACATGTTGGGAGTCACTATTGATGTAAATGTGGTGGTTGCATAGATTAGAAGGGATACCCTTCATATACATGTACTCCCAGGAAATTTCCCCCTTATTATTTTTCAAGAGAGATATCAAGCGTTCCTATTCAACAGGAGTGAGATTGGGATTGATGTTTAGTGTTTTTCTCGGCTCTATCCCAACTGGAACATTTTTCAAATTTTTCAACACTGGAATTATGTGGGTGTCACTGAATAATGTCTACTCTGTGAGATTTTCTTGCTCTTATTCACCTAAAGTACTGTTCAGGATATGATAAACTTGTTTGTTGACAGAAGTGGACTCACTAATGAAACTATTAATCACATTGTGTTTTGTTTCATACTTGAATGTCAACGCCTTCCCTATTGTTAACATTGGTTGAACTCCCTTATCTTCCTCTAGCTTCATCCATAATGGAGTTTCATATTCTAGACTAGGTCGCGATGGATATTACAAGGTAAGGTTTTTTGTTTCGGCCCCATATGAGATGGTCATAAACCTTGACCAACAGTTGATACAAGCATCCACTGTGGCTAACCAGGGTCTTCCTAGGATCACCGAGTGTTCCCCTAGTTGCGAATTGGGTGGTAAAACCAAGAAGTTAGAAGGGTACTCCCATGAGTCCTCTAAGATAACAATGTCATCCAAGATTCCCTCGGGTTTGATAGTGGACCTTTCAGCTAGTTCTAAAATGGTAGGGCTTGGTACAATTTATATGGTCATAATATTAATAGATGCAACTAGATCTACCAACACATTTGGTATCTGTGTTTTCCCAATGTGCACTGTGACAGTAGGTGTTCTCACTCCAGGAAACTCCTCTAAGTTGTAGCTTGATGATGCCTGGTAACTTACAATGTTTTTAGGGTTTTCTGATATGGATCAACTCAATTGACCTATATAACATTTTCATGCTCAAGGCATGCATAAAACTCACTCATTTACAATGCTTTTAGTTACGGTTGCTCAAAATTTCGACAATAGGGTGCAAAGATGGAGAACACACCAGGATGGTAGAATTAAATACAAAACACATGCATATAAATGTCTAAATCCTAATTAGGATGTTATTTATCAATCAAATCGCAATAACAAACCAATAGGATGACAGCTATTAGCTTTTTAATCAATCTGAAAAACACCTAAATACACATTTAGGCATAAATACAGTAAAGTAAGAGATGATGGCTAAACAGATCACAACAAAAGAGCTTATATCATGAACAAGTAAAATGAGAAGCATGAAAGCATTATCGGCTTATAAATCCCCAAAGTTGAACCTTTATTATAAAATTGATCATGATATTTATAGCCTTCTACAAAAATGATAGATCTTGAAACTTCGATCTGTTTTCACAAAAATACTCAAAAGTGATAGTTTTTCAAATTACGGTTTCAAACCCTAGCTAACTACTGTCTAACTATGGTGAAGATCTAGGTCACTGAGTGAACATTGAATAACCAAAGTAGTTGCTAGTGATCACTACTACTGGTCCCCTATAATTTTCCACCAAAAGCCAGTGTTTCAACGGTTAACTGACGTGATCTTTCTTGCTTAATCCGTTGGAATTTTCTACCTTGTTTCCGTGGTCGGTGATCAAAGGATTTGACTACTAACCCGTCGGAACCCCAAATATGAGATCTACCATAGTGTCAGTGTTTTAAACCACAAACTTCGCAACGGTTTCTACATCGGCGATCGGAAGCTCTGACCTCTAACCTATCGGTGATCGAAGTATCTAACCTAAACGCATTGGCGCTTTAAACCTTAATGCTATCGCAGTGTCAGCATTTTAAACCACAACTTCGTGATGGTTTCTACATAGGTGATTGGAAGCTCTAACCTCTAACCCGTCAGCGATCGAAAGATCTAACCACTAACCTCATCGCCACCCCAATCCTAAATGCTGCCATTGTGTCGGTACTTTAAACCACTAACTTCGCGATCGGTTATCAGAGGCTCTAGCCACTATCTGATCGGAGCTTTGTACCGAAATGCTACCACAGTTTCGGTGTCTCAAACAACTAACGTCGTGATCGAAAACTCAAACCACTAATGATTGGCGATCGGAACCCGAAGCCACTAGTGCATTGGAACTTCAAACCACTAGATTCTTAGTAGTGGAGGAAACATAAAGGACTAAATCTCCAAATTGTCAGCATCATAGAGGATTAGACCTACGACCTACTGTCAAAAATAAAAAGTTCAGGCGAGCTTTGTATTTCATCATACACCAGAAGAATATTTGTCGAGTAAGAAACCTTTTCCATCACATGTATCCAACACCCATCTGTGTCTTGCTGCAGAAGTGTCTGGAACTGATAAATATAATTCTTTAAATGACTCATTTCATATATAATTTCTTTTTTTGGAGCTCTTATTGCACCTACGTAATTTTCCCAAGCTTGTCACTGCAGTGAAAAACATGAGGGGGAAATTTTGTTGTTCTTTCATTGGTTAGTGCATATGTTGCACTCCTTAATCTACTGAAGAAAACCCTTTTTTGTGGCTAATGAGATGTTCTGATCCTTGCCTAAGCCATTGAAAGATATAACTTGTGAAATTTTTACCCAAATAAAAAACAGAGGCTTTCAAATTGTCAGTGATATTCATATCCTTCATTGCACGAGTTAAATTCTTCACACTATTAAATAAATTATTTTGGGAGATAACATATGGCTCGTACTTGGGGATGGGAACCTCTCATTGAGGTCCCAAGAACACCAAACCAAAATGCCTTTCCTAAAAAATAATAATTTAAGCTATCTTCTAGTGTTCCATCGGGCATGAAGTTTATTCTGAAATCAAAACAACCTACTATCTACTAATTTACAATAATAAGGCCTCAGAGCCTCAAATAAAATAGAGTTTCAAGAACTACCCATTCACTAGGCCATCAAATACCTCTTCACCTTCCAGATTCTATAATTTAAAGGTGTTATTCTCATACACCTGATCTATAACAAAAGGGCCAATCCACAAAGAGTCAAATTTTCTATGTTTTCCCTGTTGATGTATATGTAACTTCGGAATGTATTTCACTTATATTTTTTATATATTGTAACATGGTGTTTATTTCAGGATGTACTTGAGTTATGTCATGCCCCGATTTCCCTATCAGGAAGGTATATCATGTAAATAAGTCATGTCAAGTCATTATGGGTAAACCTCCTATTGTCTAAGGGTTAAAGTCCCCGCAGTTCCGGGGCACTAGGGTTATTAGACTCTCCTAGTGAGGTCGGCCCTAGTAGGTTTTTAATCATGTCAGGATTAGTATAAATAGAGAGTTGGAATCTCTATTTATCACACAACTCATACACACTCAAGCGTAGTGCATAGTTGAGGAAGGAGGAGGCATTGGGGCTAGAGAGAAAGAAGGTTCCCGCTGTCGGGAGATCACCTACTGTTTTGGGTTTTTATTTTGGTGCTGATTCTATCTTTGAGGAAGTTGCGGGGTTTTCACCATTTATGGTTTCCCTGAGGATAAAAACTATGTTCATTGTCTCTTTTGTTTGATTTATGTGCTTGTTATTCTCTTAGTAAAGATCGTAATATAATGCTAGGTTAATGATGAAATTCTAACATTCCCTTGTCTTGTCCAATAACATCCCACTTGAGGACCCAATCTCTGACCTGAAAGTTGTCTACTTTTTCTCTTTTGTCGAACATTCCTTTTATCCTTTGTTAATGAGCTTCTAATTTTCCTACAACTTGCTCCCTTATTTGCTGTAATTCTACCAAATTCATCATCCTTCTTACCATACCATTTGGTTCATCCTCCTCTTCCTGAAAGAACTTTGCCACCGGAAGGATGAGCTAGATAGGAAAGATGGCCTCATTTCCATAAACTATTTTGAATGGAGAAGTCCCACTGGATATTTTGTATGTTACCCTATCAGCCCATAAGGAAAACTTAAGCTTTGAATCCCGACTTTTCTGATTTGTCTCCAGCAATTTCCTAATGATTATGACTAGGATTTTGTCGGATGACTCAGCCAGGTCATTACCTTGGGGATAATAGGATGTGGAGTGCACCAATTGAATACCCATTGATTCACACATTTTAACTAATTCCCCAGCCTTAAAAGCTGGTGCATTATCATTTACTAACCTTACTGGGTAGCCAAACCTACTAAAGATATTCTCATATAAAAATCTCATTATGACTTGATGAGTGGCATTCTTGGTAGGTACTTCTTCTATCCATTTTGTAAAGTAGTCAGTGGGTAATAAGATCCATTTATGCTATCCATTTGAATATGGATTTATTTCACCTATGAAATCCAAACCCCATTGCTGGAAAGGCCCATTCATTGTAATAGGCCTAAGGGGCAAGGATTTTAGCTGTTGCTTCCCTATAAATCATTGGCATTGGTCACAAGTCCTTACAAAAGTGCATACATTAGTAAAGAGGGCTGTCCAATAGTGTCCTGCTCTTAATATCTTATGGGTTGTGGTTTTCCAATAGTAGTGGCCTCCACATGTGCTAGAATGAAAATGATGCATGACCTTCTCTACTTCCTCTTTATCTAGACACCTTAGCAAAAATCCAGACTGATCTCTCTAGTACAACCTTTTGTCAATTCTGCAAATTTTAATAGATTTAAGCTTAAGATCTCGTGCCTTGTTAGGAGTGAGATCAGGAGATACTTCTAATTTTTGCAAAAATTTAATGACACCCAAGTACCACTCACATGAAGCGATGTTTTCAGCTACTGATGGAATGCCAATCTGATCTTGATTTACTTCTATTTCTACTGCTACCACAATTTGCACCTTTGTTGATTTGACACATGCAAAATTTATTCCCATCAGTTCACAGTTTTCTTTGGCCATGATTTTGGCCATAACTAATCCCTTTACCAGTTTGGTGGGTTTCACCTCCACATAAAACACAATGAGTTTGGAAATCCACTTAGCTCCCTTCCCATCAATGTCAGGCTGAGTCAAAACATCCTTCACAGCAGCTGAAGCCACATATGCAATGACCTTTGCATGGAGAATGTAGATTCTGAAATTCTTCAATGATTTTATGAGAGCATAAGCCTACTTCTCAATTGGGTCATACTTCAGCTTAGCATCTCTCAAGGTTCTGCTGAAGAATGCAATTGGATGATCAAGACCTTCATCATTCTTTTGTAATAGTACAGCTCCCAGTGTATCATAAGATGCAAAAGAGAAAATGTAAAAACCCTTGGTGTAGTCGAGACTAATTAGGGTTGGGGCCTCCATGATGGATTTCTTAATGTCTTCAAAAGAGTTTCTTTCCTGGTCAGTCCACCTTATTTCCGCATCCTTTTTTAGCATGACTGTTATGTGATTTACCAGCTCGGAGAAATTAGGAATGAACCTCCTGACAAAATTTATCTTGCCTTAAAAGGACTGAATGTCTATTTTTGACCTTGTTATTGAAATCTTTTGGATTGCTTCCACCCTTACCAGATCGATCTTTACACCTTCAGCTGAGACTATGTGGCCTAGGAGCTTTCTTTAATTGAGTGCAAATTGGGACTTCTTGGGGTTCAGTGATATTCCATACCTTCTTCACTTCAGAAATACGTTCCTTAAATGATGCAAGTGGTCATGATGGCTATGAGAGTAAACTGTTAGTTCATCCAAATATATCAGCACACAATTATCTTTTAGCCCTACAAAAGCTAGGTCCATGGCTCTCTGAAAAAAGGCCCCAACATTCATTAGCCCAAACGGCATTCTAGCATACATTAAGGTGCCCCAGGTGATGGTAAAAGCAGTCTTCTCTTGGTCATACGGGTGTACAACAACTTGTTGGTATCCAAGGAATCCATCAAGGAAGGACATGACCTTGGCCCCTGAGACTTTCTGCAGCAAGTGTTCCACCTTGGGCAGTGGATAGTTGTCTTTCTTGGAACACTTGTTCAAGTTTATAAAATCTACACACAACCTAATTTCTCCATTTTTCTTTCTTACCACTACTAGGTTTGCAATCCACTTGGAGTACCTGAGGGGGATTATCATCTTGGCTTTGAGGAACTTGTGGATCTCTTTTTCAATCACTGGTAATTGGAGAGGGTTGATGGGTTTCAGCTTCTGTTTGAAAGGAATGGTGTCCTTGTCCAAAGGAATCCTATGCTCGATGATGTTGGTGTCATGTGCTTTTAGGTCACTATACTCCCATGCAAAGCCATTAGCAAACTCTTTTATCAAGCTGCAAAATTAAAAATTATGACCAGCAGTTATCCCAGTGGATAGCTTTATCAGTTTTGGATGGCTTTGGTTGCCTATTTTTTTCTCTTGGATAGTAGGATCTAGCTTCCTTTTGGTAGGCTTGAAAGGCATGTCATTGTGATCAAATAGTTCTTCCAATGGTACTAGACCTCGAGGTATGTAGTTGTTGGGCAATTGGACAATGTTCTGCTCAGCCACTTTATCTTTTAGCTTGATTTGTTTGGATTCCTCCATGTTTAGGTTTTCTTGGTCTATGTGTATGTCAGAGAATTCATCTACTAACTAAAGGAATTTACTAAGCTCATCATCATTCTCGAACACCCTCCAGAATTTTATATTGTCTGGCAAAGAGGGTGTGTACTTGACATGAACATCATAGCTGAACTTGGGGGGGAAAGGAGGAACAAAAAGACTTGCAGAGACAGCTAGGGAATTAGTGAGGTGATTCAAAGCCCTAGGAATATATGACAACTCAAAAAACATAAATGAGTCTCTGAGTTTCCATACCTCATCCCTGTAGGCCTTCAGTTTGATATTTTTTGTCTGAAAAGTGTTGTTGACCTGCTATATTATGAGATCCACATCTACAAAAATATTAATGCACATGATCCCTATCTCCTTGGTAGCTTTAACTCCTAGTAGCAAGGCTTCATATTTTTCTATGTTGATACTAGTTTTAAAATCAAGCTTATAAGACAGGTGAATGTTTTCCTTAGATGGGGAGATCAATACTAAACCTACACCTGCTGAGCTTTGAGTACTAGCCCCATCAAAATACATGGTCCAGATTGATGTTGTTACTTATTCAAGCTGCTGATAGGTGGGCTTAGTGAGCTGAAGTGATGTCTACTCAGTATCATCTATTCTCAAAATGAAAGACACAAAATCAGTGTCCACTGCATAGATGGGGTGATTCAATGAGTGGCTCTCCTTGCTTATAATGTATGCTAGCTGATTTTCCCTATACAGCCTCTTAGTCTCCGCTCCAAACATGGGGATTGTAGAATATGTGAGATCCATCTTAAGGGTGCCACCTAGTATTTTGCTCCATGACTGAGATAGCAAGAGGCCAAATTTTGGAGGGATATCAGCCACTACAATGTCCATCATGGAACTTTTCGAAGGTAGCTAAGTTAGGTTCACATCAAGGTCTCTGATGTGGCCCAAGCACTTGACCTTTCTAGATTCAAAGGAGAATAAATCACGGTAGGTCTTAGTGATGATGAGGTCAAGCTCATCCATTACAGCTTTTGGTATTAGGTTATGAGAGGCTCCTGAATCCAGCAGGCAGTTATGGAAGATTTTATCATGTATATTGAAGGATATGTAGAATGGTGGGCATGAGTCCTTTAGGTATTTGATCATGGGGCCTAGGGTTACAATAGGCTTGTCATCTTGTAGGTTCACAAAGTCAGTGTCAATGTGCGCCTTGGGTTGAAAGGAATTTATAATGGAGGTTTTGAATGCATCATTCTTCATTAGCTCAATTAAAGGGAAAGGGATTATCAATTTTTGAATTTTAGACTCAAGGTTGAAACAATAATGTAGCCTATCTCGAAACCTTACCTCATGAGGTGTAGGTTTGAGTTGGACTTGATTAGGTGTGGATGAAGGTGCTGGTTTCTACAATGCTTTGGATGGGATAGCCACCTTCTTTGGTGAAATAGAAACATTTCTAGCTAGTCCAACAAGATGCTTGACAGGTACAACATTCTTCTTGAGGGGAGAAACTAACCTAGACATTAGTTTGTAACCTCCCTGACCATCATCCTGATAGACAGCCTCTTTAGTGATCTGCTCATTAATCAGGGCTTTCTCATATTCTACCTATGTCAAAAAAGAATAGTACACCTCATCCTCCATGCAATGGATATTGTCTTTAGCGTCTCCTTCTTCTTCAATGAATTCTGTCTCTTCTTTTAATACAACATTTTGAAATGGAGCTCGTATCCTCTGGTATTCCCCTTGATCTCTCTCCCTTCTGAGAATATGAACTAGGGTTTTTCCTCTTCTATAAGGAACAAACTTTGGGTTTTGAGGAGCAAAGTCACTCGGCCCTTTACCCCTCACTACCAGATGTCCTTGGTCCTTCAATTTAGACATTTTAGCAGTCAAGTTATCTAAAAAAAAATTCATTTTGTCAATCTTGTTCTCTGATGCAGAAACCCCACTATAGCCTATTGGATGCTTTTTCCTGTCTATCTTCCCTTTGACCTTCTGAGATGCTAGAATGTTTGACTCTACCTCCAGGATAGCATCCTGCATGAGTGATAAGGAGGCAGACCTTCTTTCTCTGAGAATTAGGAAGAAGTAAGAGTCAAAGGCATTTGCATAAGTTATCCTAGCTGAGGTACCAGTGGGATTAATCTCAGTGGGGGTCTTGTTGTACATGTGTTATAGCTGATTTTACCACTCCAGGTGAATCACACATGTATGGCATTCCCCTGTCCCTCTGCAGACTCCTTAGACCCCTTGGACCATTTTTTTTCCTTTGATGTTTCCTTGACCATCCCTAAAAACATGTGAAAAATGATACTCGCAAATTTTAAACCCTTAATCGTGTATATACGCGGGTTTGACCCCTAAAACTATGTACATCGAGATGTGTGCATAATCCAAATACTTTTGGAGTTTTCCTTGACATGGATCCAACTCACTTGACTCTTGGCCTTCCCTATGCCTTGAGATCGCTTGGATTCGACATTTCATTACCCCTTTGAAAAGATTGCTGGAGGGGATTTTCCCCCAAGTGTCGCTATCCTACACGTGTCCTTGCATTGAGCATAGGTATGTTCCATTGCTTGGAACTATTTTTCCCCCCTATGAAACTCGTCTCCTCCTACTCTGTAACTGTAAAGCAGTTTTATTCTTTTTCAATCCTTTTAAATATTTGAAAAATTCCAAAAAAAAATAAAAAAAAATAAAAATCCGGACAAGAAAAGATGTTATCTTTGGCCGCTGTTGAGTTGTGTCACCTTCGAACAGAGCACTGTATATCACATCCATTGGTTGGGTTTATAGTTTGACCTTAGGAGTTTTACTCATTTATCTGAGTTTATCTCCACCGATTGGTTAAGCTTCTAGTCCCTATGGAGCCTCTGTCGATGCCTCTTATGTCGCAGAGATGTCCCAGTTTGTATATCAAGTATATGCTACATTTATTCAGTCACCATTCACCGTTATGCTCTTGTTAAAAGGAATTTGAAATCTGAGTCAACCATTCCTCAGTTATATTGATGTTGCATGTCGACCATTCCCGATACAGTTATTGGTTCGTGCACCTTATGATCAAGTCCTTCCACATTATATAGCATTGTTGAGTACCTCGTGTTGGATGATGGGGGATGCCTTAATTCCCTCATTCTAGCATATTTCATCCCATCGACTTCAGATCATTTATTCTGGGATTGGAATCTAGATTGATTGTGAGTGCCTTGAGACTTGCAGTCATCAGTTATAGGTTCTCTCACCATCAACAGTCTTTGGGAATACATCAATGTCCCCTAATCAATGGATCCTCTCAAGTGTTTGACCTCAACACATTTATTCACACTTGTTAGTTTGTAGTCTAGTACCTTGATTCCCATTTTCATTATCAGTGGGTGATCTCGCGTCTGTTAATGGTATACATCAATGACCAGTAATCAGATGATGGACTACTATGTTTGACCTCGACACCTCTATCCACATTGTAGGACATGTACTCATAGTGGTTTGTGTAGAAGACCTTCCATATTGGTGGCATCTCTTATATGATACCTCCTTGATTGTGCCAATGTTCATGAGATTTCAGCTCTTGTGACTTGATTCCAGTATATGTCAGATATTTCCAGCTGTTATGGAGATCTTGATCCATTCTATATCTTCAGCCATTATGGAGATCATGATCCTTTGTATCTCTTCATCATGGATATTCTGATCTATGTATATTGCCTATTCATCATGCCTATTCATGATAGGTCATCACCACATACAATATACATAGATCATCATGCCTATTCATGGCCATTGTACTCTTATGTATCCGGGAATGCTATATGTATTTGCAGTCATGTGCAGAGTTGCATTATTGTACTATTCTAATTGGGTGGTTGGTCTTCCATTTGTGATTCTTCATCACTCCATTTCTGGGATGGACTTATAATGTATTTTGGCCATCACATGACCCCTCTGGCCTCACACATTAGGGGGCATCTGTTATAGCTGATTTTACCACTCCAAGTTAATCACACTTGTATGGCCTTCCCTTGTCCCTCTGCAGACTCCTTAGACCCTTTGGACCAATCTTTTTCCTTTGATGTTTCCTTGACCATCCCTAAAAACATGTGAACAATGATACACGCGACTTTTAAACCCTTAACCACATATATACGCGGGTTTGACCTCTAAAACCGTGTACATCAAGATGTGTACATAATCCAAATACTTTTGGATTTTTCCTTGACATGGATCTGACTCACTTGACTCCTAGCCTTCCCTATGCCTTGAGATCACTCAGATTCGACCTTTCATTACCCCTTTGAAAATCTATATAAGCAACTCTATGGTATGAGAGAATTGAGAGCAAAGAAACTATAGTCCATTGTTGGCAGAACTTATGCTTGAGTCTACATGCCTTTGTCCCTTGGAGCACTTTTGTTTTATTCCCAAGCTTGCGTTTTGATTTTGAGCTTGCTATCGAGAGATGGAGGATTGAGGTGGTGGAGGCCCAAGTGGAGGATTCAGTTTCTCCGATTTGCAGACGTGCCGATAGAGGTTATATCTATTGTAATCTCTGATTTTACATTAATAGAAATATCTTTTCCTATCCAATAATGTGTGTTTGAAGGAATATTTTATCCATGGATGTTTTCAAATTCTTATACACTATTGATTATATATGCTAGAATAGGTCTAACACCAATATATAGAGTATGCTTGTATTTTTTACTTGTTGTTGAGGAAGTAATCTATCAATTCAAGCTGAAGTTGGAAAGCTCAATGGAAATCTACTTCAACCATCCGGAATAAGGTACGAGGTCTAATCCTTCAGTGTTAGATATTTAATTTCTATTGCATATTGGAAAGGATTGATTTCTAGAGTCAATATGTCTGTTCTGGTACCCCAAGCCATAGGAATTTCTCTCCGTAACAACATGTTCTTGAATCTCTTGGTAAAGTTTGAGATAGACTCCCCATTTTCTCTTTTCAAGTTGTTGAATTTTGTGATATAGTAGATCTGGTCTCTCCTCTCTCCATAATGCTTTAGGAAAATGTCATCTAGGGTCTCTATGCCTGCCACTGACCTAGCAGGCAGTTCCTTAAACCACTTTTTAGCCTGACCATCTAGGATTTGCACAAAAACCCTAGTCCATACATCTTCTTGTTCTATTTTAATATTTTCAGGAAAGCTGTAAAAGCCTCTAGATGTTCTTCAGCAGTGAAATCCCCTTCCCCTATAAACTTAGGCATATACTTGAGATAATCCCCACTAGGCATGGATGCGAGAGGATTTGGAAAAATTAGGGGTGCATACCTAGATACCAAGATCCTTTCTATCTTTGTCAATTGAGGGGTAGCCATACTGGAATTAGGTATGGACAGGGTTGTGGACGGAAACAATGATGAAGATACTTACTGAGAAGGCGGTGTTATACTTATCCCAGTGGAGTCACCAGGGATTGGATCTTCACAAGCTGGAGTGCTTGAAGATGCCCAACCCCTAGATTTTTCTGATGTATCTAAAAATTCTTAAGAATTAAGAATTTCAGTAGAAGAAATCATAGCAAAAAGATTTCTTGAAATACCTAATGTATATTTTTGTGTAGCACTGCTAGTTTGTCTTAGTAAATCCCTAGCTTTCCTCAAAATTTCTTCTATATGTGAAACTGGTGTTGCTGGTGGCCCCTTTGTGTTTGCTCTGGTACTTGGTCTTCTTTAAGCCACCTTATATCAATGGATTCGCTACATAGATGATTAAAAACATAATAATTTCCAAGCTTTGTCTATCATCAAAGCATGGATCTATGTCGTCTCCCATGGAAGCTGAGCTTCAATCTCGTTTCCCCGACAACGGTGTCAATTTGTTATCACTCCGGGAAACTCCTCTAGGTTGTAGCTCTAGGATGCCTGGTAACTTACAATGTTTTCAGGGTTTTCTGATATGGATCAATTCAGTTGACCTATATAACCTTTTCACTCTTAAGGCATGCATAAAACTCACTCATTTACAAGGTTTTTAGTTACGATTGCTTAGAAGTTTGACAATAGGGTGCAGGGATGGAGAACACACCAGGATGGTAGACTTACATACAAAACACATGCATATAAATGGCTAAATCTTAATGAGGATGGTATTTATCAATCAAATCACAATAAAAAACCAATAGGATGATAGCTATCAGCTTTTTAATCAATCTAAAAATGACCTAAATACACATTTAGGCATAAATACAGTAAAGTAAGAGATGGTGGCTGAACAGATCAAAACAAAAGAGCTTATATCATGAACAAGTAAAATGAGAAGTGTGAAAGCATTATCGGCTTATAAATCCCCAAAGTTGAACCTTTATTATAAAATCAATCATGGGATTTATAGCCTTCTACAAACATGACATATCTTGAAACTTCGATCTGTTTTCACAAAAATGCTCAAAAGTGATAGTTTTTCAAATTAGGGTTTCAAACCCTAGATAACTATTGTCGAACTATGACAAATACCTAGTTCACTAAGTGAACATTGAATAACTAAAGTATTTTCTAGTGATCACTGCTGCTGGTCCCCTATAAATTTGCCACCAAAATCCAATGTTTTGATGGTTAACTGACGTGATCTTTCTTGCTTAATCCGCCAGATTTTTATACCCTGTCACTGTGGTTGGTGATCGAAGGCTTTGACTACTAACCCGTTGGCACCCCAAATATGAATGCTTCCATAGTATCGGTGTTTTAAACCACAAACTTCATGATGGTTTCTACATCGGTGATCAGAAGCTCTGACCTCTAACCCGTCGGTGATCAGAAGCTCTAACTTGAATGCGTCAGTGCTTTAAACCAGAATGCTGCCATAGTGTTGGCATTTTAAACCACAACTTTGCGAAGGTTTCTACATCAGCGATCATAAGCCTTGGCCTCTAACCCATCGGTGATCAGAAGCTCTAGCCACTAACCTTGTCCACCCCAAGCCTGAATGCTGCCACAGTGTCGGTGATTTAAACCACTAGTTTCGCGATCGCCGATCGGAGGCTCTAGCCACTATGTCATTGAATCTTTGTACCAAAACACCGCTGCAGTGTCGGTGTCTCAAACCACTAATGTCGCGATTGGAACCTCTAACCACTAATGATTGGTGATCGAAACCTCAAGCCACTAGTGCATTGGAACTTCAAACCACTAGATTATCCATAGTGGTGATGACATAGAGGACTAAATCTTTGAAACGTCAATGTCATAGAGGATTAGACCTATGACCTACTGTCAAAAATAAAAAGTTTGGGCGAGCTTTGTATTTCATCATACACCAGAATAAGATTCATTGAGTAAGAAACCGTTTCCATCACATGTATCCAACATCGATCCATGTCTTTCCGTAGAAGTGTCTGGAACCGATAAATAGAAGTCTTTGAATGACTCATTTCATATATAATTTCAGTTTTTGGAGCTCTTATTGCACTTGCGTAATTTCCCCAAGCTTGTAACTGTAGTGAAAAACACGAGGGGGAAATTTTGTTGTTCTTTCAGTGGTCAGTGTATATGTTGCACTCCTTCTTAATCTACTGAAGAAAACCCTTTTCAGTGGCTAATGAGATGTTTTGAGCTTCACCTAAGCCACCGAAATCTATAACTTGTGAAAGTTTTACCCAAATAAAAAACAAAGGCTTTCAAACTGTCAGTGATGTTCATATCCTTCATTACATGAGTTAAATTCTTCATACTATCAAAATAAGTTATTTTGGGAGATAACAATAGGGTTCCCAGGATCATAATATTTATGCAAGAGATTTTTTCCCATTATCAGTTCAAATAATTTCCCTATGACATGGACAGTGAGAGGATCCCTCAATTTTCTACTTGTTTTTCTTAAACACAGGTCCTGGACTATTTTGGTGTAAATAGGCACATCATGGAGGGCCTGCAACATGGGAATTTTGACATATAAAATTTTCAGCTCTCCTAAGAGGTTAAACTAGGGTTGTTCCATTGCTTTCTGTAGTGTCAGTCTTTTAGGATATGGTGGTTCTCTAATTGGTTGTGTAGGCTGAATTTTGATAGCTATTTCTTTGTGTGTTTTAGCTGGTATCTCAGTAGGACTTTCAACATCCTCAATAATAGGGATTGTTGTGTGAGATGAGTATTATTGTTTCATTCCTTCTTCAGACACAAGGGATGGAACATCCTTGATGACTAAAGGATCCAATACCCTCCCTGATCGTAAGCGTATGTTGTTACAGGGAACTGGAGTGATGGAGTAAGTGGGCATGTTGGCGGTATCAAACTAGTGGAATTATTTATTATTTGGGTTGGGGTTAGGTTAAGCAGGAAGCTGTAGTCATATAGGAATATTCGGTGCATCATTGTTCTGGAGTCGCAGTTGTGACTGCTGATATTGCTAGTATGGATGAGGGTATTGTTGGTGAGGAAACTATTGATGTGGAAACTATTGAGGATATTGGTTATGGGGAAACTAATTTCCTTGATGGGAGTTCCTCGACCTAGGAGACTAAGAATTCCATTAGTTTGGTGATTGTGTCCAAGGAGTCCAAGAGTTGAAATTATGCATAGGAGGTTGAGAAGGATGCCATTGATGGTTGGAATAAGGTGAAGGGAATTGTGTATTTATGTGATGCATATTATTCCAATTATTCATATTATTCAAAAATGGAAATGATTCTAGACTCGTACCTTGGTTTTGAGGTTTCTAAGGTTTTTTCTGGGCAATGAAGTAGGTTGGTTCAATGTCTAGAGTTGATGCTCATAGAACTGCCTTCACTTGAGATAGTGAGGGGAAATCCTTTGTATCATGGTTCAATTCATAGAGCTGGCACACTTCTACCTTATCGAGTGGGAACTACTTCAGGGGATGCTACTTCCTACATCTGGGGAAGAATACATCGAGTGTTAGACCTTCTACTGCTTGTTTCTGCTTCGTCCTTAGGACATCTATTTATGAGAATAAGGATTTCATCATCTCTGTTTTGAAGTTCTCGAGAAGGTTTCTTATTTCTTCTCGGGTGGCTTTTCCATTGGATGAATTTTGTGTTCTATCGAAGGCATCTCTTTCCAATTTGTCCCATTTGTTGGTCCTAGAGGATCCTCTGGAATACCTTCTGTATAATTCAATAATTTTTTCAAATGAGTCCTTTGATATATTCCCCTTTCCCATCAGGTTCAACATACCTAGGTAGTCTTCCCTGATCCCATGAAGTAGGACTATCTTGAGCACATCTAACCCCATATTAGTCTGTCCAGCCCTTTTCACATTGTACATGAGCCTCTCAACAAAATATTCCAAAAATTCTTCATCCTTTTGTACCATATTGAACAACTCTTCTCTTTTATCTTTAGTGTTGCAGTACTCCTTGTATTTTTCTAGGAACACCTATTTCACTTGATCCCAAGTGGTGAAAGTTTCACCATCGAGGCTCATAAACCAATGTAGTGCATCATACTTCAAAGTAGCAGGAAAAAAATTTAACATCTACTTGCTAGATGTGTAGTCGTATCTAGGACATAGGACGTCAAAATCGAAGAGGAATTCATATGGATCCTCTGTGGCCTTTCCATGAAAACGAGGTAATACTGATGGTGATATGTTTTTCATGGGGGCTTGTCTATATGGCTATAGAATGGGGAATTGGAGTGTATCAATTGTCCCCTCCTGTAAGGAATCACCATCATTGTGATGGTTCTCCCCCATATCTTCTTCATGATCTTTCGGTTCATGTCTGTTATTCATATTTTCTTGTGCTCTCTCCTGTCTCTGCTTGCTCTGATCATACCACTTCTAATGAAACTATGACCACTCCTCCTTTGTCACCTCCTTCCCATTAATGTGATAAATCACATCTTGATGAGCTTCTCCCATAGTGCTGACTCTATCTTCCTCTGCAGGGACACCTGAGGGTGTCGTAGCTCCTCTTGTGTTATCCACTGTGGAAACTAATGCTTCCACCCTGGGGGTAATTGGGCTTCTTCTGATGGAGGATCCTTGATGGAGAGAACTAGTAGAGGAATTGGATCTGGCAACCAGATCGTCAATGAATGTTCTTCTTGCTAATGCTAGATCATTGCCATAGCCTCGAACACTTGCAATGTTAGTATTCTTGGGAGTTCTAGGGGTTTTAGGAATTTCACATTTTACTCTCCTAGTATTCATGCAACCCAAAACATGAAAACTTAAAGACTGAATAGATCCAACTACTATGGTGTCTAATAATTACCTTCCCTGGCAGCAGGGCCAAAATGTTGGTCACTCTATATGCTATTTAATTCAAACCATCATGTAGAATTCTCAATATAAATTGTCAACCCAGGGAAGTCTTTTTATTTGAAATATAGTTCACACTTCCTATGCTTAAACACTAAGTAGTTGATGAATTGAATAAACGGTCCTACTTATCTATTTAGTCAAACTCCTTCCATATTTAAACTGATCTAAACTACCTATATAAGAATTCAAAATTGCAATCAATTCTCACAAAGTCAATCCATCAATGAATGATTCATGAAATAACTATCTAGACTTACTTTTGTAGAAAGTTAAATACTAATTTACCAGACTATATGTAAATCCATTGTGACTAGTTTAATCCAACCTTAATATAGGAATAAGAAATAACAGGAATTGAATCAATAGCTCTAAGCTATAGTCTACTTGAATTAGCAAACTTGAGAAAGACAAGTAATTTAAAGGAAGTAAGGAAGAGCTTGACTATTACAGCAATCAAAAACATGCATAAAGGAAATTAACCTACATAGTCGACAGTCACACCACACTACTGCAACTTAAAGGAAATGAAAGTATTGAATATTCAAGGAAACACAATGATTGAACATTACTGTTGCAACTACTGAAACAAATATGTCTAATGTAACTTCCACACCACACAAGTAATTAAAAAAACATCTAATTAACTCAACGATCCCTATGAGAAGGCGAGTGCGGCCTTTGAATAGAGATGCTGGAACAAACACAAATTAAAACATAGAAATATGAAGAATCCTACTCCTTATATTAATACAGTGGAATGAAAATACAATCTTTGTTACAGCTAACACAACAAAATATGATATTTTCCAAACCCTGGCTCCAAATGACTCCCAATACTTATACATCAACAATGGTAACCCTCACCCACTAATATAGGGCAGCCATGATGATCTACGATCTTCAGGTTTCCCTCTTACATGCATTGTTACAGCTGTGGGTGGAAGTAAACAAAAAATAGGGAATTTAGGAAATTATGTTTCCCCAGTGAGTAAATGAATAACAAAATGAATTCAATAGATGCCCTAATGATTGCAACTAAATTTAAGTAGAAGTGCGCTTTTGCAGCTAAGTCTGTCGAAACCCATGTCCAATGATGACCCTTGGTTGGATCCACGTGTAGAAATGAAATTGGTAGGTCACAGTTGGCAGTCAGTGCTCATCTTGTCTTTGGACCGCTCAGAGTGCTACACCTAGATTCTCTCACAACTTTCACTATCTTTGTAAAATCATAATTTGTTAGCATAATTCAAGAAGAAAATTCTCGATTATAGCAATCATAAGCATTAATAAGATGGAATAATAATTAATCATACCTGTGAAAATTCAGGGCTAAATTGAGGAAATAACATTTGTTTGGTGTGAAAAATGAAGTAAGACAAGACAAACAAGGTATAATCGATGTGGTTAAAAAGGGGCATTTTGGGACCCAACATGAGCCAAATGGGAGATAACGTGAACCGATGCCAGAGATCTTTTTTGCAGCCAATAGTATAGCATTGTAGTAGAAAGGATGGCATGAAAGGATTCCTGGCAAGAAGACTGGATCTCAAACCCATGTTCCCATGCATGTGCCATAATACTAATCGATGACGAAGTGTGTGAAGGTACTGGCAGGGCCATCGTCGGATATAACCTTCCATATATTTCTAAATGCAATTTCTTAAATCCATCGAGAGACAAAGACTGACTAAATGTGTAAGAGAAACTAAGGTGGTTGAATGTTAGTCTGCTGAGGTTTTCAAGAGTTCTAGAGAAGGTATGTGATGGTCATTGGTTTCAAAAGCTTGTCTATTAGTGTGTGTTATTGGTTGGAGAACATAGCTCCACATTCCTGCATTTCCCTAGATTTTTATATCGAAAAGGATCCAACAATTGCGGTAGGGACATTCATTGTATTAGAGAATACTTCTGGCACAAGCGAGGTCATGGAAAGGACATTCATCACATTAGATGGACCTCTTGAGGCTGTAGACACAACAGGATTTGAACCCAAAATCCAATGACAGAATCCGATGATATCCAAAATATCATTTCTTTACAATGATAAAAAGTACTGTACTTTCTGATTTCTTTAAGTATCATCAAATTTTTGATGTCCTTAGCATAGTTTTATAGACGACACTTTGCAACACTATGTCATCGAATTTGTGACGACAGTGTGTCAAATTTGAAATGACACTTGGAGGATGAGTCGTCTTATTCTCAACGTCATTGGGCTATTTTTGGAAATAATATACATACATATTTCAAATCGTTTAATCCCATATTTCCAATGGTAACTAGGTTCATATCGTTGAGTATTTGATGACTGACATATTATAAATATAAACATTTTTAAACAATCTGACATGTTTTCTATAGAAGCAATGGACGGTTTGCGGAATTATTTATTCCTCAACGAATAGTTTGAGGAATTTTTTTATTATTCAGTGGGTGGTTGTGGGAAAATTTTTCTTATTCGACAAACCTTCGTTTGAGAAAATTGTGATGCGTGGAACTTGATTTTTTAATATTGTCTATAGTATTCATTCATGAAGTTTGTGACAAAATGTCAAATGGAAATATTCCTGATCCAAACGAACAAAAACGAAAATTGCTTGCTAGACAATGGGATGTAGTGAAATGAAGGGGTGATGGAAAATGTTATTTTCCATGTACTCAATGCAGGGGATTTAAGAGGAGAATAATATTGATTTCAACAACCACAAAACATTGTAGGGAACACGGACATGCTGAAGGGGGGAATGAATATCGTCCATTTGTAGTTTTAGAATTATAATTTTTTTTATATTCTTTGCTTTGGTAAATGTATGTATTAATTTAGTGTTTCCTATATTAAATTATATATATTAATGTTTTCATGTATTTATACAATAAAGACACCCTACAAGATATCTTCCAAAGGAAGTGATTTCAGAACAAGTTCTGGATTAGGACCATGGAGTGTCTATGTTTAATGGATAACAAGTGAATGATCATATTGAACAAGATGATCATACTGATAACATAGTTGAAGACGATGGTAGAAATACATTGATCCATGATTCATTTAATGTTAGAATAGATGCTGATGATGGCGATGATAATGAAAATATTGATGAATTTGATGATGTTCACGATATACCTCTTCTCGATAAGGGAAATCAACCCCTTTATGAAGGCTCCAAAACAAGTCTTCTATCTGTTGTATTGTTGATAATGAAATTGAAGGTTATGAATGGTATTTCAAACCTATCAATCACATGGATTCTAAGGTATGTAAAATAATCCATCACATATATACCACCATGATAAATTTTATATGTATTCCTCTAATAATTGTATTGTTAAATCATTATTGATCATCATATGGATGAAGCGTGTTTCGTTAATATTATTTATATATTACATTAACTATATATCTATTTTTTTGATGTAGCTTGATAGCTGGATTTTTGTTACCAGCATCAAATATTTTACCTTGCACATATCGATATTTATCTTTTATCATAAAATATATTGGAATGCATTATCAAGCAATTCATGCATGCCCCGATGGCCATGTTATATATTATAATCAACATGAATTTGCAACAGAATGTCTAGAATTTCATATAAGTAGATATTGAATAGATCGAGTAAAAAAAGGGTGCCTCACAAGGTTCTTCATTATATTCCCATAATTCCCCATTTGAAATGACTATTTAGGTGCAATAGCATAGCGCAATTTATCGATTACAATGCCAAGAATATAAGTCAATATGATATTATCCAAATGCCTACAAATGGTTTTGCTTTTAGGGATATGGAGGAAAAGTGGCCTCACTTTAAAGAAGAACCAAGTAATATTAGGGTTTCTTTGGCACCAGATGGTGTTAATCCATTTCACATATGAAATCCATTTACACAGTGTGGCCTATTTTTGTCATCAACAATAACATTCCTCCATGGTTGTCAATAAATACGGAGCACATAATGTTGTCGATGATTATTCTAGGTATTTCCTGTCTACAATTGTTTTATTTCTAATGTAGTTGTGGCATCTCATTTGTCATATTATATTTCCTAATTTCATTTGTATATTTTTTATTTTACTCTTATGCATGGTTTATATATCTTAATGGTTCTCATAATTATATATTTTATATGTACTTCAAATCAATTAGGTAAGTTCCAAGTCAAAGATATGAATGTATATATCAAACCGCTTATAGATAAGCTACTGAAGTTATGGAATGGAATCACTATGTATGACATATCTATACCAATACGGAAAAGGAAATTTCAATTCCATGCAATGGTTGTATGGAAAATACATGATGCCCCTGGGTTAACCCAATTTTG
Source organism: Pseudotsuga menziesii (assembly GCA_001517045.1). Classification (NCBI taxonomy): domain Eukaryota; kingdom Viridiplantae; phylum Streptophyta; class Pinopsida; order Pinales; family Pinaceae; genus Pseudotsuga; species Pseudotsuga menziesii. The sequence goes on from LPNX010483082.1 coordinate 315,869, forward strand.
TGGTTTGTAGTTTTAAGTTCCACTTTAATTGCATTTAATTATATGAAGTAGTTAATATAGTTAATATATAATTATAATTGACATATACATTCAATATATATATATATATATATATATATATTGCAGGTCATTAGACAAAGCGTAAATTTGAATGTCTAGTTTGTGGTCCTAAGATAAAATCTCGCCTCTCAAAAAGCTTAAGAAAGGAGGTGCTTGATGAGTATAGAAATTTCCTCTCTAATAGTCACAGGTATAGAACAACCAAAAAAATATTTTCAATGGGAAGCAGGAGACTGCATTAAAACCACAAAGAATGACACCTCACCTTTGTTAGTTTTTATCATTCAAGCTAGCATTATGTTAGGATCTTTAACTGAGAGAATAAACAGTACAACAATCAAACATAAGAGACAATGAACACAATGTTTTTCCCTGGGGAAACCATAAATAGAGAAAACCTCGCAACTTCCTCAGATATAGAATCAACACCAAAAGTAAAACCCCAAAACAGTAAGATGATCTCCTGACAGCAGTAACCTCTTTCTTCTTTTCCCTGGTGTCTTTCTCTTCCTTATTTATGCACTACAACTGAGTGTGAGTGAGTGTGTGCTAAATAGAGAGAATAGCTCTCTATTTATAATAATTCCCGACATGACTAAAACCATACTAGGGCCGACCTCTCTAGGAGAGTCTAATAACCCTAGTGCCCCAGAAATGTGAGGAATCTAACCCTTAGACAATAGGAGGGTTACCCACAACAACTTGACACGAATTTTTTACATTATAGATTCTCCCGATCGAAACATCGGGGCATGAAATAACTCAATTACAATACAAATACATCCCAAAATAAAAATCGGGCTACAATACATAAGAAATATAAGTGAATACATTCCAAATTCACATATACATCAACACTCCCTCTTAAATAGGAAGGTATTCTCTTGACATGGTTTTTTAACACAATTCTTCTTCTTTGCATCATCTGGGTCATCGTCAAGTTCTTGTCATCTTCATCTTCAAGTCATATTCATCTGGATATAGATCATCACTTGATCTGGATCATCACTTGATTTGGATCGTCATCACTAGATATGGATCATCACTCGATCTGGATCATCACACTGGATTTAGATCATCACTTGATCTGGATCATCACAGGGTCATCATCACTGGATCTGGATCGTCACTGCTGGATCTGGATCATCACTCGATATGGATCATCTCGAAGACATCATAACTGGATCTGAATCATAGCTCGATCTAGATCATCACTGGGTCATCATCATATGTGCTATCTCATGATTCTTCTCGTCATAGGAACTTTTACAAAGCCATCCGCTTTTCAGGATGATGGTAGGCCTAGCCACCATGTAGGTCTTCTTCAGCGCTTATATTTGACACTAATTCAGAATGGTCTTCCCAGCACTTATATCTGACCTACTCATTAAAAAGGCACGCCCGGCACTTACATCTGACCTACTCATCAAAAAGGCCGAGCACTCACATTCACTAGAATGATAGGACACAAATACTATCATCTGTGAAAAGGCTCAACACTTACATCTGACCTATTCGTTAGAAAGGCTCAGCACTTACATCTGACCTACTCGTCAGAAAGGAACAACACTTACATATGACCTACTCATTAGAAAGGCATGCACTCACATCTAATCTTGTAGGAACCAATCCTACAGTCTCATCAGAATGGCCCCCAGTCCCATACTGAGTTACCTGGTAACTGGCCAAGTGCCTCCATTCTCCCGAAGAATGAAAGTTTCCCTTACATCTGACCTACTCATCAGAATGGAAAGCACTCACATCTGGTCATGTAAGACTACACCTTACAATCGTCTCACAAAGGCCCTCAGTCCCAGACCAAGCATTCCTGGTAATGCACCAGGCAGCTCCATTCCCAGAGGCAGTAGCCCTTATATCTAATCATGTAGGAACCAATCCTATAGTCTTATAAAAATGTCTTAGCACGCATATCTAACATGGAAGGAACCAATCCTCTCACCATGATAGAATGGCTTAGCCCTTATATCTAACGTACTCGTCATAATGGCTTCCGGACTCGTCACTTCCCCTTGGAAGGGACCTCAATCTAGAGAACACCAAGATTCTCCCTAAAGTACTCAAAATTCATTATGGCCAATGGATTTTTCAACACATCATCTATCTGATCGTCCGTCACAACATACTGGAGCTTCATTGCTCCCCTCTGCACCATACCCCTGATATAGTGATACTTGATCTCGATATGCTTCGACTTGTCATAGAACACTGGATTCTCTAACAACTTCACACAACTCTCATTGTCACAATGTATACAAGTAGCATCCATCTTCAGATCAAATAAATCAAACAGTAGCTTCCTCAACCATAATGCCTCACAACTAGCTAAACAAGCTGTGACATACTCTGCTTCAGCTATACTCAGTGCCACATTTTCAGCTATACTCAGTGCCACATAGGATTGCTTTCTCCTAAACCAATAGATCACACCTAATCCCATACTAAAACAACATCCTAAAGTCCTCTTCCCATCGATGGCATTGCCTACCCAATCTAAATCAACATAACCCTCTAGGTTAATCTTCTGATTCTCCTTGTACTTGAGCCCATAATCAACTGTAACCCTTACGTACCTTAGAATATGCTTTGCAGCAATCAAGTGAACATTTATCGGATATGTCAGGAACTGGATCAAGGTGTTCATAACAAATAAAATATCTAGTCTCATGTTCATCAGGTACATCAAGGACCCAATCATCTGATGATACATCATAGCATCAACCGAATTTGATAAACCATCGCTCAATAGCTTCATGTTTGATGCCATAGGTGTGGCCATAGCCTTACAGTCCATCATCCCAAACCTCTTCAGGATCTCTACTGCATACTTCCCTTGTCCGAGGGATATTCCATCTGCATTCTGCCACACCTCCATGCTTAGAAAATAATGCATCATACCCAAGTCCTTCATTCCGAACTCGGTAGCAAGATTCCTCTTTGTATCAGCAATCAACCCATCCATACGTGTTACAAACAGATCATCTACATATAGTAAGAGCATCACTGGGTTTCCATATTCAACCCTATAGTAAAGTTTGGAATCTGCTTTACTCTTAGTAAATCCCAAACTGGATAGAAAGTTGTCAATTCTGTCGTACCATGTCCTGGGTTCCTGTTTCAAGTCATATAGGAATTTCTTCAATCTGTACACATGAGACTCCCTATCATGTGTCTCAAAACAGAGTGGGTGCTCCACATACACTTCCTCTTCCACTACACCATTCAAGAAAGCAGTCTTAACATCCATTTGGTGTATCTTCCATTTCATTACTGTAGCCAGAGCAAGTACTGATCTAATGGAAGTGTATCTAGCTACAGGTGCAAAGGTTTCTTCATAGTCTATTCCTTCTTTCTATGAGAAACCATGAGCCATGGATCTTGCCTTATATTTCTCTATGCTACCGTTTGCAGCATCCTTGATCTTGTAGATCCATTTGGAAGTTACAACTGACTTCTCTTCTCGTCTTGTGACAACGTCCCAAACATCATTCTTCATGATCGATTGATACTCTTCGATCATAGCATCCTTCCATTCTTTCCATTCTGCCACTTCTTCATAATTCGAAGGTTCTTTATCGATGAAATCACATAGTAATGCTACATACCAAGAGTAGGATCTGGTCATCTTTCTTTCTCTATGATTCTCTTCTGGAGCCCCATATCTTTCCACACCTTGGATAATTTCCCGTACCCATGCAAGTTTCCTCTTGTGAGGATTCTTATCTGGAGGTGGATCTACAAGTCTTTGTGGTTCTTCAAATTCTCGATCTTCATCTTGCGTTTCTTCGTTCATGGTGGTATCATAAATTCTGGGAGCTTCTGCTTGTTCAGGTTCTTTAGTAGGTCTATTTTTGGATTTGTTGTAAGTTTTGTCTTCATCAAATGTCACATCCCTGCTGATGTCAATCTTCTTGAATCCTAGGAAATATATTATGTAAGCCTTCGAGCTTTCAGAGTATCCCACAAATATACCCTTCTTTCCTGAAGGATCTAATTTTCTTTTCTTCTCTTTTCGAATGTGTATGTACACAGGATAGCCGAAAATTTTGAGATGGCTAACTTTTGGTTTCTTATCGGAGAAGACTGTTATGGAGAGAAATTCCTATGGCTTGGGGTACCACAACAGATAGATTGACTCTAGAAATCAATCCTTTCCAACATGCAATAGAAATTAAATGTCTAACACTAAAGTATCAGACCTCGTACCTTATTCCAGACAGTTGAAGTAGATCCCCATTGAGCTTTCCAACTTCAACTTGAATTGATAGATTACTTCCTAAAAAATAAGTAAACAATACAAGCATTCTATATATCATGGTGTTAGATATATTCTAGCATATATAATCAATAATGTATAAGCCTTTTACATAATCCAATGGATAAAATATTCTTTCAAACACACATTATTGGACAGGAAAAGATATTTCTCTTAATATAGATCAGAGATTACAAGATACAACCTCTGTCGGTACGTCTGCGAACCGGAGAAACTGAATCCCCCACTTGGGCCTCCACCACCTTAATCCTCCATCTCTCGATAGCAAGTTCACAAGCAAAAGGAAAGCTTGGGAAGAACACACTAGTGCTCCAAGGGACAAAGGGATGTATACTCAAGCATAAGTTCGACAACAATGGACTATAGTTTCTTTACTCTCAATTCTCTCTTATTTCCTTCAATGTACCAAGGGGTTACTTATATAGATTTTCAAAGGGGTAATGAAAGGTCGAATCCGAGTGATCTCAAGGCATAGGGAAGGTCAGGAGTCAAATGAGTTGGATCCATGTCAAGGAAAACTCCAAAAGGATTTGGATTAAGTACACATCCCGATGTACGCAGTTTTAGTGATCAAACCCACGTATATACGGGCTTATAGTTTTAAAAGTCGTGTGTATAATTTTTCACATGTTTTTAGGGATGACCAAGGAAACATCAAAGGACAAAAAATGGTCCATGGGGTCTAAGGAGTCTGCAGAAGGACAGGGGAAGTCCATGCAAAGTGTGATTCACCATGAGTGGTGAAATCAGCTATAACATTAAATAGTATGAATTTTATCATGGGTTTACCTAAGAGTAAGAATAAATATGATTCTATCTTTGTATTAGTTGAAAAATTGTCAAAAGAAGCACACCTCATTCCAGTGAAGTTGACCTACAAGGTAGTACACATTGCCGACATATTCTTAAAAGTGATATTTAGATTGCATGGAATACCCAAGGCAATCATCTTGGATCAAGATACTAAGTTTACTAGGAACTTTTGGAGATCCTTATTCTTCAAATTAGAGACGGAGTTAACTTAGTACTGTTTACCACCCACATATAGACGGGAAGATAGAATGGGTAAAACATATTGTAGAGGAAATGCTTAGCATGTATGTCATGAACAACACCACTGAGCGGGAAGATTACCTACATATTGCATATAACAACGGATACCAGACCTCCACCAAGATGAGTCCCTTTGAGTTACTCTATTGACGGTTACTTGGGATATCCCGGTGGATCATCTCATGTTACAGCCTAAATTACTAAAGGAATTGGAATAATTGGTTACAAAGGTCCAACTAAACCTTAAAGAAGCATAATTGAGTCAGAAGAGTTACGCACATAAGAAAAGAAAAGATAAAGATTATTAGATAGGTGACCATGTGTACTTGAAAGTAAAAGTGAAATGAAGCTTGTTGAGCTTCGGGAGGTGTGGTAAGTTACCACCTAGATTTTATGGACCCTTTGAGATACTAGCCAAGAGAGGTCCAGTGGCATATGAACTAGCTTTACCTGCTCACATAAGAATCCATAATGTTTTCCATGCATCTTTATTGAAGAAATATGTTTATGATACTAAACACGTGATTGATTGGTCCTTATTACAGGTGGAACCTAAAGGGGAGTTTTCACCTAAACCCCTTCATATACTAGACAAGAGAGAGGTGCAGTTCAAGAAGCACACCATTGTCCAATGGAAGCACTTCGAGGTTGACAAGGCTACTTGGGAGAATGAAGCCACCATGAGAAAGGATTACCCTGCCTTGTTTCATGGTTTCATTCTGAGTCCCTAGAACACCAGGGACGGTGTTGTTCTAAGTGAGGAGGGATGTAATATCCTGAATTTTTACCTAACACTTATGGGAATAATCCCCATTTATTATTATATTACTTTGATGTTTTATTTGGCACTACTACATTTTGATCCAAAATCCGACGGTTACTTCCGACGGCGCGTGGATTTTTTCTTTTAAACCTACCAAAAATCACAAAGATATATTTTTTTTTGTAAATGTGGCCACACACGTCGGTTAAGCGACAGATATTGTCATAACCGTCGCTTAACCGACGGCGCGTTGGTCAAAAAGGTCATTCAAAATACCAAAGGAAAAGCGAATTTTTTTTTTTTTTGTAAATGTGGCTACACACGTCGGTTAAGCGATGGATATTGTCATAACCGTCGCTTAACCGACGGCGCGTTGGTCAAATTCAAAAAACCAAAGAAAAAGTGAAAGTCACATAGCGCGCGGGAACCGTCCATTTTCTCACTGGCTTGGCTTTGGTTTCTCAGAAGCAAGATTCGGAGAGAGTGGAGCAGAGTAGCTGCCAA
>LPNX010483082.1:344271-383159 GCA_001517045.1 Pseudotsuga menziesii
TAAAACGTCTGATTTATTGTAAAATTCCATCTCTAAAAATCTGAAGGAACATAGTCATTTTCACAATAGAAAATGTACTATTAATCACCAGAAGCATTAAGTCAATTTGTATATACAGCACCCACGTCAATATTGTTAATGCCCGCTGACAGTATATAGTCATGGGTCTTCATGTGGAGAAGAAGTTCAATATTTTGCTGCTGTAGATGAAATGATTCATGGGAAGAGTGTAACCAGTAGTTTCCAGGCTGCCATAAATTGAAATATCAATGTGGTAAAATCTTCACTCTTATATTGTGCTTACATACTTCCATTGGGCGCATGGGGAAGAGTAAAGCTACTACAGGATTTGTTATACCAGAGTCTACTTCTTCATCCATTGATTGTCAGTCCCAGCACATTCTAAGGATGCTATAGTACTTTCATAACCCTGTATTGTGAGTCAAATAACTCTCATTTCCAGATCTGAATATTTAAGTAAAAGATGAAGTTTTCTCAATAGTCATCTACAGCACATTTCAGATCTCAGCCATTATAATATTTTCTCACTACTATCACATTGTATGGCCACATTACTTGGGTATCTCAACGTTCATTTCCAGATCTGTCAACGGGCTGCTATAGGCATGTAAAAAGCACCTTCTTACTATGTTTTTGGGCGTCTGTTTATTAGCCATTTAAATCATTGTTGATGTTATTTGCTTGCTATAATTTATGAGCATGTTATGTGAAGAATTGCCATTAAAATCTATGTTCAAGCAGTGATACATTATTCAAACAAAAATTTAAATCAAAACAGCAGTGAGGCATTATCTGTGTTGAGTTAAAAAGCTCCTACGACCTTTCCATGTAAATCTTGGGGTTGAAAATTCCCACCAATCCTATCATAGCTCCTACATATTTGTTTGAAGAAGGATAAATCGCTAGAACTAGACTTCAACTGTGGGAACAAATTGTATTAGTTTGGTTTAGTTTTATATACTGGCCGTACCATAGCCGTACCCAAAATCGAGGTACGCCGTACCATTTTCACCAAACGTACCCAATTTTTTTTTATGAAGTACCTGGTACGACAACGATGTTCATGGTACATGAGGTACGTCTGGGTACGTACCATTGCCATACCCGATACGAGTACCTGGTACCGGTACGTGTACCCGACCCCTGGGTACGGGTACCCATGCAACACAGCATATCCCACATCTTTGTGCCCTATCATTTTACCCAAGAAGTTTGGACTCTGGAGTGCTGTTAAGGGATTGACAGGCGGGGAAGGGAAATGGGAAGGACATTCTGTTGAAAAGTCATCCCTGAGTAGAAGACTAGGGTTGGAAGTAGATGGAAGCATCGTGAAAAAGGAAGTGATTGCTGAGTGGAAGGTAGTATAGGATGTGGATGTGACTAGAGGATGAGGGAGTGGAGCCAGAGGACCTCTTGCAAGTACAATGCTAGACATCTCTGGTCAGGGCACTTGAATAAACTATCTAGAGATTGAAGCTCCTTGGAAAGACAGTGGAACTATCCTTAGTCTCGGACTCTCAACCTCCTGAAGATGACACATCTGGCAGAAAGATGGCACACATGGCAGATCCTATCAGATTGGTTAATTTGGTGATCTGTCTCCACCTTAAGTTAATAAGAGACTACCTTGAACTGGCACAAGAGAAAACAAAGAGTGTGCACCCAAAGTCGTTGTGTGTAACGGGGCCAAACAATAGAACCATACCTTAGATCCATGAAGTGTTCGACGTAGAAGGCCATCTTCTTACGTAACACACCATGAGGGTTGGTCTAGGTGACTTGCACAAACTGTAGATATTATCTCGGATGATGTTGTTCATCTCCTACTTGGTCAGTAAGAGGTGGCTAGGTGCATTGAGGGAGTATCTAGATGAGGAAGCTGATCCATAGCAATACCAATAGACTCCAAAAGATTAAAGACCCCTGCATACTAACAATGAGTGTGGCATGAAGGGCTGTCTGAGGCAATGGGCTCCGATGAACTATAGGCCCAGTATGGATACCAGTCTTGTCCCTTTGCTGAGTTAGTGAAGCTCTAAATCCAGTGTAGGAGTGAGACAAGGTGGAATACAGTTTCAAGCCGAAAGGCCTGGTTACCGGACTCCATAAGTATGATGGTATGGGGGACTGTTTGCTTGCATCTGATGATGGGACAAAGGAGGATGATCTGCACTCTCTGTGCTGAGGCCCAGTTAGACTCTAGCAAACAGGGCCCCCAAACCTCTAAACGATAGAGAACCATGGGTCGGACAAGGCTGTCCATGCGTCCAAATGTGAAATTTGTGGATTTCCACCCTGAATTAACTGAGATTAATAACCTTTAGGAGCCATCTCACCATTCACCATAATGATTCCCTTTGAGCTGCTGATGCAATGCAGATTAATATTCTCCATCTGTTTTACAAGATTCAAACCTTTGTACACGGCTGAGTCTTCTGCTGTATTATTTGTAGTTTCACCCAAACCACAACTTATTCGAGTACTTGTTTTCCTCTCAGGTTGATGGTGAGTCCCCACTACCCCCTCTGGCCAGGTTATGTTTGGTCACCCTGTTCACATATTGTTTATGATCGCACTTGCTTAAATATATATAATATTTCATTCATTCAGGAGATGTATCAAGTCTTCCCTCATTTTTTCTTTGCATGTCTTTGATTCCCATTGACTGCTATTGGTCATCTGATAGGACATTTATAAGATTCAATATCAATTCTATTATTAATGATGGATGGCCATTGTTTTTCTCTAGTCTTTGTTTGGCTCTGATGAGGCTAATATGTTTTTTATGGATTATTGTGTACACGGCACACGCTCTCTTTCCTTGTCAAGGATTAGACACATTCAAATAGATACCTGCAATTGTCACCGACCCGAGCCATGTATTGCTTTTCTGTAAAGTGGATTTGCTTAACCTCTTGGACACTAGAGATGCTTCATAAATCATTTGTTTTTTTAATTAAGTTACAGGAAACTCAAGTGCCATTCTAACTTCCACAACTGCTATATTTTGAATAAGGTAAGAAGTATATTTTCCACCATAGTAGTATATATTACGGGGTTACAAATTAACCTTCTTTCTGGAGATATATGAGACAATAGAGTTTATTTGTTGGAGTCTGGAGGACATTGCCTGGTTTTGATGGGAGGGATATGGAGTTGTATTCCTTTTTGGAGGAGAGAATTTGTCTTATGTGGATTTGCTTGAACATAATTTATCTCATGGCAGGTTATGTTTTTAATTAAAATAAATATAACGTGAAGAAGACAGAAGAAGCGACCATTAAACAATATAGTGATGGGACCTGTGGCTTTGGTGCAGTCTGAAAAAGACATTGCAGGAGAAGCATTGGAGTCAGTTTCCCTTTTCCGCTCATGGAAAGCATTGTTTAACGTTTTTTTCTCTATGAAGTCTCATTGAAAATATAAGCACCTTTAGTTCTGCTCACTTTTAAATTTTAATTATTTAAACTTTTTTCCATTGGATGTAGACCTGCATGGTCAATTAAGTTTTTATTTGGATATTGTTCTCAATTAAGTAGATTAAGCCATTTTATCATTTGAATGTATGCCAATGTTCAAGATTTCTATGGATTCATGATTACAATGAACGGATTTATGAACATTTTGGAGCATCTTTCTCGTGCTACTCAAGTACTCTGTACATGGATATCATAGATCTTATTGTTACTTCCTATTCACTGCTTTCAAAGTGCCATTTTTACAAAGCCACACAACATTGATTGTTTCACTGTGAATGAATATATGCTATCCCACTGATTATACTTGGCTTACTGAACCATTGATTTCTGTTTTTAATTTTTCTTTAATTCCAGTATACAAAGGATTTAGTCTGTGTTCTGAAGAATATGGTCACTAGTGGATATTCTCCTGAGTTTGATGTCGGTGGAATCACTAATCCTTTTTTGCAAATAAGGGTTCTTCGACTTCTTCGCATTTTGGGACAGGGTGATGCAGATTCAAGTGACATTATGAGTGACATTCTTCCTCAAGTAAACACTACTTTTTATATTATCCAAGATGATGCTAATAAAAAGCTGCATTTATCACTCTGATTGTGAATAATACTAGCTGCTCTCTGGTTGTATATATATCATATAAGAAATGAGTAATTGGTAGTCTTCTTTGATACAAACTTTGAAAAGTATCATGCTATACCTGAATTAGGCCCTGAAGCTTTGATTTCAATAATGTTTGTAGTATGAACAATATCTTCCCCTTTGAGGTTAGGCATTAAAAAGTTGTTCCTTTCCTCCAAACTCTAGGGTTCTAGATTCAAATTCAAGATTTTGATGTCTGAAGAATCTCTACTTGCTTTAGAGTTGTCATGCACCCTTCTTTTGCATTGTACTTTCTCTTACTATTCTTGTTCCAACCTATAATATTTTCCCTTGCTCTTGTCAAGACTCAAGATCAACCTAAACATCATAATCTCATGAATCTTTGTGTTTTCACTTTCCCTCATTGAGATGGGCCATTTATTTGGTCCCTTGTAAACTCTGAATGGATTGGAAGATAATTCATAATCTTTCCAAAAGGTGCTTATTTATTTTAGCTATACTCCTTCATTTTCTTCATGATTCCCTTTAAGCCCTCCAAGATACTCATAGGTTCATACCCATTCCAACCTTTTCCCAGAAGGATGCAGAGTTTCCATCTCCAATACCCCAATAGAAATGATCCAACATTATTGATATTCCCTCGAAGATGTTACTCCATGAGACAAGTGATCCCCCAGGCCTCAACAACGAGCTACCTCCTCCATACAAGAGTGCAGAGGGAAGCCTAACCCTTCCACTAGTTCTTCCTTGGGACAACATACTATTATTAGTTTCCTTCATTCGGCCTTAGATTGTAGGAGAGATGGGTCTATCCCTTTATAGACCTACCTCATCTCTTTTGGATTTCTTTGCTCACGGATTCTTTCCCCGTGTATTTCTCCACCCCCGTGTGGTCTTCCGTACTTGGGTTGAGGACTATCCATGCCTCAATATATATTTCTCCTCTCTTCTTCTCTCTACTTTACTTTATTTTACTTTCTTTTCTACATATTGCTTTTATAGGAAGCCTTTTGGTACTCTTGCTTTGTAACCGCATCATTGTATTCAGCAGTTCCATTGACCTACATTTGTGGTCATTAGTTGGACACTAATAAAATTATCTTTAACTTTCTCTTTATCTAGATTCATATTTGCGAGGTATTGTAATCAGAGAATTCTAATTTCTACTCCACAAAGCATTTTGTTTTTCTAGCATTCTCCAGAGTACCAGAGCTGTTTTACTAAAAGGGCTTTGTTCATGAGATCCAACATTTTTAGATCCATTCCTCCTGCACATTTGGGTTTCTCTGTTTCATGCCAAGTAAGTAGGAGTCATTTCTTTTCATTTACAGATCCACACCATAAGAAATTTCTTATTGATCCTTCAATTTCCAAGATAGTTTTTGATGGAGCTATCAGGATTGAACTCAAGGAAATGGGGATCTCTGAAAGGCTATCCTGGACAGTGGATACATACCAAGCTGCCGGCAAGTGAAGGGCCCCTATTCAACCGAGATGTCAAAAAGTTGTAACTTCTTCCTTGAACAAAGTTTGTGTGAAGTGTTAGTTGCCTTTATATGACTTTTAATTATGTTTTAGGTTGTAGCATATGAATGATGTCATGCTAGAACATATGTTATCTAGTAGTGGCTATGCTCCCATGTGGCTTATGTTTCTCCTAAGGAATCATGTTAACTTTGTAAGCATTTGGTAAAGGAGATGTACATTGTGTTCAATTAAGAGCTATCTTGTAATATAACATGTCTTCCCTTGATATGATTTGTCTTTCTGTGAGTATCAGTTAAATCAAGGTTAAAAAAGTAGGAACAGGAGATTATTTCATTTGCATTTTTGCTCAATTTCCCATCATAAAATGCTGATAATTTTATAATTTCTTGATGGTGTCAAGAATCGCTGGTATTATTGCTTGACATCAGTCCATCAATGCACAATCACCTCCATTATGTAGAAAGAGCCATGTCTACACTTGTACGCAGGAAGGTATGCTTTTGTTTTTGTTTCTTTTGTGTTAGATACATAACACATCTATTTTTGCGTGATGTTTGCTTGCTTGGATATCACTATTGAAGCATATGCATTATAGCAATATCTACACTTGTACAGAGGAATATATGCTTCTGCTTTTGTTTCTTTTGTGTTAGATACATAACACATCTATTTTTGCGTGATGTTTGCTTGCTTGGATATCACTGTTGAAGCATAGCATTCCTTTTTTATGGATATCACTATTGAAGCATATGCATTATAGCATTCCTTTTTCTGAATAGCTTTTGATTTCATGAAAATATTCAGTTTGAGACCAATAATCACCTCTTTCTTTTGAAACTTTCAAATCATTGCTTGTATTGGAAAACATATGCATTGTAATATGTACTACCATTGTTTGGTTGGAATGGCTTTGTGTGTGTCAATTTTCAATTAAGAATGATGACGCTGTATACAGATTACAAAGTTCTATGCTGATACGCCGATGAATCGTTTTGGCAATAATTGATATGAACAGGTTTATTTTAGTAGGAGTGATGAAGTAGGGCTTGTCCTGTTTGGAGCTGAAGGTATTAGTATGTACATCAGAAATTGTGACTTTTCTTTCCCAGCAATCTTCCCTTTCCCACTTGAATATTGGGGCTTTTACCGTTCAATTAAATGTGTAAATATTTTGGTCCTAAATAATTACTTACATAGATGGGAAATAGTTTACGGTTCCATAGTTCAGTGAGTATATATATGCTTGCAGATTTATTTTATTCCCACAGTTCACTCTTCTCATTAGGTGGGACAGGAACACAAATTTATTAGGTTGAAGTTTACTTGTGGCACATCGGATTTTGAATGTTAGGGGTTTAACTGAGTTAAGATTGCAGTATACATTGAAATCGTGAAAAATGTTTTGCTTACATGCCTTAGTATCTTATCATTAATGTATTTGTCTTGCTTCTAGGTGGCCACCAATATTGAATCCAACAAGAATGCTGGGAATGCAATACTTTATGAATGTGTGCAGACCATCATGGCAATAGAAGCCAAAGGTGGTTTCCGTGTACTTGCAATTAACATTCTTGGTCGATTTTTGTTAAATCGTGATAATAACATCCGGTAAGCATGTTTAAAAGCTTTGCATTTTGGTTCTTAAAATTTTTCTTTAATTACTTCATTTATTTCAAATGGGTTCATGTCCATATCTATAGCTGCTCCAAAATAACAAATTCTGTAGAGCTGGCAATAGAAGAATTTGTATGGGATTATCCCTTTCAAGTTACTACTTTTATATGTATTTCTTGTCACATAGTAGTATTTCTTATCTGTAGCGCCCGTCTTCGGTATCAGATTCTCAATACAATGTTTGAATTTCAAGTGGAGGCTAAAGGAGCTCACCCCCTACGCTTCTTTCTGGATTGAAAAAAGAGGTATGTGCCCAACACGAACAGTAATATCGATAATGCCAGAATGTTAAAATTATTTTAATTTCACAAAATTATGAGCTTGCTTCCATCATTTACAAATTATAGAAAACAAGAAAATATGACATCCAAACCAGTCTTGAAAACCCATGAATAACAATATGCAATGCCTCTATTGTGAATGAATCGGAAATTCCTAACCCTGCTCAAAAATAATTGGCGCTTTGGGATTTGCAAAAATTAGTTGAATATAAACATAATAGCCAAGTCTACATGGACCTGGGCAGACTCACTGACCAATTCCTCTCGGCTTCCATCTCTTGGAAAGCTTCCCTGTTAGGAGATTGTATTCCTTGGGCGATAGAGTTCCAATATGGTTGGATACTTGTTTGTTTTGAAAATATTTTCTTTCTGTGGAAGGAAAGCAACGAAGTTATCTTAACAAGAAAGAACCTCCCCAATCTTTCACATGGTATGACAGATTTTGATTTGTGTGAGCTTCTCATTGCAAATTAAAATGCACATATATGGAGATGACCCGTGATTTGGAGTGATCTGGGATCTCATTTGGAAAATATTCTTGGGTTGCTTGTAGTGGAGTTGGCATCTACTGAAGGAGGATACATCCCATATTCAAGCTTGGACAGGTTGTTGTCCAAAGTCTTGTGCCCATTGAGTTCATTCCCAGGTAGGTTTATAGTCAAATCCACCCCTGTTTTCTTTTCTCTCATAAAAGCAGATCTGTCTTTTGTTGCAAAAAAAAATTGAGATAAAGTTGGCACATTTGTATTTGCAGATTTATTTGAATTTACAATGGCCCCGAGAGTGAAAGACCATGCATGGATCCATGCCGATCTTGTTGATAGTGAGATGTATTGCAAATTTTGCAGGAAACATATCAGACAAGGGGGGATTTTCATAGGTTGAATAAACACTTGGCTGTTATAAAAATCCAAATTGCCCCCTGTAATCACAGCAGAAGAGATTAGAGATATAAGATTGGAATTGGAAAGTCATTTTGAAAAATTTTAAGAAGAAAAGGCTTAACAGGCAGAAATAAATGTTGAAATAGGGAGAAAGAGGCAACATTCCATGACGAGGGTATCTGGATTTCAAGAATATCCTAGTTATGATTTTGAAGGATCTCCCTCGATGCCTTCTAATGCTATTAGGGACACCTTTCATTATGTTCCTCCCTCACATGAAAACAAGCCTAAGAAGAAGAAGAACATCAAGGGTATTTCAATAGACCTTCCCGACATCATATTGTTTCTGAGATGGAACTTACAATGGCAGTCTCAAAAATTATTTATCTTATTACTATTGTAGTCATCCCTTGCTTTTCTGATGTCCACTATTTTTGTTACTGATGTAATTTTGTTATTCTTTGTAGGCACAGCACAAGTCACAGCTGTGTGTTTGAGCTTTGGCATGTAATATATCAATTGATACATATCTTTTGTTTCTTTTTCTTTTCCGGAGTTTCTATATATGTTCTGTTTTGGTTGGTAAAAGAGCTTATAATTTCATTATTGATACAAATACTTATATAAAATAGGGTAGACAGAAACTAGCAACCTGAGATAGTTTGAACATGGATTGCAATTCTCTCTCTGAATTATCCTTGCCATTGCTCTTTATAGGTATATACATTATTTCTATTATCTTGATTTTCGAATACTTCCATCTACAAACAAATTTCTGGCTAATTTACCTGCAGTTGGCAGATTGTACTGCAATATATGTATAACATTGCCATTTACATTGGAAATACAGAACACAAAATCAACTATGTTACTATTATAGTACTGCAAATCATCCTATAGATCAAAATGATAAAAAGGACAACAGGTAAGTCTTCTTCTAAGCAGCAGGGTGTCCGAAAAGGTAGCCTGGTTCCTTATGCAGTGTCTTGCTTCAGTATATAGTCTTCTACAAGCAGCATGTGGATGTTCCATCATAGGGTTGGTTGCAACATATTTACAAAGCCACATCGTAAAGGATGAGATAAATCATAACCATCTTTTCATTGTGCTCGAACTTATATTGAAATGTCATTGGAAATCAATTATATACACGGCCATGCAGCAAATAACAAAGTTGAAAAGCTGAATTTAAAAGAAAGAGTTAACAAAGTTGAAAATCTGTATTTAAAAGAAAGAGTTGCTTGGAGGAAAAGGATTAAGCACGTGAAATGATGAAGAGAGGTTCTATTAAAGAGAGATAACGCTAGTGTAATCGAAGATCATATCTGGCCCCTGAAAAGTACCTTTTCTAAATTTTGGGTGCAAATTCTAAAATGTGAGGCATATGTGCCAAATATTCAATATCCAAAATAAAAGAAAGGTCTACATGAAACCGAATAAAAGCAATTTTAAGGTCTACATGAAACCGAGGATGGACATCAATTTGACATCAATGCTCGTCTATCATCTTTCATGATGGATATAATTTCTAAACCTATTGCTAGTTTCAACAAACCCATCATAATGAGTGCTTCAATCTGATAGCCTTGTTTTGATACAAAAAATAGCCAAAAGTCCTTTCCAGGCAGGCTGCAACATTTTCTTGTGATTTAAAAAGGTTCTTTACAACACAATACTCATTAGTAATACACAGGCATAAATAAATTCATGGTACAACCAAAGTTTACAAACCCTGCAAACAGGGCATAGACCATAATGTGATCTGCTAAAAGTAAATTCAATCTAATATACACGGATCGAACTGGTTATTGCCAGTTCAATCAAAGTTTACAAACCCTGAAAACAGGTCATGGACCATGATGTGATCTGCCAAAACTAAATTCTATCTAGTATACATGCAGGGGATTTTTCTTATCTGGACAAGCCAGATGAATAGGATTACTTTAGATCCCTTATGTAAAGGATCCCCATATCATCTCCATTAACAACGTCAAATCCCCTATTTTTCTAGAACTCGTCTTAATTACTCATCATTTGCATGCCAAAGCATAACCTCTAAGTGTATACAAATTTACCTCTAAAGGAGAATGGAGCTGTCTATCATCGTAGATAAAAAAAATGGAGCTTTCTATCATATGTGTATAAATACTTATTGTAATGGGGTTGGATCACCAAGGACATTTGTCATTGTAATTTCAGAGGTTTACAATTAAATAAAGCTGGAATAATTGATCCACTTTTTGTACCCCTGTTTTTATATGCTTGATACTTAACTAGTACATATTTCAGCCATTTTTGTTCCATTGTTAATAATAGTTTGTAGATCTAGAGATTCTTTAACCGTGATTTGCCTGAACTATTCCAGGTTTCAGCGAGCTTTCCAAGGCCCTGACAATCTGTAGATTGGAGAGATCCATTCCTTAGCTACCTAGTAGCAGCCAGGACAAAGGTTGTTATCAGAACCAAACCCAAGTCTTTCAGTCATATTTTGTGTGTGGCAAGATTCTTGCATTTCAGAAGCCTCACCATTATTCTCCATTTTCCTTCAGACGCATGTTCTGGCTTGATTTTGACTCCATCCCTTGGTCAGCACCAGTTTCCTCTGATTCTTTCCATTAAGTTCCATTTTGACCTAGTAGTTCAAGTACCTGTGACCAAAATCTATTGCACTATTTACTAATAAGTTGCATGTACAGTTGGGGATAACCCCTAGAGTAGGCAAAAACAAAACCTGAGCAGGAAGCATGTATGTTGAGGTAACAGTGGGCGTAATGAAGTGTGCACCTGATTGGGCCCAATGGTTAAGAACATGTGTTATCTCCAAGGATGTCACAAGTTCAATTTTGGTGGGGGGTAGGGCTGCGCAAATTGACCCATCGTAGTGAAGCTGAAAGGGTAGGAATCCCCTTGATGTGAAGTCTCATCCCAGGCTGACCTATGAGCTATTGGTATATGTGGCTTGCACGCTGTTGCATATACTCTCGGAAAATTGCTAGGTTCCCATGGTTTAAAAAAATACAATGGAAGTAGACTGTAGTGTCTACAGTTGCACCAAGTCTCCATCGACATCAGCAGTGGAGGTTTGAGTGTGAAAAAGACCAAACCGATCCAACTCAATTGAGTCCGTACCTACTCAGCAAAGTCAGTACCTAACCAGCCAGTGGGGCCATTTTTAAGATAATTATTCTTTAAACCTTAAAAATGTATTTCCTAAAACCCTAAACCCAAAATGCATACTATAAAGAGACCCACTTCCTACCCACCCCACCCCTGCCTCTATTTTCCTCACACCTGTCTCATTGAGCATTTGGAGTTTTTGGAGCAGCAGCGAAGAGTGTGATTTGGAGTGATCCGGGATCTCATTTGGAAAATATTCTTGGGTTGCTTGTAGTGGAGTTGGCATCTACTGAAGGAGGCTACATCCCATATTCAAGCTTGGACAGTTTGTTGTCCAAAGTCTTGTGCCCATTGAGTTCATTCCCAGGTAGGTTTATAGTCAAATCCACCCCTGTTTTCTTTTCTCTCATAAAAACAGATCTGTCTTTTGTTGCAAAAAAAATTGAGATAAAGTTGGCACATTTGTATTTGCATATTTATTTGAATTTACAATGGCCCCGAGAGTGAAAGACCATGCATGGATCCATGCCGATCTTGTTGATAGTGAGATGTATTGCAAATTTTGCAGGAAACATATCAGACAAGGGGGGATTTTCGTAGGTTGAATAAACACATGGATGTTATAAAAATCCAAATTGCTCCCTGTAATCACAGCAGAAGAGATTGGAGATATAAGATTGGAATTGGAAAGTCATTTTGAAAATTTTTAAGAAGAAAAGGCTTAGCAGGCAGAAATAAATGTTGAAATAGGGAGAAAGAGGCAACATTCCATGACGAGGGTATCTGGATTTCAAGAATATCCTAGTTATGATTTTGAAGGCTCTCCCTCGATGCCTTCTAATGCTATTAGGGACACCTTTCATTATGTTCCTCCCTCTCATGAAAACAAGCCTAAGAAGAAGAAGAACATCAAAGGTATTTCAATAGACCTTCCCGACATCATATTGTTTCTGAGATGGAACTTACAATGGCAGTCTCAAAAATTATTTATCTTATTACTATTGTAGTCATCCCTTGCTTTTCTGATGTCCACTATTTTTGTTACTGATGTAATTTTGTTATTCTTTGTAGGCACAGCACAAGTCACAGCTGTGTGTTTGAGCTTTGGCATGTAATATATCAATTGATACATATCTTTTGTTTCTTTTTCTTTTTCGGAGTTTCAATACATGTTCTGTTTTGGTTGGTAAAAGAGCTTATAATTTCATTAATGATACAAATACTTATATAAAATAGTTTAGACAGAAACTAGAAACCTGAGATAGTTTGAACATGGATTGCAATTCTCTCTCTGAATTGTCCTTGCCATTGCTCTTTATAGGTATATACATTATTTCTATTATCTTGATTTTCGAATACTGCCATCTACAAACAAATTTCTGGCTAATTTACTTGCAGTGGGCAGATTGTACTGCAATATATGTATAACATTGCCATTTACATTGGAAATACAGAACACAGAATCAACTATGTTACTATTATAGTACTGCAAATCATCCTATAGATCAAAATGATAAAAAGGACAACAGGTAAGTCTTCTTCTGAGCAGCAGGGTGTCCAAAAAGGTAGCCTGGTTCCTTATGCAGTGTCTAGCTTCAGTATATAGTCTTCTACAAGCAGCCCGACAATAGATGGAAAGTAAGATGAATTTCCATCATATAGCCACAAATACTACTGCCCTAGCATTCATGTGTATAAAACAAGAATATGGGAAATACATGGACGTAGCAAATGTAACTCTAAATCTTCTCTTCTGGTGGCATCAACCTTTGTTTTTGCCTTTATTTTCTCCATGTCGTTGCCAAATGATACTTGTCTGACTTCCACTATTATTTTCATGTTAGCTTCTTAAATTGTATGCAACATTCTTCTTTGATTGTCATTTTCCATATTACTCAATACTTCATTTTATGTGAAAGCTCCTTGGAAAATTTCATCATGAGGATTGGGCTCATGTCTATACATTATAGCCAAGCTGGTTGATTTGAAATGTTCTTCAATAAATTTTATGTGATCGTGTCTCCTTAGGGTCTCTACACTAATCAGCAGATTGATCACTTTCTATTTTTAGATTCTGAGGATATATTTCTTGTTTTTAACTTCACAGGTTGGGTTCCGAATTGAACACCCACAAGAAGCCATAAATAAAATACAGGTGAGTCATAAAGAAGCAGATTTAATTTTCTGAAGAATTTCAGGGCAGTGTCTCAATTAATATCTATTTTTAATTTATTTTTTTCGTTAAGAGGCCATGCATGTGTTCTAGGGAATGAAAAATAAAGCTCAGTTAGATATTATCTATATGGATTAGTCATCTAATAACAATGAGAATGCACCCAGGATCCTTTGAAAATAATGTTTGTGGTTGTGGTTGTTTATAAAATAGCTATTCGGATTATATTTCTGCCCTATTAGCACTGATGATGAGGATATCATCCAATTTTGTACTTGTTTCTTTTAAAACCCTCACCTATGGCGTTATAGTCCAAACTCACAAGGTGAAGATCTAAGAACAACTCAGAGAGGTTACCCACTATCACCTCAATAACTCTCTCCGACATTTTAAATTGGTTCTGTTTCCAACTTTTTACCTCCTACATTCTCTCTCAATGTGAAAGTCCCAAGCATACATGTTAGAACTCATGGGTGACTACGAAAAACTACCCACTGTCACCTTGATAGTATTATCTCTCAGTTTAGGTCAGCTCTCCTATCTAGCTCAAAGGGGGGAATCCTGACAAAAATCTAAGTCCAAGTTGTATTCAAGAAGAGAAAGGGGTAAATGGACTTAGGGTAAATCTGGTTCTAATTTGAATTGTAGTAAGTAAATTCCAGATTTACACAGCTTTTAAACAATGATTAAACAGAGATATTCTTAGGTTAAAATAGATCTGAAAGTTCAATTTATATCCTGAAAATTACAGATCTGTTATACAGAAAATTAGATAAAATAAATAATTGAAAATGAGGGTTTAAGGATGTAAAAATCAATATGAAATTAATATTTCTTTGCTGGAAATTTACATATTGTTGGAGCAAAAAATAAAGTGATTTTTTATTGTTCTCATCTGTTTTAAACGAGCATAACTCTGACAGTCCTTGCATTTCTGGAGAAAGAATATCTTCCTGTGAAACTCTGTCCAGCTGCTTCTCCTGGCTACCACCATCACCTTCGTCCCATACAGAAACCTATGCATGATTCTACTCTGTCCAGCTGCTTCTCCTGGCACACCTCGCTTGCAACTGTCACAGGTAACTGAAACCTATGCATGATTCCACCATTGGATCCATGACTCCTGGTAGAGAGCCTCTCATACTCCACACTCCTGCCCATAATGCTAATGTGCCTCCATGCTAGGAAGCACCACATGAAGGGCATCCCGAGATACCTCTATCTCTAACAATTTATAAATTATAAGGATTCTCTTATGGCAAATCTGTTTTGGGGAGAAATTGTATCTCAGGTCCAAGATTTAATAGAAGTAGACACTGTATTTCTTGTTTATCAAATTGAAAGGTCCAGTTAATCTGTTGGTCTCATGGGTAATATGATCCTGTGGGCTTCCACATCATCCCAAACTCTGATCTTGACATTTTATAGCATAACAGATATTAATGCATTTGCATGGTATCACATCCATCTAAATAAAAAAAACTAGGCACTGAATCTGAGAAATCAAGTTACCATGCCCTTTTTGCCACTTACAGACTATGTGTCAAGACTAGTGCCCAATTTGATGGGTCAGAAATTCTCGTGTGCTTCATCACTAACTGTCCTGGCATTTGTCCCTCTTGAAATGATATTGCTGATTATAAGATACTTGATTTCCCAATACAGATTTAAATCATGTTTTATTCCTCCTGCTCTGCCATAACCACTTTCTTGATGTGATTAAGTTATACACTATAAATATTAAACATTCAATTTTTCTCTACTCAACATTGTCATTATATTGTATACCGTGGTTAAATACACATCAGGTCATGTCCATTCTCAACTCACTGCTGGACATAGGCAACTTGCAAGTGTGTTTGCAAAATGAGATTCTGACATGTGATTGTCTCTTAGTCTGACACCAGCAACAATGTCATTCTGGACAATAAAGGTTCTTCTGTGCCCAGGCAGGCATGAAAAATGTTGACTGCTCGTGCTCCTTAATGTCTGAGCTTTTTCTATGGATCTGCAAATTCTGGGTACATGTACTTCATTATCTACTGGTCAAGTACTTCTTGGATATTCCTAAAGCTGCTTGCATATTTGTGTGTATAGTTTCTCTTTCAAAACAACTACTTTAAGTTGAAAATGGACTTCATTTTATTTCATAAACTTTGAAGTTAAGAACTTAGCCATTCACGTCAAACTTACCCCTCGTATATCCTCAATTTATTTAATTTTTTTAAATCTTTTCAGTCCCGTCATCTGGCTCCACTATGAATATAACATCTCTCCCACAAATATAAGTTATAACTTATAACATTGCACATCACATGTTTATAGTACCCCAGGGAGGTTACGGTGGTTTCAATTTTCACCTAACCTTTACATTTGCATTTGCATTTTTCATAAAATTAGCATTACACACTCGTGTATATTTGTGTTGATTTTAGTCCGATACTCTCTAGTCTTTCTTATTTTCGCTCTATTTTCTGCTAAGGTTTTATGATTCCTCTATACTTTATACAGTTGATCTGAGACCAAAACCTCAGTTCCACACATGGCCCCAAAATCAGGTCACATTTTTCACTCTTATCACGATTCCTCACCAACAAGCAAAACAATAGACAGAAATCTTCAAGTCATTCTGTTGCTTATAGCTATTATGGAAAAAAGTAGACTACATAATCTCAGATATCAATTGTCATTACTTTAATTTCTGGGCCTCTAACCAAAGGATATTTTTTCATACAAAGTATGACAAGGCTAAAGTAATAATAAATGGTAGTTTCAATGGTGAGCTATATCCACCATTGTTTTCTTTTGCAGTAGTTACTTGAAATATATCATCATTTAAGATTTGAATTGGTTGAACATGTGACAAAGGCTGGAAGAAAACCTAGACTTTCATTTTTCCATCTTGTTGTTACAACTTGTTGAGGCTTATAGTTGCCCTTGCAAAAATTGTTTAAAAGAAGTAGTTGTTTCAGTTTCGAGCCAAATTGATTGAACAAATGGATACTGTCATTCATACCCACAGGAAAGGGATGCATTCAAAGAATAATTGATGATTATCTCAGGAAACAGAAAGGAAGGGTTTGCATTACCAACCTGTATTAGGGCCATTTTGAACCGTCTGCCTGAAGAATAATTAATGCATAATATCCTTAAAGGAATATATTAAGATTAAAAATTTAGTAGTTGATAATGAGGTATGTTTGGAACTGTATGACCTAATGAAAATTGTTCAACAGTTGTGCTTATCAGAAAGATAAAAAATGTAGTGCAAAGCCTCTTCACAGCTTACCTTAATTTTCCAGTGCCAACTTGCCCTTAGAGACATTTGCTGAGTTTTGCCAAAATAGAAATAGAATATCCTTCTTTGATGAAAGATATAGGAATTGATGCATAATAATACCAAACATGCCTTCTGTTGCAGGGATGTGATGGAAGTCAGGCAAGCAGAACGCAAAGCTTGGGCACAGGTTGAAATGCTAAAGTCTGCTCTGGATGAACACAGTTTAGAATTGCGAGTGAAGGCAGCTAATGAAGCAGAAGTAGCCTGCCAACAGAGACTAGCAGCTGCTGAAGCTGAGATAGCTCGCTGGAGAGAGAGGCTTGATGCTTCAGAGAGGTAGCGTCTCTTACCTGAGAGTTCTATATCTTTCCATAATTTTTGTAAATTTATGCCTTAAAAGTGACCATTGGTTCATGTATGTTATTGACAACTCTCAAAGAGTATTGTTGGGTAGCTTGAGAGCTTTTGAACTGCTTCACATTTAGAAGTATTACTCAATTGTATTTTTTCTTTGGCTAGCCCTGAAATCCGTTAACTACTCCAGTCTCCCTTATAGTCATCTTAGAAAGTAAAAGTTATACTGTACCAATTTGTGGCCTCCTCAAATTGGTTTGCTGCCTTTTTTCCTCCATGATTTTCCTTTGAAATATGGCACGACTGGGGTGTTGACTAATATATCTTCTCTCTACCTGTTGAAATACTTAACTTAGAGAGTGCAGTCTTGTTAATATTATTCGTGTTCAATCTCACTGATTAAAAGCTTTTCTCTGGCTTTTAAAGTGGCGCTACATTTTTTCAATGCCTGGCTTTATGCAGAGATGTATTTGAACTCACTGAAGCACTGAAAGCTAAAAATGAAGAAGGAGAGGCTTATATATATGAGATTGAGGTTTGTTTTCTTATCTTGAAATCAAATTGGGGTAAAAAGTAAAAACTCTAAAGCTGGAAGACAATATTTTTCATGTTGTTTATGATTTTGACAGACTATTGGCCAAGTGTATGAAGACATGCAAACCCAGAATCAACGCTTGCTCCAATAGGTCACGGAAAGAGATGAATATAATATTAAGGTATGGAAAGGCGACTTTTGAGATTTTGTTTTTGAAATTTGTGGAATATTTTAGAGACCTCTTATGTCTTTTTTTTTCAATGCATGCCATAATTTATGGTTTGTACTGCTGAAGATTCCGGTTTCAAAGTAATTATCTTGTGCACCATGTTTGGGGTAGAGGAAATTGTTCAGTGGGTCTCTCGGTCCAAAATAAAATGTCTAAAAACTTTATATGTTATTAGAGTCAATTTTCAACAGTAGTTGATTGCAGGATTATATGAAATCCCACATATGGCTTGTTTATATGTGGGGAATTTCTAAATGATTTTTTGGACATATTCAGTGTATATTTGGATGTTATTTCAATTTTCTTTCCATTGTCGTCTGTAGAAAATTGAAAGCTGATAGAATCTGAAATTGATTACAGGATTTAAGTTTGAGTAGGACTAGACTTGAAGGTTGTTATTTACAAGTTTTGTGTAAAACTTGTTCTTACTCATTTATTAGATTGAATCTTACCATGTAGCATGTAACCTGGAGCACTGAAGGTTCTATTACCTTTGCTGTATAAATTATTGATTTGGATTATACTCTATAGTCAGTGATATGTTAGCTTATCAAATTGTTCCTATCATCGTTTTTGCAATGTTCTTTTAGTCCCCATCTGTGCTAGAAGCATGCCATAGTTTGTATCTTTTCATGTCCCTGTTTTCTATCTGATCATTGTGTTTAGATTTGAGTTATAGAATCAGGCCTTTGTTACATCTTAGTGTTGTTGCCTGTCTGAAAAAGGTTCTTGTTTGATCGTGATTCAGAGTCTGTATACATTTTATGGATAGTCCAATGGTGCAAGGTTCACGTAATCCCCAACCATTGATTTTGCATGTTGTATGGTTATGACTACAAGTACAAATAGGGATATGGATATTGTATCCATTGATTCTGTTTAGTACTTTTGTTTTGATATCATTGGGAACAAAATATACATACACACATTACATATTTATTAGATAGGGGTTCTCATATTATGGAAGGGTCGAAGAATGATCTTAGAAAATCATAGGTTGGATTAGAGTGTTCAATTAGTCTGTTTAGGGTTGGGTGGTGAAAGAGGGGTCTTCGCTGAATTTTTCTCCAACCATGCATGATAAGTGAAAACTTTGAAATAAACAAGGATTTCTTGGCGTATTTCATCAACCCTTGCATCTTTGTAACCTCTCCCATGATGCTGTCTTGATTTTAGTGTAACCTATGATTTCCTAGGGCCAAATCTTAAGTGTCACGAATAAGTTATCGGTTACTTGTTTTTTCTTTCTTCTAGTTAAATGAGTTGTCTGTTAGAAACTGCCCATTATCCATGCATTAGCTAAGAGTGCATCAACTACCAGTTAGCTATCGCTGGAAAAGAACTTTTGTGCTTAAGCAGGACCATAAGCTCAGTGCTGTAGGTATTCTTAGGTTTAAATCTAGGCTTCAATACATTCCTGGGCACTCAAGGTCATCTTGGAATCCAATTAAATGATTTGTATCCATGAGAAACATTGGATCTGCATCTTTCCAAGGGTTGGGACTTTCTTCAACTTCCCATTTTAAGGTAGCTTCCCTATTCCTTGTGCTTTTGACATTTTAAATAATAAATATCCTACAATAAAAAACGAAAATACAAATATTAAATCTTGTAGACATAATTATGTCAATAGGTGAGTTATGAAGTTTGAACATAAATCAAGTCTACCTCAAGTTTCGAGCTAAATCAAATGGACTTTTAGAAACAAGATAGCAGGTGAACACACTTGGCTTCTCTAGCAAGTTTACAAAGGATAATGGTGAATATTAATTGTAAAATACCTCCCTGAGCTGGTTAAGATTATTAATGACAACTATATATATGCATGGGTGGCAAAGTTTGGTGATAAGTCCTGTATTTTGTTTTTGCAATGATTTATAGAGTTTGAGGATATGCCCTTATCTGAAATCCTTATGGCATGCTTAGGTGGCAAGGTGGGGTGCATAACTTTTGAAGAGAAATGTTTTGACCATGTCATTTGCACCAAGGGATTCACAAGAAGCCCAAGTGCAGTTTTCTTTGGAGCGAGGCGTGCCTGCTGTGATTGGTGTAATGGGGACACAACAGCTTCCTTACCCTTCCCATAGTAGGGATCGAAACGTCGAGATTTGCGAAATCATCCAACGCCGCTCCTTCTTATTTACAATTCTCCACTGCGTAAATGACTACTTTCATAAATACTAGTTACTGGTAAGTTGTAATAGTAATAATTATGTAGTTTGTAGATTGATATCTATCATAAATTTGTTTGAATATCATCATTGTCAAGCAATAACAACTTCTTCAAGCGTGCTAGCTCAATGGTAGAGCGCCTGCCTAATTATGGGCAGGAGGTTGGTGGTTCGATTCCTCCGTGCCCTATCATAAATTTGTGACTACAAAAACGACTAAATTCACATATATACGACTATTAGTAGCTAATTTCTCGTATCTTAGTCGTATTTAGCTTAGTCATTAATATGTTAACTTCTTATTTAGTCGTATATTTGGTCATTAATGGTTGCAATCAGTGACTAAATCAGCGACTAAATCAATGATTAACTCAATGACTAAATATGTGACTAAATCAATGACTAAATCATTAACTATCAATGACTAAAACAATGACTAAATCATTGACTATCAATGACTAAATCATTGTCTATCAATGATCAAATCAATGACTAAATCATTGTCTATCAATGACCAAATCAATGACTAAATCAGTGACTACTAAGTCAAGCTATTAATGACTAGTGAAATACGACTAGCTATAAGATAGTGGTAATTTGCTACTACTAGTCACCGATTCAAAAATAGTCGTTTATAGCCTGATTTTAGTCATTTTTTTAGTCATTAATTTCTCATTTTCTACTAGTGCTAATTTCTATGCATGGAGTTTAAGTGAAAAGTCTACAAATTTTTTCATTTGCATTGTTTGAAAGAGGACTGTGACTTATATATATGAGTTGCATCTGAACCTGTGTGGTAGCTGCGTGGAGTGAACGCCCTCTGGCATGAGCTTATGGAGATTTAAATTGAGGATTCTAGTTAGATGTAAGAGCGACTTTACACATTCTGTTGCACTATGGAAAGCTAATTTCTGTGTGAACATGTTGAAGACAGCGTTGGTGTGGCTGCGTTGAAGCCTGAACCCTAACTTCTGTTCAGTTTTTTGTTGAAGAATAATGTATGCTGGAGAGTGCTGTGATTTTTGCTGTGTATTTGCTGCTGAAGACTGAGATTGATAGATTGCAGACCGATCTCAGAGACTGAATACTGAGACTAATATGTGAAAATGTTGAATGCTGTATATTATGATGACTGATTGCTAGTGACTGATATAAAGAAGCTTGTGTATGACTGACAGTGATATATTTTGTATCTACTGATATATTTTGTATCTACTGATATATTTGTTATAAACTAGCATTGTATTCACCTTGGCAGAGATTGTAGACCTGCAAGGTTATTATTTTTTGACTTCTCTTTGAAAATTACACTTACAGTTGTAATAATGCAATCTATAGCATCTATAGTCGGTGCCACTCTCACCGGAAAAGACACCTATTCAGAATGGTGGAGGAAGATCAAATCTGCCTTCATCTACAATGACCTTTGGGACGACATTTGTGAAGGCTGCACAATAGAGACAGAAGCTAGAAATCCCATAACCATAGATCCAAGACCTCCAGAATCAGAGAAAGAGAAGGCCATTTGGATAACAAAAGATAAGAAAGCCTTAGCTGTTATCACTGCCACTGTCAGTGAAGAGGTGAGCTAGCACATATTGCCTGCAAAATCATGTTTTGAAGCATTAAAAACATTAAAAGAGATGTATGATTCACACAGTGAAATGGAATTTATTCAACTAATGTTAAAATTATTCAGTCTTGAAGTAAAAGACAATGATCCTATGTTAGTTTCCTCTGAAATCAAAGCCATCATGCACAAGATTCAAGCCTCTGGTATGAAACCAGATCTTCCTCTTGCAGCATTTGTAAAATCTTTGTACCCTACTCACTCCAACTATCTTGATTCATTGCAAGCTAGTGACAAGTTCAAATCACTAACATTTGACACCCTGGTAGAAAAGATAGCTGACAGAGAGAAATCCTTTGGTAAGAATACAACCGAGCCTACTGGAGAATCACTTTGCTTTACTCAAAAAGCAAAGAACCACACTAAATACCAATCCAAAGTTCATCCCAAAGGAGAAATCAGTAAGAGAGGCAGAGGAAGAAGAAGCTTCAGAGGCAAAGGGGGTAGAAATAACTTCACCAAAAGATCAGATTTGCAGTGCAAGCGTTGTGGAAAGACTGGGCACACATCAGATCAGTGTTGGGCTTCATGGGACTCCATCAAAGACAAGCACAACCAAAAGAAAGATGATAATAAACATCAAGATGCTAGTAAATATTCTGATTCTTCTCATTGTATTGTTGCAAATTGTAATCTTGGAATTAATGAAATGACTTCTCTTTCATCTTATAAAGATTTTTGGCTGCTTGATACTGGTGCAACATCACATATGACATTTAGAAAAGACTATTTTGAAGAACTGAATGAAACAATAGATGCCATAGTTTACTTTGCAAATAAGTCAAGTATTAAACCAAAGGGAATGGGCACCATTCGACTGAAGATGCCTGGATTCCCGGATTTCTTATTGAAGAACGTTCTCTATCTTCCAGCGTTGCAGAGAAGCCTGCTGTCCTTGGTGGAGATTCGACAGCAAGGCCATTCCATCCACATGTTTGATGGAATCGTTGAAATAAGAAAGTCCTCTGACAACCAAGTCATCATGACTAGATACGAAGATGGAAAGCTGCTGAAGCTCAAGGGTTCATCCGCAAGATTTCAGAACTATGCCTACCTCTCTCAGCATGGAGAAGGTAATATGTCATCTAGCTCAGTGTGGCATGCAAGATTTGGTCATCTAAATTATAACAGTCTTCGTTTTTTGAGAAAGAATGGTGTATTTGGCTTGCCCACCATTCCTAAAGAGAAGAATAAATGTTATGCATGTATATTAGGGGAACATAGTAAGCTGCCATTCCATGAATCTAATTTCAAAGCAAGTAGGAAATTAGAGTTAGTGCATTCTAATTTGTGTGGCCCAATGCCAACTCCTTCAGCAAATGGGAATAAGTACTTTATGACATTTGTTGATGACTACTCTAGAATGTGCTGGATTTACTGTTTAAAGACAAAATCAGAAGCATTTCAAACATTCAAAGACTTTCATGCATTGATTGAAAAACAAGCACAGTAAAAAATTGGTACACTTCATACTGATAATGGAAAAGAATATACTTCAAATGCTTTTGAAAATTATCTTCGCCAACATGGAATTGCACATTAGACTACAGTTCCCTACAATCCTCAACAAAACGGTGTAGCAGAGAGAATGAATAGAACCATAATGAATATGGTTCACTCAATGATGTTTTTCAAGAATGTAAAACTAATGTTTTGGGGTGATGCAGTAAAATGTGTAGCATATTTGAGAAATAGAAGTCCCTCAAATGCGCTTGATAACAAGACTCCACATGAAATGTGGTTTGGCCATCTCCCTTTAGTCAGGCATCTCAGAGTTTTTGGTTCGACCTGTTATGCCTTGATTCCAAAGGAGCAAAGAAACAAGCTTGGTGCTCGAAGCAGAAAATGTATTTTCCTGGGGTACGAAGAATACTCCAAGGCATATCGTCTGTATGATGAGGTAAACAAGAAATTTGTTATTTCCAGAGATGTCATTTTTCTTGAAACTAATAAAAATGACCAGTCCATTGAGAGACATCTTGATCATCTGGAAAATTATCCTCATCCAAAGAACTATTATGAAAATGAATATGAAATTCCAAATCTTGAAGGGGGGATTCCTATTCTGGATCAACCTTTGGAATTTCCATATGAAGCACCAACTCCCCCGCATGAAGAAGTTCCTGCTACTTCACTTGAACAAGAGGTTCAACTGGATGATGTGATTGAGAGAATTCAAATACTCTCAATCAATGATGAAGCACCACCAGCTGATCAACCAGGACCATCACGGAAGATTCCTAAATGGGCCACAAAGACACTTGAAAGTGTCCATCCAGATGAAGTTGGAAAGACGGGAACGAGAAGTTTGAAAAGACATGAAGATGGAGGAGGAGCAGATAATTCAGGTGATGACATGGATGTATCATTTGATTGTGAATTTAATTTATCTGCTAACTTTGAACCAACTTCCTTTGAAGAAGCTTCTACTTGGGCTAAGTGGAAAGAAGCTATGCAAAATGAGTATGATGCACTCATAAAGAATGGAACTTGGAAGCTAGTTGACCCTCCAGTTGGAACCAAACCAATTGGCTGCAAGTGGGTGTACAAGAACAAATACAAATCAGATGGCTCACTTGACAAGCACAAAGCGAGGATTGTAGCAAAAGGCTATGCACAGAAATAAGGAATTGACTACGAAGAAACATTTTATCCTACAGCAAAATGGGCTACCATCCGTACCTTACTCTCTTTAGCTGCTAAAAAAGGATGGAAATTTCATCAAATGGATGTGAAGATTGCTTTCTTGAATGGAGACTTGAAAGAGAATGTCTTCATGTCTCAGCCAAAAGGCTTTGTTGTGAAAGGAAAAGAACAAAAGGTATGTAAGCTTGTCAAATCCTTGTATGGCCTAAAACAAGCACCTCGTGCATGGTATGAAAAGTTAACCGAGCATCTTTTGAAGTTAAATTTCAAACATTTTGATCTTGATGTAGCAACACTGTTTATAAAGAAAGTTGGAAGATCTGTTGTGTATCTTGTGGTGTACGTAGATGATCTTTTGATGACAGGGAACAATGAGAGCTATATAGCATCCATAAAGAAAGATTTGAAAAAGATTTTTGAAATGACAGATATGGGACATCTCCACTATTACTTAGGAATTGAAGTCACTCAACATCCTAAGTATATTTTCCTATCTCAGAAAAAATATGTTGGAGAACTACTAAACAAATTTTGCATGACAGAATGCAACCCTATATCTACTCCAATGGAACAGAAAATGAAGCTCACATCAAGCGAAGGAAAAGAATTTGAGGATGCGACCAAGTATTGACAACTGGTAGGAAGTCTTATCTACATTACAACAACTAGACCAAATATTTCTTATGTTGTTGGCATACTTTCAAGGTTCATGCATAAACCTTGTGAAGGACACTGGTTAGCTGCAAAAAGAGTTCTAAGATACTTGGAGGGGACTCAAGACGTTGGACTCAAGTACTCTAAAGTGGATGACTTCAAAATTATTGGGTACTCAGACTAATATTTTGATGGCAATAAGGAGACATGAGTATCAACTTCTGGATACACTATGAGTCTTGGATCAGCAGCTGTCTCATGGAGATCATGCAAACAATCAGTTTCGGTAGATTCAACAACAGAAGCAGAATATGTGGCTGCAGCTAAAGCAACGAAAGAAATAGTATGGCTCAGGAAGATACTTGAATATTTGCAAGAAAATCAAGAGAACTCCACTCCATTACTGGTCGACAATACTTCTGCAATCAAGCTAGCTAAGAATCCTAGATTCCATGATCGAACCAAACACATCAACACAAAGTATCATTTGATTCGACATCATGTAGAAGCCAAGACAGTCCATCTTCGACATTGTTCCACAAATGATTAAGTTGCAGACATCTTCACCAAAGTGCTTGGATGAGAAAAGTTTGAAAGGTTCAGAAACATGCTCGGACTTACGAACACCCCTTCGGATTAAGAGGGGGATTGTTAGAATATAATCCGTTAGGGTTATATAATGTAAATAAATAAATAGTAGGAAGCCAAACAGGCTGAGCGGAAGGTGAAACCCAACCTCCATGTGATTTGTATAAATATAGGCATTTGCATTGGAATAATAATCAATTGGGATTTATTACCAACAGTTAGTAAGTAAGATGATTCTTGTTTCTTTTATGATATTTAAAATACTCAGTCTAGTTCTACCAATAGCTCTACGAATAGATTAATAATATTTATATAAAAATAACTATCTACTCAAAGAAAACATTTCAATACTAAGAAAAACATAAGTTTTCTATTCATTCATATTCCAATCATACTTCATTCATTTAAATACACTACCTATGTTAGAGTATGATCTGGACTACGCTAGATGGGGAAAAACACAGGTAGGATTTATCTTTCATCAAAGTATAGATTCAAGCTTGAAACATCTAAGAGATTTCAACTTAACAATTTATAGCATAACATATAACCATTCATTATTTGTTCACACACAGATATAAACTATAACACAAAAATTAAAAGATAATGGAACCTATTTTTAAATATGGATGAAAATAGCAATGGGAGGTCATTCCTCCCTACCAACTCCTGGAGATCGCTCAAACAACGACTTCTCAGGACCCCCCAGCATGTTCTGGTCTCCTTAGCTGGAACTAGGTGGAGCAAACAACAAAGTACTAGTCCTGAGACTTAATACCAACTCTACATACTACAGTAAGATCTTTTAGTTGCAAAGTTGTACTAGATCACCTTCCTGCAGTTTACCCCTCAAACACCTTCCTCAAAATTTCCCTTCCCAGTGAATTCCTTGAAGTGCATTCACTTGAATGATTCTTCTCCTAGAATGAGAAACCTCAGCTCTCTACATTGGGTACTTTTTATTAAGATTTCCTAGGTCTTTTTGGGTTAATTGTCATTAATTGAGCCACCTGCTCTAATCCCACTTTCTTGGGGGATCATGACCCCAAATGTAGGGAGGTTGCCACCTGCAACATAGGAAGTGTTTAAGGATGCTGCCACTTGTCTTTTTACTCTCCAGCTAGCTCCCTCCACCAACTTGACCAGTAACATTGTTTTTAACAGCTCTCCCAAGCTGTTGTCTCCAGTTTTATTTATTTAAAATTAAATATTCAGAATTGCATTCCACATCCTTGAATATGTAGAGTCATCAGTTTCAACTTAGCATTAAATTTAACATAATGTATTGGAATAAAATCAAAATGAGATAACATTATTTTACAAAATTGGGGCATGTGACACATTAGTATTTGATGTTTTTGTTGAGCATGAAGCTCTGAAGCACATGAAAAGATAAAAATTGGAAGTGTTGGGAATAAGCTTTGGATCCTTTAAAGTTGATGTTGAGCATAATATCTGGAACATCAGATCCTTAACCATTGTATACCTAGGTGTATCCTACAAATACATCCTAGAATTAGTGTTGAGTGAGGAGCTTTGGAATTTCACTAAGTTTGTAACTCCCTATATTTTTTACTATTGAGTCTGGCCTCTAGATAAGTGCTAGGAGTTACTGGAAAATTAATATGTTGAGTGAAAACGACTCTAATAAAATATTTATCTCAGCTTACTTATTTTTAAGTGATTAAATGAAATTTGGAATTTATGTATCTCATTAAAGTACTGAATAACTACGATGTTATACGAGGGAATCCAACATGCAAGAAGGTTTAGAGCTACCTAACCTAGTGGACCTAACCCCTACCTGAAAGCCTTAATAAAGAAGTGGCTATAAGCTAAAAATAAAAGTGTCTTTTGATTAGGGATCATGCCATATGATGCCTACAAGTAAAAATGTTAACAAATGCTATATAATATATAGTTTATATATAATGTGTGTAAAAGAGTAAGCATAGTAATAATACTAGTAACTATGAATAAATAATGAAAGGCTCTACATATTATTATTATTATTATTATTATTAACTAATGATAATTATATTAAATACCTACAAGATTAAAAATACAAACTAGTCAAAAGTTCCTAAGTTAAATTTAAATAAATATTAAAATGATCTAAATTAAGTAAAAATGTTTATTTCAAGAAATCAAATGATTTTTTATTTAACTGCCCCTTTTCTTGAAAAAGTCTGTCTATAAAGACCCAAGCCAAAGAGATGCTTGCGGATATTTTGATTATTCCATAATTCTGCCTTATTACTTTCAAGAGAATTCTTGGATAACATTTTTCCTGAGAGGAAAAGGGAAAGTGATACAAAACCTGATATCCTTGATAGAGAAGCCTCACCTTAGGAGCTCTAAGCTACTTGCATGTTGTAAATAGCTCAAGGGGGGGGATCCAGATTGAAACCATGAAAGGTTCCAAGTCATGGTTTGGTGGAACGTGGTAGTTTCCAAGTTATTCGGTTATCTGAACAGAGGTCAGATATGTCTATGTACCTGTGAATGTTGGGTATTTGAGTGTACAAGATTTTCGGCCATTAAAATAGCTTCAACTTGCAGGTATGAGGTGCTTGACATTTCCCTTTCAATTTACATAGGTTTTATTATTAAATGAGGAGATTAAATTCTAAACGGACAATTAGTATATGTCTGCTATAGCTAGGTTATTTTCTGCATTATTTATTTCTTCACCTACAGGTTAAATTCAGTCTTCCCTAACATATGTATTTCTTGTAACAGAGTCTAGGTTATTTTATCTACTAAGAATGATATTCTAGTTAGGAAAATATATCTTATTCATATTTTTAATGATATACTATCACCTTTAGTTTTATCAATAGGAGGATTTGGTCTCTATTATTTCCTGTATTTTATTTCATCGTTTACAGTTTAATTTCAGTCTTCTCTAGTAGAGAAATTTATTTAAAGAGAGTCTAGAATTTTAAGTAGGTTAGATTTCTTGTTTATTATTTTAAGTTCAAAACATAAAAATAATATTAGAGACTCGGTACCTAAATCTTATTAACCCTAACTGAGGAACCTTATCAACCAAGAACTATTTAAAAACTAACTTTATATCTTTTCTCTGCTGAAAAATTTCATATTGTTAGCAGCCTTGCATTAATTATCACCATCAAAACTATTATCTCTAACCTTAGCATAAACATTATGCATACAATTATAACTTAAATATCATCACTAAAACTTTATACATTATAACAAAACATAAGATAAACATAGTGTTGACGGGCGTATTTGACTAAGCCCGCAACGGGGGAAAACGACCCAGACCGGGATCCTTAGAACAGGCTCCAAGCTGTTTGGAATAGCCGCTCCCAACAAGTTTAAAGGCTCTGTTGGCCTGGGATCCTAGAAAACTAATGCTTACAATTAATGCTACTAATAGTTAGTGTCGATCCTATTCTTATAATTACAAAAGTTAACCTAAGTTATATATTACAAGAACTAAAAACTGTTAAGTTAAATTACTCAAAACCATTAACTCTAAATACATAAATAAGACCTAAATCTGTACAAGATTCATATACTTACAAAATCATGTTATATTTATGTATAGATCTACAATAATTACATAAAAGGATAAACTGAAAATAATTAATGAAAAAGATCTGACTCCACAGGGTTCTTTTTTTAGATAATACAAAGATAAAAACTGAATAGAGTATAATTCTAATCTAATACCTATCCTGATCAGGAGAAAAAATTAATTAAAACTTGTTATCAACTGATACTGATAAATGCACTGTATTTAAACATTTGCAAATTTTAAAGAAATTCAACCGTTGCAAATTCATACAAGCATCATTCCATATAATGTAACAATAATATCGATTATTAACTACAGAATATGTTATACCAGCATAGCTAAAAACAAGAACAGTCGATACCTAATAGATTATCTTCGCACAATCCATCAAAGGAGATTAAAACAAACATAGTAATATAGGAAAAGCAAATACCAAAAACTGAAAGATATTATAAACCACATATAAGTTTTAAAACTGTAAATGTGAATCAAACATCACCAGCCCAGGATATTGTGACAACTGACAGATAACTGCCTAGCAGCCCAAACAGTACGAACCAGCAGTTCAGTATTTGCATCCCCAAAGTATCGACCCTCCGCAGCATGGTTTTGATCTGAGAGAACAATATCTCCCTCATCTCCTATCAAATTCTTCTGAGTTTAAATAAACCAAGATCAGAAGAAAACAAAACAAATTCAGCTCTGCAACAGAAGAATTCCTGGAAACAAACATTTCGTTGCCGGCCGCAACTGCCAAAATCGTGCTCAAAGGATCCCTGAAATCTCCTTGAATCCATCATTTTCTGGCGAAATACGCCTGAGTAAAGATAAATGGGTCTGTTCTGAAGAAAACCCATGTGCCAGATTTTTAAGATTCGCCTCCATTTGCTCACAATAAATCTCGGAAAATCGCCTGTCAGTTGAGAACGCGTTTCTATTAACAGCTAAGAAGGAAATTCATCTCACGGCAGTTTCATTCATCTCACAATCCCAGAATCATAACCATATCCTCCAATCCAGCCATGAACGCCCCTTTAACCTGCATCATCCAAGAAAAATCTTAAATGTAAACCAATTTTAATATTGCGATTGAAACATATTCTATTTTCCACTTCACGTTTAAACTGCCCAATAACAACATAATCACCATGAAAGATAAATGATGAAGCATAGGAGACTTCCCTTTTATGCTGGCACATTTTGAGAAATCTCAATAATACAGCAAAGATTGTGTGGTGAAATTTCAGAATGACCGTAACCATTTTCTTCATAAGCTGGTATGTTTCCCGATTCTTGATCGCAACCATTCTTGTATCCCTGCAATTTCATCGCCCTAATATATGCAAGCAACTACTGATTTGGATATACATATCAATGCAGATTGTAAACCATTTATAACCGGTCGGATTTTATGATGTATCGTGGCACTCTTTGTTTAACAGCTCGGCGATATAATAATAACTTATTCTTCGGCACAATCCTCAACATGAACTTTGCGCGCTATTTCCATGCAGTACGTGAGTTGTTATGAACCTGCATTTTGAATAATAGATTTTCTTTATGCTTTGAGCTTCTCGTGAGGTGGTAATAATATGATGTCCATTCACTTATGGCGATTTATAAAACAAGATATGACATTAATTACAAAAGTGTTGAAAACATCATATTTTAATTCATATGGAGAACATCCAATAATATTCATGGTTATTTCACCCATGTAAAAAAAAAAAATCCACCAATATTACCAATACTGAGAATGCTCATATTATTTGGACTCGTGCATATTCCAAAAGATGTAACTCTCAAAGACATCCAAGTATCCATCCTTGACCTTTTGAACAAAATGCATTCACATCTTACTGAATAATAGTTTTAACCTTGACCTCTACATGCAATAAAGATGACGTATGAGAACCATATAAAGATAAGGTTCTGTTATTGAACAAAAACCTTGAAAATATAATGTGAATGAACTTTGATAAGATGGCAAAAGTATAATAATCAACTTTTCAATTCCAAAACCTTAGCAATATTTATGATAAAATCACATCAAATAATCAACATTTGGATAAGATTTCAAGAGTAGGTTATGATAAATCATCAACATTTATCCCTTGATTCTTAATGTAAATCCTACTCATAAAAATTTCAAAGAAGTGATTTTGTTAACTAATTCCTAGTTCGCAAAGGTTTCCTTTAAAAACTTTGAATTTCATGTTTCAGTAGCTTCTAGAATATCATCATTTCAGTAGCTATCAATTCTTTACTTTTACTATATGAAATTCAAACCTTTCATCAAAACAAAACACAATTTTGTTTGATGAAATAATGTTTTTTAAAGGCTGTTGGGTAGGGGCACAACAGATGGCGACTGACTGGGCGAAACAGTTATCTCTGCGAAAACATGAAATCTAACTTGTGTATGTAGCAAGATAAGAAAAATTTTCTTTAACTCAGATTGACATTTAAAGATAAAAGAACTGTGCCTTATGATAAGACTAGATTTCAAATTAATACCAAATTCAATTCTTTTATCATTATCCAGAGATTACTTTCAAAAATGATATGAATTTTAAGCTTTTTTAGAAAACATAAAAATCCAAAAGAAATTAGCCCTGGGAAAGACAACGCAATTTTGATGTTTGACCAGTTTTTTAAAAATATGATCCCAATACTACAGTCATGACCCTCCTACCCGCAGGCGTCTATAGCCTCGAAAGGGTACGTCTTTTAACCCATTCTACCCAACGGCTTATATCCCAAGCTAATAAGTTTAAAGAAGGCTTCATATTCAGCATTTAAGTGCTCATCCACAAGGGATTTGCATGTTTAAAATGGGGGAACGTAATAGGAAACTCTTTACGAGTAAGATAGCGTAAAGGATCTATAGATAACTGATTTTACTATTAAATTGCAACTGCTTTCCCAAAACTGATTTCTAAATAAGTAATAGAATTCCTAGTAATGATGACTTCGATATCCATTCAATCCAACAATTTGAGGATAATGATAAAAGAAACGAAATAAAGTGATAGTTTTCATCTAGTACTTTTGTTTGCAACAGTTCAATTTCTTTTCTTTTATTTCTGAGATAAGAACAGATTTATAAAAGTCTTGCTTTCTTCATGTTTTATATAATCAGCTTCCAATTTCATGGCAAAACATTTCGAGATCTGCATCATGTCTCCTGGTTTTGAAAAGCAAAAGAAAAATAATTGAAAAGAAAACAACCAATATATATATGAGTTTTATTTGAGCAGACTACAAAAACAAAGGATTTCAAAATCTACGAGAAAACTCCTAGCAAAGAAAACACACATAACACATGAGTTAAATCAAGTTCTCATCAAACAGAAAATAGATTTAACAACATATGACTAATTACCAGCAAAGAAAATGAGAGATTAAAATCGATTAACATATTTTAAAGTCTTTCATCCCTAATTTTGTTTTTAAAATTTTTCAATTAAGTCAAAGTTGTCTTTCAATTATTGATGAGATATCAATCTAATGTGTTTTATTCAGAAATCAAAATAACAAAATAAATCCTAATGAGTATGCAGCTATAAGAAGATGAAAAGTTCTTTCTTTTAATGAGACAATTAAAGAAAACAAGAGAAAGTAAAGAACTACTTCCCTGATAATGATGTCGTCATATCATTCTTAAAATGATGTGGTCGCAACTCCATATATCTGCATTTATTCAAACGTAAACAAACATAAATCTTTCTAAATTATAAACCTAACCTAAACTAATAAAATAACATATATACAAACTAAGTAAATGAAAATTTCCAATGAAGCCATTCACGTAACTTGAAACCTACCAGAGAAAACAAATCATGTATCAGCATTATAAATGAGAATAATTCAAAATGAAGAAAACAAACTAAATCAAATTTTGTATGTACAAAGCACAAAGGATGACACGGAAACCTTTTAATAAATGATTCTTCCCACCATGCATAAATCGGATCATAAAAATCAAGTCGGAAGGAGATAGATTTCTCATGAGAACCATGACTAAAAAGACACTTGTCAGAAGTATGATTCAAAATCCGTGAAAAAGAATCAATAAAAAATGTATCTTTTAATGCAATATCATGATTACTAAATTCGAGAAGAGCAAAATGACATTTAGGTATTATTTGGAGATCAAATACGTCATTGTGTCTTTTAACATGAAGATTAAAATTGATGACATTATCTTCAGATATGTATATCATGTTGCACTGAGGAAAATTAATTTTCAATATATCATAAATAGATTGTGCATCCCATTCAATATCACAGATTGAAGCATAATCTTTACTGACTAAAGATAAAATGGATGAACATGCATGAGTCTGATGAGTAACGATAGTAGAAAAAATTTGATCTTCTTCATGACAAATTTGAAATAAATCAGAATGGATCTCAAAATATCCTTCATCTTCAAAAAATGTATTTCTTTGTATACTATCAAAATCTGACCATAATGAAGAATTCTTTAGAAAATCATTAACATGTAAATGTAGTCTATGATCAGCAAACACATCCGGATACAAAGAGTAGTAAGAGTCAGAGTATAAAAAGGCAAATGCTTCTCTGTTGCTATAATTTGTTTCATTGACTGCTTTAATCGAAGCATCATTAACAAAACTCTGATCTAATGAATTTTGTGAAGAAATAAAAGGAACTAACTCATCATGAAAGGAAGATAATGAAATTATATTATCATTAACACATTCAGTTGAAGAATTAAGAATTTTTGGTTTATCTTCCATTATCTTGTGAACAACAAGAGTTTCAAAATTATCGCTTAATGTAAAAGTTGAATCATCATCCCTTTTATCTTGTTCTTGAATTTGCATGTCATGAAATTCTATGATTTGTTCATTTTCAACAATTTCATTTTCAACAATGGAATTAGGCAAAATAGATTCGATATCAACTTGAATGGATGAACTAGCATGCATGCTATCTATTGCAGATTTTTCATTCTTTTCCAAATCATGAAAATCAGAGAGAGAGATAATCCAAAGAAACCAATTCATTTTGTCCCTTTCGGAAAGCTGATATTCTTCCCGAAACCTGCAACATATTACCATAAATCTGGAAAAGAAATCATCAAGAGATTCATCTTTATATCTACGAAGATTTCCTATCTCAATTTCAAGTTTCTTACAACTATAATCCTCATGATCATTAAGAAATAATTTCGTGAAATGTTCCCATGAATGAATGGATTTCGGTGGCAAGAATGCAAACCAAATCAAAATTCTTCCTTTGAAAGTAGCTGCAAAAAGTCTGCATTTCTCAACCTCATCAAATAGATCTTCACAAAAAAGATTAAAATCTGAAAGATGATGAGAGGCAGACTTCTTACCTTCTCCATTGAAGCTCAGTCTTCGCAATAAATTAGACATCTCTGGAGAAAAACTTTCACGAGATGTATGAAAGCTGAAAGCATGATTTAACATAATGATATCAGCCATTTCATACTAAAAATAAATGAAATAAAAAATCGAACAACTCAAAAATGGCCTTCTTGCTGATCGGCCCTCCTTCTAGCGCCATTGTTGACGGGCGTATTTGACTAAGCCCGCAACGGGGGAAAACGACCCAGACCGGGATCCTTAGAACAGGCTCCAAGCTGTTTGGAATAGCCGCTCCCAACAAGTTTAAAGGCTCTGTTGGCCTGGGATCCTAGAAAACTAATGCTTACAATTAATGCTACTAATAGTTAGTGTCGATCCTATTCTTATAATTACAAAAGTTAACCTAAGTTATATATTACAAGAACTAAAAACTGTTAAGTTAAATTACTCAAAACCATTAACTCTAAATACATAAATAAGACCTAAATCTGTACAAGATTCATATACTTACAAAATCATGTTATATTTATGTACAGATGTACAGTAATTACATAAAAGGATAAACTGAAAATAATTAATGAAAAAGATCTGACTCCACAGGGTTCTTTTTTTAGATAATACAAAGATAAAAACTGAATAGAGTATAATTCTAATCTAATACCTATCGTGATCAGGAGCAAAAATTAATTAAAACTTGTTATCAACTGATACTGATAAATGCACCGTATTTAAACATTTGCAAATTTTAAAGAAATTCAACCGTTGCAAATTCATACAAGCATCATTCTATATAATGTAACAATAATATCGATTATTAACTATAGAATATGTTATACCAGCATAGCTAAAAACAAGAACAGTCGATACCTAATATATTATCTTCGCACAATCCATCAAAGGAGATTAAAACAAACATAGTAATATAGGAAAAGCAAATACCAAAAACTGAAAGATATTATAAACCACATATAAGTTTTAAAACTGTAAATGTGAATCAAACATCACCAGCCCAGGACATTGTGACAACTGACAGATAACTGCCTAG
Source organism: Pseudotsuga menziesii (assembly GCA_001517045.1). Lineage (NCBI taxonomy): Eukaryota > Viridiplantae > Streptophyta > Pinopsida > Pinales > Pinaceae > Pseudotsuga > Pseudotsuga menziesii. The sequence goes on from LPNX010483082.1 coordinate 380,031, forward strand.
CAGCCCAAACAGTACGAACCAGCAGTTCAGTATTTGCATCCCCAAAGTATCGACCCTCCGCAGCATGGTTTTGATCTGAGAGAACAATCTCTCCCTCATCTCCTATCAAATTCTTCTGAGTTTAAATAAACTAGGATCAGAAGAAAACAAAACAAATTCATCCCTGCAACAGGCGAATTCCTGGAAACAAACATTTCGTTGCCGGCCGCAACTGCCAAAATCGTGCTCAAAGGATCCCTGAAATCTGCTTGAATCCATCATTTTCTAGCAAAATCCTCCTGAGTGAAGATAAATGGGTATGTTCTGAAGAAATCCCATGTGCCAGATTTTTAAGATTCGCCTCCATTTGCTCACAATAAATCTCAGAAAATCGCCTGTCAGTTGAGAACGCGTTTCTATTAACAGCTAAGAAGGAAATTCATCTCACGGCAGTTTCGTTCATCTCACAATCCCAGAATCATAACCATATCCTCCAATCCAGCCATGAACGCCCCTTTAACCTGCATCATCCAAGAAAAATATTAAATGTAAACCAATTTTAATATTGCGATTGAAACATATTCTATTTTCCACTTCACGTTTAAACTGCCCAATAACAACATAATCACCATGAAAGATAAATGATGAAGCATAGGAGACTTCCCTTTTATGCTGGCACATTTTGAGAAATCTCAATAATACAGCAAAGATTGTGTGGTGAAATTTCAGAATGACCGTAACCATTTTCTTCATAAGCTGGTATGTTTCCCGATTCTTGATCGCAACCGTTCTTGCATCCCTGCAATTTCATCGCCCTAATCTATGCAAGCAACTGCTGATTTGGATATACATATCAATGCAGATTGTAAACCATTTATAACCGGTCGGATTTTATGATGTATCGTGGCACTCTTTGTTTAACAGCTCGACGATATAATAATAACTTATTCTTCGGCACAATCCTCAACATGAACTTTGCGCGCTATTTCCATGCAGTACGTGAGTTGTTATGAACCCGCATTTTGAATAATAGATTCTCTTTATGCTTTGAGCTTCTCGTGAGGTGGCAATAATATGATGTCCATTCACTTATGGCGATTTATAAAACAAGATATGGCATTAATTACAAAAGTGTTGAAAACATCATATTTTAATTCATATGGAGAACATCCAATAATATTCATGGTTATTTCACCCATGTAAAAAAAAAAATCCACCAATATTACCAATACTGAGAATGCTCATATTATTTGGACTCGTGCATATTCCAAAAGATGTAACTCTCAAAGACATCCAAGTATCCATCCTTGACCTTTTGAACAAAATGCATTCACATCTTACTGAATAATAGTTTTAACCTTGACCTCTACATGCAATAAAGATGACGTATGAGAACCATATAAAGATAAGGTTCTGTTATTGAACAAAAACCTTGAAAATATAATGTGAATGAACTTTGATAAGATGGCAAAAGTATAATAATCAACTTTTCAATTCCAAAACCTTAGCAATATTTATGATAAAATCACATCAAATAATCAACATTTGGATAAGATTTCAATAGTAGGTTATGATAAATCATCAACATTTATCCCTTGATTCTTAATGTAAATCCTACTCATAAAAATTTCAAAGAAGTGATTTTTTTAACTAATTCCTAGTTCGCAAAGGTTTCCTTTAAAAACTTTGAATTTCATGTTTCAGTAGCTATCAATTCTTTACTTTTACTATATGAAATTCAAACATTTCATCAAAACAAAACACAATTTTGTTTGATGAAATAATGTTTTTTAAAGGCTGTTGGGTAGGGGCACAACACATAGTTAATCTATTTTAAAACCTACCAAATATCATAAACCAACTCCAAACAAATAATTTCCAGTTTATAACCCTACCAACATCATATGCCAGCCATTGAGATCCTTCAAGGCTTGTAGGCACAATCAGTATAAACAATATAATACTATCTAATATCAAGATAAAGAGTAACCTTAACTTAATACAATCCCAGTACTAAAATAATGTATCCATTTAAGGGTTTCAGGATCAAATATCCTGTTGGTATTTCTGCCAAAAAAAAATCCACGCTTATAACATTAACACCACAAACCCACGCAGCCAAGGATCAAATCTTGTGGGCTCGTGTTTAAATACAAAAGCAACATCATATCAGAATTATTCCAAGAATCGAATCCTGTAGGATACGATTTGTAAAAACACCAACACTTAAAACCATTTAAAAAAATATGCTAACAGAGCTAGAATGCATAAGGTATATCCATTAATCCTTTACATGGGCTATGTTTTTCACCTAAGGGTCGAAATTGTATCTATCATGCTCGAAACCAAAAATCAACATTTACCATAGTCGAAACCATTGCCCTGTCAATGTTCTACATAATTTAAACAAAATATAAATGAATCATTTCATTTACCAAGGTTCACGGATGAGAGGTAAGAAACCCATTAAAATAATCCAAGTAAAAACTTTACTGCCTACTGTAGAAATTCAGGCCTGCAGTAGATTAATTTCACTCACAGCAATTAACAATTGATCATGCAAAATTATCAACAATGGAGACTGAATATGGAGCTGTAACACAAAATTATATTAACTGAGTGTACAATAGCCAACCCTGTAATAACATAGGCTGCTGAATATATAGAATACATGAGCAAATCGAATGCATGAGGAATCATCCAAATCTAGCATGAAGCAGGCTTACCCAAAATAGGCAAATCCCCCATAGGTGTAAAAAGCTGATCCCAAATCTATCAAGGACCCCACGAATTAGCAAGGGCGCATGGGAAAGCTAAAGAGTGGTCAAATGGCAGCTCACACATGCAAAATCATGGAGGAAAGAGTGGAGGAGGAAGAGGCAACAAAGCTGATTCACCTCACCTAGTCTTGCTTTCCTATGTGCCTTAAAACACTGAAAAAGCAGGGAATAAAGCATAAAAAGCAGATGGGCGCCTAGGAGGCCAGGAATAAAGAATATTTGATTCCTAAAGCTCTCAAGGGTGCTACATGAGTCAAATATGGCAAGTTTTACCTCTATGGATAAGCAATTAGCAACTTGCACATGGTGGGACTCATGGACTAGGCAAATAAGACAAAATAAATGAAATAATGTCTAAGTGGGTAAATAC